>JAPCYP010000171.1:0-458519 GCA_035048595.1 Echinosophora koreensis
GCAAAACCATGATGTTTGAAGCACTGCCTGGTCTTACATATTTCCAACCCACAATCGATCCACAACCGACACAGAAAATGTCAGCCACAGTATGCAATCCAGTTAACATCATTCTCTCCTCTTTTTCTCCAACAGAAACATTCACGCTGTCAAAGAATAAAAGGTTCAACTATATGCGTGAACAAAACCAACTGCAAAATATAGTGTGGTAGCTATAGAGATCCAAAAGGCAAGAGGCCATGAATAACTAACTTGAGTACTTAACTGTTTTGGTCAACACGTCGGTTGCACAAGCTATAAGATCCAAAATCACCTCAACAGTTGATACGATTGATAGCAATTATGCAATGGTCTTGTTATGCAGATATGATTCACATTCAATTTCAAATTTGATTGCCATGTCTTAAATGCAAGCATAAGAAGATTTACCAGTGTACATACGCGAAACAAGGATGATGATAGCAATCTATAATATATACCCTCAAACAAGCTCTTGAACAAACAAGATATCACTAACTATTTTTTCCCTTTTACTTTCTCCTTTTTTACATAATACAACTTGTACAGTATGACATTACCAAGCTTTATTGATGATGGTCTAGATACAACGAGAACGTTTGTTTCAGTTTCTTAGTAATGACACAATGAAAAAGTGTCTGAAATCAAGGATAACTTACACCTTATTGAAGAGATAAGCTTTCCCGTGTCTGGAGTGGAAAGCCTGAATAAATTATAGAACACAGGAAAAAAAAGGTAGTAAGACTATTTGTTCTAATGAAAAGCCCAATTAAGAATTGGAGGTCTGAGAAGTAAAATTTACCCAAAAATATTCAAGAAAAGAAATAAAAAGACTAAATTTTGGAAATGCTTAACACAATCAAATATCAATATAATTTCCTTTGAAAGGTAAGATCTCCCATATGACCATTTGTTAGGTAAAGCATACATAAGATGCACTTGGAAACTGAACACCCAGCAACATCCATCATTAATAATGAAAATCCTATATATCGCAGACTGTTGACTGTTTCTATCTAACCCAGATTATAATGGCCACTCAAATCACATCACATTACATTACATAGCACAAATAATCTATAACATATTAATAAACAATAAACCATAAGGGGATAGAAAGTTACCAAAAATGTTACAGACCCAGAATTTTTTTTGAGTAAACAAAGGTGGGTAAGGGATCAAAATGGAACCTTGGAGACGATATCTTCGCAAAGCGCAAGATGGGTACGGCAGTGTATGCAACTGTAGATCTTCCCTTCCAGATTCACCACAAACAACCTCCCCATGACTTCAGGTAGTAACTGAAGATCAAGAACGATTCTGACAAAGCGACAAAGAAGAAGAAGAAGAAGAGAATGGTGGTTGAAGATTTTTTACCTCTTTCTTGGAACAGAGCAAGTGCAAAAAAAAAAAACAAAAAAAGGGATAAGACATGTGTATATATTACTTTTTTTTTTTTTTTCAAAAGCCCAAATTGGTGCCTGAAAATTGAGAGACCTACTTTTGGTCCCTAAAAAAATAAATTACCTATTTAGAGCATCCACAACCAGCACCTCATTTTTTAGTTCTTAAGTGAATCCTACATTTACATATTACTCGTTCTTACTTTTTATAACTTAAACATTTCATCTCTCCAACCCAGCATCTTTAAAAATTGATTAAATAGGTCCCACCAATTATCCCATATTCTTATATTTCAACAACAATTTGCTTTATTTTATAACTATTTTATTAATAAAAAATTGAGAAGGATCCACTTTTTATTATAAGGAGAGGTGCTTGTACAAGCACTTTCTCTCTCCAGGTTCTTAAGAACCCACTCCATTAGTTAAATTGCATAAGCACCAGGTTCTTAATGTTAAGAACCCCATAAGCACCAATCGATGCGGGTGCTCTTAGTCCTTCAAATTTATAAACGCGGGACACATTAGTCTCTCCTTCCACTTCCAATGTTCGTTTACTTGCCTCTGTGTCTCGTTAACCATCTTGTCTGACTCTTCAGTGGTCCAGTATAACCTATGACAAATTTCCATAGTGAAAATCGAATAAAAATTTAAAAAAATACACAATTTTCAGGTATCAGGGTCTTACAATGTTGTATGTTTTTCCACTTTTGTTCGTTTTTTCAAATTGAAAATTTGTGATAGGTCACACAAGACACTAACAGGTCAGGCAAAATGGTTAACGAGACACATAGACAAGTAAACGGACGTTGAAAGTGGAAGAAGGAACTAATGTGTCCCACTTTTATAAATTTAAGGGACTAAGTGTGTAATTTATTTTTTCAGGGACCAAAAATGGGTCTCTAAATTTTTTAGTGACCAATTTGGGCCTTTATTTTTATTTTATTTTATTTTTAAGAATATGGATAAATAATTTAATTAAATAATTATTTAATAAACGTTTATCATTGGAGTTTTGACTTTTATATAAACTCTTTTTACTTATTCTTAAACTTTTTCAAAAGCAGATATCTTTTTAAAACAGCTAGGAGAAGACGCTTTTAAAAGAACAACATACGTTTGGATGTGTATGAGGTTTTCAAGAACTTAAAACACGAGTGTTTAAGATTAACAAACTAAACCCCAATTAGTAGCTCATACACGTAATCAAAGCAAAAATAAAGAGTTAAGGGATAAAGAGATTCACTAAAAGAGATTTATTTCGGTTCATCCTCAACCTTGGACTACATCCAGTCTTTTACTTCACCAAGATTTTCACTATAACTGACTCAATGACAAACAAGTATTATTTTTCACATCTAGCCTCTTTAGACTCCTACGAGTATTGTTTTCATACCTAGTCTTTCAGGCTCAAACACAAATATCCTTTAATGCTAGCCTCTTCAGGCTTACAAACTCAGAGTTTGTGAAGCAAAAGCTTCAAGTTACAATTTTGCAAGTCAACCGAATTAATTACAAATGATTGAGTGAGAAGTATAAATGAAAAAATGAAAGAATTTAAGAGCATTGAATGCAAAGCTTATAATGAATATTCATAGGGTTGTTAACTTCTTGCAAATGCCTTCAATGTCTTCTTTATATAGTCATCATGCAATAAATCCGTTTAAAGACATTCTCCGTGGATCAGGACTTTGTTCTTTGATCCATTCAATGCAAAAGAGTCATTCTGAATTTCCATTTAATGTTTATGGTCGTTGAGGAGGTTCCTTGTACAGAGAACGTACTTCTTTGTGTACTTTATTAGAGTGCAGGTGCGGGTCAAAGAAGGTGCATGTGCTTTTCTGACTTTGGGAAGTGCAAACTGTAACATTCCTGGCTGCTCTATGGATTGACGATTGTCCCCATAGACCAACACGGGTCTTTTTAGCGTGCTTTGTCCTCAATCACATGCTTTCTGGGAAAACTTCCCAGGAGGTCACACATCCCAGAATTGCTCCAAGTCAAGCACGCTTAACTATGGAGTTCTTAAGTGATGGGCTGCCAAAAGAAGATGCATCTTATTGAAATAGACAACTATAAACACGAGAAGGGGGGTTGAATTGTGTTTATCAGAAATTAAAAATAAAGTTAAAAAACTTTTTGCATGCAGAAGCTAAGCACAGACGGGTGTAAAAAGGTTACACAGACAGGTCACCTGTCTGTTGTAGTTTTCTCAGAAAACAACACACGTAGAGATGAAAAACAGACTTGATAAAAACAGTTTTAACCCCTTTGTTAGAAAGCAGATGATATATAATCAAAACAACTAAAGAGATTAAGGGAAGAGAGATTAACATGGAGATTTATCCTGGTTCACTCTTTAACACAAAGAGCTACGTCCAGTCCTTGGCAGCACCAAGATTTATCCACTATAACTGATCAGGTTACAGACTCCAAGTATTGTTTGCACACCTAGCCTCTTCAGGCTCCAACACAAGTATTCTTTGCACACCTAGCCTCTTCAGGCTCACTCAGATTTGTTTGAGAGTTTGGTTTGTAATAAATACACTTACAGACAGACAGATCTTTCACTAACACTCAGAGAGTGGTTTAAATGTAAAGCTTAGGAAAGTCTGCGTAATAACTTCAAATGATTGAAGAATACAGAATGAATAAATGAACAGAGTAATGGCTCTTTAATGCTTTGTAAACTCTGATATGTTCATCTTCAATGACTTCTGTATTTATAGCCTTCAAACATTTAATATCCGTTAGAGACATTCCTTGCAACGATGGCTTCAAGCAGAGCTTCATTAAATGCAATATAGTCGTTCTGGGCAGCCATTAATGCAATGAAGACGTTGGTTGTACTCTAACATGAGGGATAATAGCTTTATGCATTGTGTAGAAAATAACTCAGAGTTGTGCAGAGTGCTTTTGTACTTTTGCAGAGTACATTTCCCTTTCTGTGTAATGACTGAAAGTACTAGGGAATAAAGCATGTTGGAAACATTCTTTAACTGGAGTTTATCTCTGACTTCCTAGGTTGCTTGAGAGAGAGCACTTATGAGTTTCTTGATAAGCGTGAGAGAGAGTTCTCAGAGTATTCTTCATGAGGGGACAGCTTGCAAAAGCTTCCTGTACTTCGAGTTCTTTAACAGAGAACCTTAGATAAGTTGAAGAGAGAGACAGGTTGTAAACTAGTTTGCACATAGTCAACAGTCCTAGTCAGCAGACAGGTTGACTTTTTGGCTTATACGGACAGGTGATACTTAGGTAGACAGACAGGTGAGTTTTGTAATCTTCTGATCTGTACACTAAGTAGATAGGTTAGCAACCACAAAATAGGTTAATTAAATCATTAACCAATGTTTAGTTTTCATCAAAACTTAGGGAAATGCACACAGATATTTTAGAGACTTAACAATCTCCCCCTTTTTATGATGACAAACATTCAGATGATTTAATGAACCTTTGAAAATATCAGAGTATAGAATGACAGACAGTAGACAGGTTGATATTTTCTATATGTGCAGACAGATGCATTAGTGTTCAATGAAGAGCATCAGAGTAATATGCAGCAGGTTTAAGTTCAAAGCATCAGAGTATATCAGAGAATTAAAAATTCTCCAGAACAGAACACTTAGCATATATCAGAGAATTTTCTCCAAACATTTTACATTAAACATCTTAACATTTTTCTCCCCCTTTTGTCAGCAACAAAAAGAGTTAAATATATAACAGTGGAGAGAAAAAGAGACAATTAAGAGAAAATAATAAGATAAAATTGATTTGTATTCATCATAAGCATTTCAATTACAAGGCAGTTCCTACAACTACTCATTTAGGCTGATTAAAAAGAAGATACAGGGAATCAACTTTCTGTTCTAATAGCAGCCTAGCATGCCTCTCTGCATCCAATTGTCTTCTGACTTCTTCTAGCTCAGTCTTAAGAAGATTGAAGCTATCTGAATCCACCATCTGAGAGGAGGAGACTTCTGTAGACAAGCTGGTTGAAGCAGCAGACAGGGATGGATACCAGGGTAAGGCTAAAACTGGGGTGCCTTAGGTACAGAGAAAGGTGAGGAGACACGGGGAAAGAAAAGTTGATGAATGGTTCTGAAATAAAATAAAGGAAGAAATGTTATTTTAAACAGAGGGGTGATTCTGACTGGGTCAAAATCAGGAGAGGGAAAGACACAGGAGAGTCTTTCACAAAGAGACAGACGAGTGACTCTTATTGGAATAGGAGGGGAAGAGGTTGATTGGCTAAGACAGAGGGAGGTAGGGGTAAGAGAGAGTCTATGTGGGAGAAGAATGAATTAGACCCTGTGACTAAAAGAAAAAAGTATCTAGACCTAGAGGGTAACATTACAATAGAGGCAGGATAGTGAGATCCTTCCAATGTTCTAATGAACAACACAATAGGGGGATAAAAGAAAATCTCCCTACATGGGTTCAGAATGTGAGGTGGAGGAGAAGGGATGACAGATAAGTGAGATATACTTGCAGTCATCAGAGATTGGAAATCACTCACAAACAGTCTAGATGATATGTCAGATTGTTCTTTGGGAGTTGAGTCCCTGTGAACAACTGTGTACTGACATACATCAGACACGACATCAAAAGATGTTTGAGTGGGGTGAGAGGAGACAGGTGAATGAAAAGGGGAGGCAACAGATAAAGGGTTGACACAGAGAGCAGAGGGGGAAGAAACAACAGAATCTGGAATACCTAGATGAAGGGGAGAGGATGGTGCAGAAGGGAAGGTGAAGAGCTGATCTTCAAAGTGCCTTGCTTTCTTCCTTGAAGGGGACAGAGAAGCTTCTTCATGATGACCAACTGTCTGTGTTCCAGCAGACAGGTCAGCAGAGGGTGCAGTAGCAGTAGCAGCAGCAGGCTCTTCTGCAGGGACTGCTTCCCTTTCAGCAACAGCCACTACAGGCATAGGGTAGCCTGACCTTCTTTTTCTGGGAATGAATCCCAAATCAAGAGATTTGATCTCCCTAGGCTCCTCTGAGGGTGGAGATGTCTGCTCCCCCTGAGCAGGTGCTTCTTCTTTACTAGGCACAACTCTACTTGTCTGACCTTGGTAAAGGTCTTCACCAGTCTTCTTGTCTTGGTGGGTTGTGCAGAAACCCCACCAGATTTTCCAGCCTCACTGGTCTTCCTCTTGGGAGAGGGCTTCTTCAGCTTGAATCTGAGAGGCTCTACTGTCTCAGCAGATCCTTCAGATGCTGTGGGTTCCTCAGGCCTCTGATCCTGTCTGGCAACCTTTCCAGCAGCTTTCCAAATTCTTTCAGAGATTGGAAACTTTGATTTACCAGTGGAATCAGCAGGTTCTTCTGCTTTTTCCTTCAGCTTCTGCTCAACAGCAGGCTTCTTCTTCTTCTTCTTCTTCTCTTCTTCTTCTTCTTCTTCTCTCTCTTCTTCTTCTTCTTCTTTTCTTCTCTTCTTCTTCTTCTTCTTCTCTTCTTCCTCATCCTCCAGAGGGATTCCTTCAATCCCCATCATAGACAAGACCTTCTTGTCTATGGGCAAAGCCATGTCCACAAAGTGGACATCAGTTGGAACAAATATCTTGTTCCTAAAAACCCTTGCAGCAGCATTCCATAAGGGTAGGTAGGCATATTTGTCCTTCTGATCAGAGACTCAAGATACATGTAGATGAGATCATTGATGTCTATCTTGATTTTGTGAATCAAGTGGTACAGCAAATCTGTCCAACTTGGTCACATTGTCTCTTGATCCTTTTCTGGGCATCACACACTCCAGAAGCAGCTTGTGCAAGAACCTGCACTTGGGCACCATGCTGACAGGCTTCTTGTTCTCAGGGTTGGGAACTCCATATATAGCAATATTGACACTTTCAGTTCCCACCTGATCTTCCCAGTCAGGTCTGAAAGCAGTTCCAATCCTTGGACATCTGGTTGCCAATTCCAGAGAGCTGATAGGAAACTGGAGAGTCACATCAGTTGACATTTGAGCCTTGAAGCTCTTGGTTCCATCAACCACATTGGTGATGACCAAAGCATTTCTCCAGAAGTCTCTGACAAGCTTGGGTGTCCACCAGGCTCCTTGATATCAAGAAGGCTGTCCACTTAGAGTATCCAACTCCTCAGTGACATCCATTCCCCTTCTCACTGTTCTTCATCTGTTGAAGATCAACAGTCTTTCCAGGTAGAATCTTCTCTACATCAGTATTCTCATTCGTATTTCTCAGCAATCTCTTTTGGAGACAGGCGCTTTGAAGATGCCATTTTTCAGAAAAGAGAAATGAAAGTTTTGGAAGAGGAAGGGTTTGAACGAGAGGAAGACGAAGACGAAAAGACTTAGGGCTTTTTGAGAAGGATAAAGTTTGAAACTTTCTGAAGATTTGCCTTTTAAAGAGTAAAAGCAGGAGAGAGAAAAAAACATTTTTAATTAAGAATGGCACGATTTATGTGGGGAACTGTAGCGCCCACTTAGACATAATGAAAACATGGTTTCGAGGTAAAAACTGCCGTGTCATGATTAGCTTCAGATTAACAAATGGTATTAAATAAATAATAAATAATAACCATTTCAATAAAACTGTTGGGTTTCAGCATAGTGACTCAGCAGAGTCAGACAGGTGATCACAGACAGTTTTAAAAACTCAGACATGTCATTCAACAATACAATGCATGTTTAAATTATCTCTAATAAATAAAAATCTTTCTTCTGCTAAAGGCTTAGTGAAGATATCAGCCCATTGATTTTCAGTTTTAACAAACTTAATATCAAAGATACCTTTCTGAACATAATCTCTAATGAAGTGATGTTTGATTTCTATATGCTTAGCCTTAGAATGCTGAATTGGATTTTTAGTTAAGCAGATAGCACTAGAATTATCACACCATACAGATATATTATGCTCAAAAATAGAGTAATCCTCAAGTTGATGTTTTACCCATAAAGTGAGAGCAACAACTAGCAGCTGAGATATATTCTGCTTCAGCTGTAGATAGAGCTATAGTTGTCTGTCTTTTGCTTGACCAAGAGACCAAGTTTGCTCCAATGAAGTGGCATCCTCCACTGGTGCTTTTTCTTTCTATTCTGTCTCCAGCAAAGTCAGCATCACAGAATCCCACTAATCTGTATTCTTAGTTCTTAAATACAGCAAACCAAGATTAGTAGTACCAAGCAAATATCTAAATATTCTCTTAACAGCTTTAAGATGAGATTCTCTTGGGTCAGATTGAAATCTAGCACACATACAGACACTAAACTGAATGTCAGGTCTGCTCGAAGTTAAGTACAACAAAGATCCAATCATACCTCTGTAGACAGTTTGGTCTACCTTTTTACCTTCATCATCTTTACTGAGTTTTGCATTGGTTTCCATGGGAGTTTTCATAAGTTTAGCATTTTCCATTTTGTATTTCTTGAGCATTTCCTTGATATACTTTTGTTGATGGATGTAGATTCCATCACTTGTCTGTTTGATTTGTAGACCAAGGAAGAACTTCAATTCTCCCATCATGCTCATCTCAAATTCTGCTTGCATCAGCTTTGAAAAATCCTTGCACAGCTTTTCATTAGTTGCTCCAAAAATAATATCATCAACATATATTTGGACTACAATGAAATTTTCTTTATAGCTTTTCTTAAACAGAGTAGTATCTACTTGACCTCTTGTAAAGCCATTATGCATGAGAAAAGAGCTTAGTCTATCATACCATGCTCTAGGTGCTTGCTTTAAACCATATAATGCCCTTTTAAGTTTAAAAACATGATCTGGTTTATCAGTATCTTCAAAACCAGGGGGTTGTTTAACATAAACTTCTTCTTCAATTATTCCATTGAGAAAAGCACTTTTCACATCCATTTGAAAAAGAGTGATTTGGTGTTGTGCAGCATATGACATTAGTATGCGAATAGCTTCTATTCTAGCTACAGGTGCAAATGTTTCAGTATAGTCAATACCTTCTTGTTGGTTATAGCCTTGAGCTACTAACCTTGCCTTGTTTCTGACAACTTTGCCATCTTCATCTAACTTGTTTCTGAAGACCCATCTTGTTCCAATGACAGACTTGTTTTTGGGCTTGGAGACAAGTGTCCAGACATCATTTCTGGTGAACTGGTTGAGTTCTTCTTGCATAGCAAGAATCCAGCTTTCATCATCAAGAGCTTCTTCAATGTGCTTTGGCTCTATTTCTGACAAAAAGGCCACATTGCTTGATTCTCTTAAGGTAGATCTGGTTCTTACTCCTTCTGAGGGATGACCAATGATGAGATCCTTAGGATGATGAGTTTTGAATTTCCAGTCTCTTTCAAGAGGACACTTGTCTGACTTGTCTGCTCCACTGTCTGTCTGGTTCTGCTTCAGGTTCTGGTTTGGTTAAGTCAGGTTGTTGATCTTCTGACTTGTTTATATCAAGACCTGCAAGATCATCTTCTAGATCTGACAATTCCTTATCAGTCTTTAAGTTATCATTAAATTTGACATGAACAGATTCTTCAATAACAGATGTTCTAGAATTGTAAATTCTAAAAGCTTTAGACATTTCAGAGTATCCCAAAAAGATACCTTTGTCTGTCTTAGAGTCAAATTTTCCAAGTTGATCCTTGGTATTTAGATGAGCATTCACAACCAAATGCATGAAAGTAAGAAATGTTGGGGCTTTTTCCTTTCCACAGTTCATAGGGAGTCTTCTTTAGAAAAGGCCTAATGAGTATTCTGTTTTGTACATAACAGCTGTGTTTACTGCTTCTGCCCAGAAGTACTTAGGGAGATTATTCTCATTGAGCATAGATCTAGCCATCTCTTGCAGAGATCTGTTCTTTCTCTCAACCACTCCATTTTGTTGAGGAGTTCTAGGTGCAGAGAAATTGTGAGAGATCCCATTCTCCTCACAGAACTGACTAAACTGCTCATTTTCAAATTCTCCCCCATGGTCACTTCTAAGTAGAAATGCAGAAACCCTGCTCATTTTGTACTCTTTTACAGAATACTGAGAAAGCCTTAAAAGACTCATCCTTGTGGGTTAAGAAGAGTACCCATGTATATCTAGAATAGTCATCAACTATGACAAATCCATATTTCCTTCCAGCCAAGCTAGCAACACTAACTGGTCCAAACAGATCCATGTGTAACAACTGAAGAGGTCTAGAGGTTGATATTTGGTTTTTAGATTTGAAACTTGATTTTATCTGTTTACCTCTCTGACATGCATCACACAAAACATCTTTCTTAAAACTAATATCAGGCAATCCTCTCACAAGGTTATCCCTTTTTAGTTTTGAAATTAATTTCATACTAGCATGTCCTAGTTTCTTATGCCACAACCATCTTTCATCCTCTTTAGACATCAGACAGTTACACTTTGATCTGAGAGATCAGTCAGTTCAATCTTATACAGATTTTGTTGCCTATTAGCTGAACAGAGGGTTTTGCCCCGAAGATCTTTAACTATACAGAAATCTTTGGTAAAGGAGACATCAAATCCACTGTCACATAATTGACTTATGCTAAGCAAATTGTGTTTTAATCCTTTAACCATAAGAACATTTGATATAGAGGGAAGAGGAGGTTTACCACCAATAGTACCAATTCCTATAACCTTCCCTTTCTGATTTCCACCAAATGCCACATGTCCTCCTTTCTTAAGTTGGAGGTCTAGGAACATAGACCTTTCTCCTATCATGTGTCGCGAGCAGCCACTGTCCAGGTACCAGCAGTGGTGTTTTCTTTGTGCTGTTGAGGACATCTGCAACAGAGATTATTTGATCTTTATGTACCCATAGTTTTCTGGGTCCTTTTCTGTTAGTTCTAGGAGTCTGTGAAGACTTCCTTCTTTTCTTATGAGACACTTAGACATAACATGTCCAGTTTTTCCACAGAAATTACAGACAGGTATGGATTTAATAGAAGTAGATGTAGCAGACACTTTAGAGTGCTTAGTTGATACTTTATGATGTATCTGATGGACATATCATATACCTTCTTTGTTAAGGGAGTGCCTCTGACAGCCAAGCAGCTTGGTCAGATTTTCTCTACCATTAACAAATTTGGCAAGATCAGAAGTGAGCTCTTCTACTTTCTGTTGAAGTTTTTCAACTTCTTCAGACTGTGATGTATCACTAGAGATCTTAGCTTCATTAGACTTTTCAGTCTTCAGCTCTGTTTTCCTTGGCAAACTTCTCACACTCTAGAGATTTATGTTTATGCTCACTGAGGAGTGATAAATCATTTTTGAGTCACCTTTTAGTATTGTATACTTAGCCTAATTAATTTATATATGTGTTTAATATTGGTGATTTGGCTGAGTTTTGCATTATTGGGCTTAATTGCTAAACATTGTTAATTTTCGGATTTTAGTGCATCCTGACCCATCTTCCTTCTGCAGGCCATAACTTGGGATATACTTGTCCGATTTGAGTGCTCTTGGTGGCGTTGGAAAGCTAAGAAGCAGACCTACAACTTTCATGTTGAGCGCTCTGCCCAGTTCGGACGTTTTGATGGTCGAAAAGGCTAATTACCGAAGCTGTCCAAATTAGTGCGGGAATTGGAATTATTGTTGTCATATCTCCATGTAATCAATCATTAATGGGCCAATTAATTCCCATTGGGCTCTCTAGGTCAGACATATTAGTTTACCCTAGGATTATAATTAAGTGGTTTTGAGACCTTGAAAATCATCTTTTGAGTGACGGCAACATCTCCTAGTTTCTTCTTCATAGTTGATTTTCGTTCAAGCCTCCCATGGAAGGCTAAACTCTTAGATTAATTCACTGGTTATGGATTTTTACAAAGACCTTGAGGTTTGATTTTCAATTTTAATTTCGTTTTAGTAATTCTATATCTTTTCCTTTTAATCCTTCATCTCTCTTGATCAATGTTTGCAATTCCGTTTTTGTGTTTTGATGCTTAATCACTCAAACTCGTTTTTGCATCCCAATCTAATTATAATCTGATTTGAGATTATTCGAAGCATGTTGAACGCTTGTTTTGATTTGTTACGAATAAGGATTGATAGGATCTACGATGCTTAGTGTAGGTTTGATTGAATTCGGTTTTCAAATTAATTATGGTTTTGTGACGCTTGTTCCATTATTATAATTAATCAAATTCTGTGATGCTTAATCAAGTAGGAATTCTTATTGGATTAATTGATGCTTAATTGGTTAATTCTATTATCAAACAAGAATAGAATCATGAAAAGAGATTAGATCCTCTGAAATCTGTGATAGGTCCAAGTGAAATTACCCTAAACCAGTGGATTAATTGATTTGATATATTGATTCTCATCTCTCTTTTACAATCTATTTTCTTTTCTCATTGAATTCGAAAATCCCTCCTTTTTCTCATTACTTTGCATGATTCTTGTATTTGGTTAATTGAATCAGAGATCCTTGCGAGACAACCAAGGTTATCACCTTGTACTACAGTTTTAAATTTTGATTATTTTGACCCGTGTGCGACAGCGGATCAAATTTGGCACCGTTGCCGGGGACCTTTGATTTTTGTTAGCCATATTAGGAACCCTATTAATTTTTTTTTCTCTAACATTTTCCACTTTTTTTTTTGTTGTTGTTTAGACTAGTTTTCATCTTGTGGTTAATCCCATATTTTTTAACAAAAAAATAAAATAATTTATTTGACGTGGTTTTTGATTTTTTTCCAGCTTACCAATTAGTGTAAAATTGCTTTTTTTTGTTTTTCCTAATTTTTATTTTTATTTTTGGGTTCTATTTTGCTGTTTTGATCTTATATGTGAGTGTCTTGAGCTTATATGTTTATATCATATTGATGACATTGCACGTTGTGATTATCGTGGTTGTGAATCTTAGTACTTCCCATGGATAATTATATGCAAAATTATATGCCTGATGTTGATTATCAACCATCATGCATATATTATCCTCAAACCGATTTTGCTCATTTTGCAAGAGGTTATATAGATTCAAGTGTGTCTGTGTCAATGGATAATTATATGCCTCATAGCACTTTGAGAGATTTTGCCACTTTTTATGAACCACCATGCATACATTATGTAGAGAAAGAGGTTGAGCCATCATGCATATATTATCCTGACTTTACTGGTGATTATGAGTTTAGTAGTGATTTTGGCATGATTAGAGTGAATGAGGTGCAACTTTCCTATTCTGACCAACATGGCGGAGAACATGGCAGCTTGGATGAGTTAGCCTCTTTGGTGCATCAATTGACAATAAGTCAGCAGCAATATCAATCTGACCCCACACCTGTCCAACCCAGTCTGGAAGAATTGGCACAACAACTGGCAGAGCACACTCTTGAATTCCAACAAAGGACAGAAACAAGTCTTCAGAATTTGGCCACTCAAATTGGTCACTTTGCCTCTACCTTAACTGCACTGCAATCACAACATCTCCTTGAAGAGCATTCAGATTCACAAATAGATATTCGTGACAATACTTCTTCTGAGCATAATTTTGATAATGATGTCGAGAATACTATTATTGATGAACTTTGTGTTGAATTTCCAGATATTCAAGATTTTCCTGATTCTATTTTATGTACTTCATGTGTTGATTTTAATGGCGTTATTTTGTGTGCAGCATGTGTTGAAATTTCATCCTTTTTAGGGTATAAGGAGCAAAAAGTGCATATGGAAGATGAGACACATGAGGTTGAGAACCCTGTTCAGCCAAGAAATGTAGAAAATGGGGATCATGTGGACATGCTACCCACAGAAAGAATCCCCATAAAAGATGGTGATCATGTCATGATGGATGATGCAAGACTACTTATGTTAGAGACAACCACTAAGGCTTTCATGGTTGATAAAGACTGGCTCAAACAATTTGGGGAAATTCTCAGAGCAAGCATTGGAGAAGCGCTTGAGCCACAATGAGACTTGCTGCACTACATTCTATAAGGCTTTTTCTCCCCCTTTCTATTTTATTTTTCGTGTCCTCTATGTGAATGAATTTGTTCTTGTTCTTGATTTTAATATGTTCTACATTGAGGACAATGTAGATTTCAAGTGTGGGGGTATATTATGTCATGATATTTTTAAATTGTGTGTTGAACTTTGTTGGCATCTGTTTCTTTTGTTGTTTATGTTATTTTTCTCTATTTTTAAAATAAAGCGTAAAAAAATTTGAATTTTTTTTTGTGAGTTTTAGTGTGTTAGGGTTTTATGTTTTGTTGTTGCTTTTAGGGTCTACAAAAAAAAAAAATTTGTTTGAGTCTTGTTGCATGCTTTTCAGTGAATTTTTAAGTCTGTATGAGCTGTCAGTGATTTGCATCATTCTTGGTTAAGAGGTTTCATGAATTGATATGGAAATTCTTGCATTTCTAGTGTAATAAGTGGGCATTGAAAATTAATTTGTGAATCATTTGTGGTAGACTTAAACCTTGTGAGTTTTTGAGCCCTATACATGGATGGATTGCATTGTTCCATGATTTTCCTTTCATGTGTGATTACACTCATGATTGTTAATTACTCTAGAACTTGACATGACTCTTTGAAGCCTCTTGTTCACATGCATGTATTGAGATGATTTAGGCCATCTTTGTTTTCAAGCTACTAGCCAGATTAGCCTACCTTGTATTAAGTCCATTACTTAACCCCCTTGAGCCTGTCTAACCCATCCTTTGTTTTGTAGCTAATCACAAGCTCATGAAGTGAAAAACCATGATTCCCCTAACCTTGGGGAGTAAAGGAGCTTTGGAATTGATTTGGGAATGGGTTCTTAAATAAGTGTGGGGGTCTACCCAAAAGTTTTGTTGCTTGTTTGGTTGGGAGTGGCAAAGTGGCAAGTGAAAAGAAAGAAAGAAAGAAAGAAAGAAAGAAAGAAAGAAAGAAATATAGAAAAAAAAAAAAAGAAGTAGATTGCAATGCAATGTAAAAAGTGCAAATGAGTGGAACTGCAAAGGAAGAAAAAGTTCAAAAGAGACAAAGTCGTGTTCATTGACATTGAATTGTGTTTCTTGGGGTAAATTTGCATGCTTATTTAAACTCATTCCCCATTGCTCCTCTAGTCTCTTTGGTTTATAGCTAGCATCCCTTCTTGTATCCACCCATACCTTAGCCCCATTACAACCTTGAAAAAGTCCTTTGATCTTTATGTGCATGTGTTTCAAGTAGTGGAAGTTAGAGGCTTGTCAAGCTTATGGTAGTGTTGGCATTCATGATGTGCTTTGAGTGTAAACACAAACATTAAACACTTGAGATTTGGAGAGTATGCCTAGTGAGGACTCTACCACTTTTGATTCATCTTTGATTTGGATTGCCTCTTTGTTCGCTTGAGATGTTAAGGGCGTATTCATGATTGTTTTGATTCCTCGATACTTCGAATGTTTGTATCTTGCTCACTCTTGTACATTCTTGGGATTTATTGATAAGTGTGTTTGTATTGTTCATCAAGTTTTTGGGATTTCAATTTTTGAGTTTTGCTCAGGAATGCAAAAGAATAAGTGTGGGGGAATTTGATAAATCATTTTGAGTCACCTTTTAGTATTGTATACTTAGCCTAATTAATTTATATATGTGTTTAATATTGGTGATTTGGCTGAGTTTTGCATTATTGGGCTTAATTGGGCTTAATTGCTAAACATTGTTAATTTTCGGATTTTAGTGCATCCTGACCCATCTTCCTTCTGCAGGCCATAACTTGGGTTATACTTGTCCGATTTGAGTGCTCTTGGTGGCGTTGGAAAGCTAAGAAGCAGACCTACAACTTTCATGTTGAGCTCTCTGCCCAGTTCGGACTTTTTGATGGTCGAAAAGGCTAATTACCGAAGCTGTCCAAATTAGTGCGGGAATTGGAATTATTGTTGTCATATCTCCATGTAATCAATCATTAATGGGCCAATTAATTCCTATTGGGCTCTCTAGGTCAGACATATTAGTTTACCCTAGGATTATAAGTAAGTGGTTTTGAGACCTTGAAAATCATCTTTTGAGTGACGGCAACATCTCATAGTTTTCTTCTTCATAGTTGATTTTCGTTCAAGGCTCCCATGGAAGGCTAAACTCTTAGATTAATTCACTGGTTAGGGATTTTTACAAAGACCTTGAGGTTTGATTTTCAATGTTAATTTCGTTTTAGTAATTCTATATCTTTTCCTTTTAATCCTTCATCTCTCTTGATCAATGTTTGCAATTCCGTTTTTGTGTTTTGATGCTTAATCACTCAAACTCGTTTTTGCATCCCAATCTAATTATAATCTGATTTGAGATTATTCGAAGCATGTTGAACGCTTGTTTTGATTTGTTACGAATAAGGATTGATAGGATCTACGACGCTTAGTGTAGGTTTGATTGAATTCGGTTTTCAAATTAATTATGGTATTGTGACGCTTGTTCCATTATTATAATTAATCAAATTCTGTGATGCTTAATCAAGTAGGAATTCTTATTGGATTAATTGATGCTTAATTGGTTAATTCTATTATCAAACAAGAATAGAATCATGAAAAGAGATTAGATCCTCTGAAATCTGTGATAGGTCCAAGTGAAATTACCCTAAACCGGTGGATTAATTGATTTGATATATTGATTCTCATCTCTCTTTTACAATCTATTTTCTTTTCTCATTGAATTCGAAAATCCCCCCTTTTTCTCATTACTTTGCATGATTCTTGTATTTGGTTAATTGAATCAGAGATCCTTGCGAGACGACCAAGGTTATCACCTTGTACTACAGTTTTAAATTTTGATTATTTTGACCCGTGTGCGACAGCGGATCAAATTTGGCGCCGTTGCCGGGGACCTTTGATTTTTGTTAGCCATATTAGGAACCCTATTAATTTTTTTTTTCTCTAACATTTTCCACTTTTTTTTTTGTTGTTGTTTAGACTAGTTTTCATCTTGTGGTTAATCCCATATTTTTTTAACAAAAAAATAAAATAATTTATTTGACGTGGTTTTTGATTTTTTTCCAGCTTACCAATTAGTGTAAAATTGTTTTTTTGTGTTTTTCCTAATTTTTTTTTTTTGGGGTTCTATTTTGCTGTTTTGAGCTTATATGTGAGTGTCTTGAGCTTATATGTTTATATCATATTGATGACATTGCACGTTGTGATTATCGTGGTTGTGAATCTTAGTACTTCCCATGGATAATTATATGCAAAATTATATGCCTGATGTTGATTATCAACCATCATGCATATATTATCCTCAAACCGATTTTGCTCATTTTGCAAGAGGTTATATAGATTTAAGTGTGTCTGTGTCAATGGATAATTATATGCCTCATAGCACTTTGAGAGATTTTGCCACTTTTTATGAACCACCATGCATACATTATGTAGAGAAAGAGGTTGAGCCATCATGCATATATTATCCTGACTTTACTGGTGATTATGAGTTTAGTAGTGATTTTGGCATGATTAGAGTGAATGAGGTGCAACTTTCCTATTCTGACCAACATGGCGGAGAACATGGCAGCTTGGATGAGTTAGCCTCTTTGGTGCATCAATTGACAATAAGTCAGCAGCAATATCAATCTGACCCCACACCTGTCCAACCCAGTCTGGAAGAATTGGCACAACAACTGGCAGAGCACACTCTTGAATTCCAACAAAGGACAGAAACAAGTCTTCAGAATTTGGCCACTCAAATTGGTCACATTGCCTCTACCTTAATTGCACTGCAATCACAACATCTCCTTGAAGAGCATTCAGATTCACAAATAGATATTCGTGACAATACTTCTTCTGAGCATAATTTTGATAATGATGTCGAGAATACTATTATTGATGAACTTTGTGTTGAATTTCCAGATATTCAAGATTTTCCTGATTCTATTTTATGTACTTCATGTGTTGATTTTAATGGCGTTATTTTGTGTGCAGCATGTGTTGAAATTTCATCCTTTTTAGGGTATGAGGAGCAAAAAGTGCATATGGAAGATGAGACACATGAGGTTGAGAACCCTGTTCAGCCAAGAAATGTAGAAAATGGGGATCATGTGGACATGCTACCCACAGAAAGAATCCCCATAAAAGATGGTGATCATGTCATGATGGATGATGCAAGACTACTTATGTTAGAGACAACCACTAAGGCTTTCATGGTTGATAAAGACTGGCTCAAACAATTTGGGGAGAAATTCTCAGAGCAAGCATTGGAGAAGCGCTTGAGCCACAATGAGACTTGCTGCACTACATTCTATAAGGCTTTTTCTCCCCCTTTCTATTTTATTTTTCGTGTCCTCTATGTGAATGAATTTGTTCTTGTTCTTGATTTTAATATGTTCTACATTGAGGACAATGTAGATTTCAAGTGTGGGGGAGATATATTATGTCATGATATTTTTAAATTGTGTGTTGAACTTTGTTGGCATCTGTTTCTTTTGTTGTTTATGTTATTTTTCTCTATTTTTAAAATAAAGCGTAAAAAAATTTGATTTTTTTTTTTTGTGAGTTTTAGTGTGATAGGGTTTTATGTTTTGTTGTTGCTTTTAGGGTCTACAAAAAAAAAAAAAAATTTGTTTGAGTCTTGTTGCATGCTTTTCAGTGAATTTTTAAGTCTGTATGAGCTGTTAGTGATTTGCATCATTCTTGGTTAAGAGGTTTCATGAATTGATATGGAGAAATTCTTGCATTTCTAGTGTAATAAGTGGGCATTGAAAATTAATTTGTGAATCATTTGTGGTAGACTTAACCCTTGTGAGTTTTTGAGCCCTATACATGGATGGATTGCATTGTTCCATGATTTTCCTTTCATGTGTGATTACACTCATGATTGTTAATTACTCTAGAACTTGACATGACTCTTTGAAGCCTCTTGTTCACATGCATGTATTGAGATGATTTAGGCCATCTTTGTTTTCAAGCTACTAGCCAGATTAGCCTACCTTGTATTAAGTCCATTACTTACCCCCCTTGAGCCTGTCTAACCCATCCTTTGTTTTTTAGCTAATCACAAGCTCATGAAGTGAAAAACCATGATTCCCCTAACCTTGGGGAGTAAAGGAGCTTTGGAATTGATTTGGGAATGGGTTCTTAAATAAGTGTGGGGGTCTACCCAAAAGTTTTGTTGCTTATTTGGTTGGAGTGGCAAAGTGGCAAGTGAAAAGAAAGAAAGAAAGAAAGAAAGAAAGAAAGAAAGAAAGAAAGAAAGAAAATATAGAAAAAAAAAAAAAGAAGTAGATTGCAATGCAATGTAAAAGTGCAAATGAGTGGAACTGCAAAGGAAGAAAAAGTTCAAAAGAGACAAAGTCGTGTTCATTGACATTGAATTGTGTTTCTTGGGGTAAATTTGCATGCTTATTTAAACTCATTCCCCATTGCTCCTCTAGTCTCTTTGGTTTATAGCTAGCATCCCTTCTTGTATCCACCCATACCTTAGCCCCATTACAACCTTGAAAAAGTCCTTTTGATCTTTATGTGCATGTGTTTCAAGTAGTGGAAGTTAGAGGCTTGTCAAGCTTATGGTAGTGTTGGCATTCATGATGTGCTTTGAGTGTAAACACAAACATTAAATACTTGAGATTTGGAGAGTATGCCTAGTGAGGACTCTACCACTTTTGATTCATCTTTGATTTGGATTGCCTCTTTGTTCGCTTGAGATGTTAAGGGCGTATTCATGATTGTTTTGATTCCTCGATACTTCGAATGTTTGTATCTTGCTCACTCTTGTACATTCTTGGGATTTATTGATAAGTGTGTTTGTATTGTTCATCAAGTTTTTGGGATTTCAATTTTTGAGTTTTGCTCAGGAATGCAAAAGAATAAGTGTGGGGGAATTTGATAAATCATTTTTGAGTCACCTTTTAGTATTGTATACTTAGCCTAATTAATTTATATATGTGTTTAATATTGGTGATTTGGCTGAGTTTTGCATTATTGGGCTTAATTGGGCTTAATTGCTAAACATTGTTAATTTTCGGATTTTAGTGCATCCTGACCCATCTTCCTTCTGCAGGCCATAACTTGGGTTATACTTGTCCGATTTGAGTGCTCTTGGTGGCGTTGGAAAGCTAAGAAGCAGACCTACAACTTTCATGTTGAGCTCTCTGCCCAGTTCGGACTTTTTGATGGTCGAAAAGGCTAATTACCGAAGCTGTCCAAATTAGTGCGGGAATTGGAATTATTGTTGTCATATCTCCATGTAATCAATCATTAATGGGCCAATTAATTCCTATTGGGCTCTCTAGGTCAGACATATTAGTTTACCCTAGGATTATAAGTAAGTGGTTTTGAGACCTTGAAAATCATCTTTTGAGTGACGGCAACATCTCATAGTTTCTTCTTCATAGTTGATTTTCGTTCAAGGCTCCCATGGAAGGCTAAACTCTTAGATTAATTCACTGGTTAGGGATTTTTACAAAGACCTTGAGGTTTGATTTTCAATGTTAATTTCGTTTTAGTAATTCTATATCTTTTCCTTTTAATCCTTCATCTCTCTTGATCAATGTTTGCAATTCCGTTTTTGTGTTTTGATGCTTAATCACTCAAACTCGTTTTTGCATCCCAATCTAATTATAATCTGATTTGAGATTATTCGAAGCATGTTGAACGCTTGTTTTGATTTGTTACGAATAAGGATTGATAGGATCTACGACGCTTAGTGTAGGTTTGATTGAATTCGGTTTTCAAATTAATTATGGTATTGTGACGCTTGTTCCATTATTATAATTAATCAAATTCTGTGATGCTTAATCAAGTAGGAATTCTTATTGGATTAATTGATGCTTAATTGGTTAATTCTATTATCAAACAAGAATAGAATCATGAAAAGAGATTAGATCCTCTGAAATCTGTGATAGGTCCAAGTGAAATTACCCTAAACCGGTGGATTAATTGATTTGATATATTGATTCTCATCTCTCTTTTACAATCTATTTTCTTTTCTCATTGAATTCGAAAATCCCCCCTTTTTCTCATTACTTTGCATGATTCTTGTATTTGGTTAATTGAATCAGAGATCCTTGCGAGACGACCAAGGTTATCACCTTGTACTACAGTTTTAAATTTTGATTATTTTGACCCGTGTGCGACAACGGATTCACACTCGCGGCTGATGTGGCCTGGCTTGCCACACTTGAAACAGATGACCTGTGTTTCCTTGCACTGGGACGAATAGTGGTCCTGTGCTCCACACTTCCCTCACCTCATAGCTCTAGGGGCATCAGAGAACCCACCCCTGAAGCTACTCTGCTGAAACTGGGGCTTCCTGCCACTCTGCTTGAAGTCCTTGCCCGAAGGTGCATACCGCTGCTTGCCCTTGTCCCTCTGATCAGCCCTCTTGCTACTCTGATTGTCTGATCCTCTGGAACTAGCAGCTCTGAACTGGCTGGCATCCTCATAGATCCTGCACTTGTTGACCAGAATAGGGAAGACTCTGATCTCCTGGTAGCTAATGGCCTGTTTGATCTCAGGCCGGAGTCCCGCTTCAAACTTCACACACTTGGAGCGATCGTCCGTCTCATGCTGATAAGGAGTGTAGTACCTTGCCAGCTCTTCAAACTTAGCCGCATAATCACCGACTGACAGCGACCCCTGCCTCAAAGACAAGAATTCCATCTCCTTCTTGTCTCTAATATCCGCTGGAAAATACTTCTCTAGAAACCTCTGCCTGAACACAGCCCAAGTCACCGCTGTGCCCTCTGCCTGCAGTTATCCCACCAGTGCTCCGCCTCTTCAGTCAACATGAAGGTGGGGAAGATGAGCTTCTGCTGATCATTACAATCCATCGCACGGAAGATCTTCTCTGTCTCCCTCAGCCACAACAAAGCTCCCTCTGGGTCATACGCTCCCTTGAACGACGGAGGGTTATTCCTCTGGAACTTATCCAGTCCCTGGAACTCAGCTGGCCCACCGTTGTTAGGGTTGACCTGTCCGATAGCATTGGCCAAAAGTGGCAACGCGTCAGCAATCGCCTGATCGTTGCGTCCTCTACCGGCCATTAGTTCCTGTACATGCCCAAAACAGCCTTTAATACAGAACTTAGCGAGTAAAAGCTACAGGCAACTAACTTAAAACATCATTATCTATAACAAGTATAGACAATTCACACAAGAGCCATACAACAGACTCACAACAGACTCATACCACGTCCGAACAAGGTCGAACCGCTCTGATACCACTAAATGTGACACTCTTCTACCCGCATGTTAAAAGCCAATTAATTTAAAAACAATTAAAGGAAAACATGCAATTATTGGAATAAATAAAACAATTGTCCATGGGTAGAAAAGTCCCACATGAACCGTTTACAACGCGGAAATGAAATAGGTTTTAAATAGCAAAAATATAACAAACCAATAAAATAACCCAACCCCGATGTCACATATAGAGCTGGTATAACCGTTCCGGAATAAAATCCACGGAATTACAACTGAACTAACAACTAAGAAAACATAAACTAGCCCTACTATGAGTGGCGGCTCCTCAGAGTCACTCCTCTCCGGGCTGCTCGTCATCCTCTGCAATGTGCCAATCAGGCCAAACACAAACAACAAACATATATAGGGAGTAAGAATCGTATAAACATATTAGCATGGAGATAGGCAGTAAAGTAAACAGCAAACATAGCAGCATCACATCAAACATCAACATCATCATTATGCTATGCGATGCAATGCAGTCCTACTCCACTAAACCATCAATGCATGTGGATCCACTAAACTCGGGATGAACGACTTCGGAGTTACATATCCACATTGAGAATCTACTCAACGCCGGAGAATCTACTCCTTGGATAGCCAACGCATCAAACCAACGAATGCCTCGTCACGGGGGCGCTAGGAGAATCTACTCCAACCGTGGATGACCGGATCGCCGTACTCTAGGACGATCTCCCCTACGTCGAACATCCCTAAACAACATCTCCGATGCAATGCGTATGCAACACAACAACAACGACAACACCACCTCCATAACTCCAACGGAATCGACCGAAGGTAACAGCGGAATCAACCGCACCAACTTGCCTCGCGGAATCTACCTGAGGACTTAAGCGGAATCAACCGTAGTACCTGGGGCAAACTCTCGGCCACCAAGGCACACAGCAACACCACCTTAGACCCAAACAGTGGGGTCAAGGCCTCCTTGGCCAAAAAGCACTAGGGCACAACTCATCAGCTTGCGGCACCCAAAAGGGTATCGACTTAACATCTCACCATCTAATCATCTTTAATTATCTTTAGTAACATTAACCAAGTTGTCTAATCAGTTATCATCATAGGGAAGTGGGATTTAAAACCCCTTAAGTCCTTTAATCTTGTTCTGTCCAGGTGGGTTGAGCACGGTCGTGCTCGTAACCCAGCACGGTCGTGCTTAAGCACGTGAGGGGCGTGCTCCCCTGTAAGTGAAGCACGGTCGTGCTTCTTAATGAGCACGGTCGTGCTCAGCAGCACGATCGTGCTCTTTGTCCTGTACGGCCGTGCTCAACAGCGCGGCCATCTCCCCAGAATTCAACTGGGAGCACGGTCGTGCTCCTTGTTCAGCACGGTCATGCTCATCGCGCGACAGTGCTGTTCTGGGCAGGAACAGAGACTGAAACTTAGTTAAATTACCAGGGTTTTTACTCAATTATTCCTAACATCAATTATCAGCATGTTTTCGGGTTTAAACTCATCATCATAACAGCAATCCATTCAACCACGGCATCAACCCAACAACATCATGTTCATAGAAAAGCAACCAACACTAACATTAACAACATATTATGAACATGAATAGTAAACCAATACATACTAACACGTACCGAAACAGCCAATAGCATACCATCATTAAACAACTAATTTAGCATGTCATTCATACATACAAATATAAACACATCGGGGTTAGGGAACCCCTTTACTTTACACTAACCCCAAGCCTATGAATACACTACCCTTCTCCCCACACCTGGATTGAAGGTAGCTCCCTAACAGCGTCCTAAACAGCAACTGATTCCTTTCTTAACAGCGACATTCACTCAAACCAGCCTTGAACAAATAGATTAAAATGGTGTTAGTTTCCCAACCAAAAACGAAAGGAAACTAAATAAAAGTGACGTAACGTTACCTATATACGAAGTGCAGATGGAACCACGTCTCCCTAGAGTCTCCAATACCCAAAACCACACTGAGTATGAAGGAAAAAGGGAATAAGGGAGGTTGCAGCCGTACTAGGGTTTTTGTAACAAAAGAGGAGTGTACGGCGCAACCCGGAGTCTGCTCGACGTATATAGGTCCGGACTTGAGCACGGTCATGCTCACTCTCAAGCACGGGCGTGCTCGACTTAACGTTATGAGACGCGGTCAACGCATTGAGCACGGGCGTGCTCAATGTCGAGCACGGTCGTCCTCAACTTAAAATCAGAGACACGCTTCTGACTTTAAGCACGGGCTTGCTGGCTGATGAGCACGGGTGTGCTCATGTACCAGAAAGGGACCTTTAGCCAAAAATCCCACTAAGCCCTTTAACGATAAATCCAACTTAATACAACCAGCTTAATCAAATAAATTCCGAAAAACAGGGTGTTACAAAAACCACACTGAGTATGAAGGAAAAAGGGAAAAAGGGACGTTGCAGCCGTACTAGGGTTTTTGTAACAAAAGAGGAGTGTACGGCTCAACCCTTGAGTCTGTTCGATGTATATAGGCCCGACTTGAGCACGATCGTGCTCACTCTCGAGCATGGTCGTGCTCGACTTAACGTTACGAGACACGGTCAGGGCGTGCTCACTGTTGAGCACGGGCGTGCTCAACTTAAAATCAGAAACACGCTTCTAACTTTAAGCACGGGTGTGCTGGCTAATGAGCACGGGCGTGCTCATGTACCAGAAAGGGACTTTAACCAAAAATCCCACTAAGCCCTCGACTGAGAAAATCCAACTTAATCAAAACCAGATTAATTAAAATTAATCCCGAAAAACAGGGTGTTACAAATGACAAGTGTCAACACTACAATTTTTTGATTTATTATTGTATTTATAAATTAACAAAAAAAAAATTGAGCCAAAATTACCTAAATTTAAATCAAATCTATAAACAATACATTTCTACCCCCTATGCAATGTAGTGTTGCCATGTGTCACCTTCCCTATGCAAGAAATGCAGCCGTGTTTATGAATGACAAGTGTCAACACTACAATTTTTTGATTTATTATTGTATTTATAAATTAACAAAAAAAATTGAGCCAAAATTACCTAAATTTAAATCAAATAATAAATCAAAGTTTTAAATTTACGTTAATTCTCTTATTTGAAAACTAATTTTGAAATTTCAATTTTGAATTTAAATTTAAATCAACTATAAAATTTGGTTAATTTCAAAAAATTAAATTTTAAATGTAATTAATATTATATAATTATTAAATTTATTTAAATTTAAATTTAAATTTTAAGGTTATACCCAAAATGTATTTACGTAAATCTTATCAAATTTGAAATTAAATTGAAATTTCAAAAATTTAATTTGGAATTGGAATTTAAATTTTAAGCTTAACTATCTATCTATCTATCTATCTATCTATCTATCTATCTATCTATAAACAATACATTTCTATCCCCTATGTAATGTGGTGTTGCCATATGTCACTTTCTCTATGCAAGAAATACGGCCGTGTATATGAATGACAAGTGTCAACACTACAATTTTTTGATTTATTATTGTATTTATAAATTAAAAAAAAATTGAGCCAAAATTACCTAAATTTAAATCAAATAATTAATCAAAGTTTTAAATTTACATTAATTCTCTTATTTGAAAAGTAATCTATCTATAAACAATACATTTCTATCCCCTATGTAATGTGGTGTTGCCATGTGTCACCTTCCCTATGCAAGAAATGCAGTCGTGTTTATGAATGACAAGTGTCAACACTACAATTTTTTGATTTATTATTGTATTTATAAATTAACAAAAAAAAATTGAGCCAAAAATATCTAAATTTAAATGAAATAATAAATCAAAGTTTTAAATTTACGTTAATTCTCTTATTTGAATACTAATTTTGAAATTTCAATTTTGAATTTAAATTTAAATCAACTGTAAAATTTGGTTAATTTCAAAAAATTAAATTTTAAATGTAATTAATCTTATATAATTATTTAATTTATTTAAATTTTAGTTTAAATTTTAAGGTCATACCCAAAATGTATTTACGTAAATCTTATCAAATTTGAAATTAAATTGAAATTTCAAAAATTGAATTTGGAATTAGAATTTAAATTTTAAACTTAACTTATACTGTCTAATTATTTAATTTATTTCAAATTTAATTTCAAATTTAAGGTCATACAATATATATTTATGTAAGTCTTATCAAATCTCACTTTTTACTAATTCTAGAATTTCAATTTTGAAATTAAATCAACGATAAAATTTGAGTTCATTTCAAAAATTTAACCTTTAAATATAATTAATCTTATATAATTATTTAATTTATTTAAATTTTAATTTCAATTATAAGGTCATACCTAAAATGTATTTAGGTAAATCTTATCAAATTTGAAATTACATTGAAATTTCGTAAATTGAAATTGGAAGTTAGATTTTAAATTTAATTAATCATATCTAATTATTTAATTTATTTCAAATTTAAGGTCATACAATATGTCTTTACCTAAATTAAATCAACTGCAAAATTTGGGTTAATTTCAAAAATTAAAATTTTAAATGTAATTAATCTTATCTAATTGTTTAATTTATTTCTATTTCAATTCCAAATTTAAGGTCATACAAGATATCTTTACATAAATCTTATCAAATCTCACTTTTTACTAATTTTAATTTTAAATGTGTAGCAATCATTTTATATCTTCCTGATGGAAAATGTGTAGCAATCATCTTATCTTGGTTTTTTAAATATGTAGCAATCATTTTATTTAGTTACGTAAATCTTATCCAGAATAATTGTTTAAAGACTAATTTTTTAATTTCAATTTTGAAATAAAATCAAATATCAAATTTAAAATGAAATATTTCTGCTTTGCTTCAATCTCTATCCTAATATATATATATATATATATATATATATATATTCACTACTTACGTATTCCCTTCAACTTCCCTATTGACTTAAAATGACATCTAAATATACTTTTCTTGATGACATAATGCCTGAAAAGGAGGATTGGAAGATCAAAGTTAAGGTTATCCAGATGTGGTATGTACCAGGATTCGATGATGCGAAAAAATCATATACTATGGAGATGATATTGATGGATGAGAAGGTTGATTATATTTACAATCTTTTTTACTTTTATATTCTTATTTGATATTTGCTAATTTGTCTATATTTTGTAGGGATAAAAAATACAAGCTTTGGTATGAAGGACACTAATATATAGGATCCAGCCAAAACTAGCAGAACCACGTGTTTATACTATAGCTGAATTTGGGATGGCTTCAAATGGTGGTGACTATAGAACAATGAGACATCAATATCTACAAACTTTGAAGTACGAGCAGATGTGCACATTATGGAGAATTCGAAGATTGAAGGGAGTCCTTACACATTTTATTCATTTTCCAATGTCACTGTCAGCAATTTCAGCAGATGCTATTTAGTTGGTGAGTCTTAATTTTGTTTGTGATGTTTGTATCATTTTTTAGTCGAAATATTGCTTTCTTTTTTTAAGTATTTATCATATCATGGACAGATGTGATTGGTCTTCTTACTGCTTTTGGTGCTAAACGATAAATTTTAAAAGATGGAAAAAAAAATCTAAATTGAGGGTTTTGGAGTTATATGATAATGGGTATTGATGCTATCACTATAGATTAATAACTTCAAATTTAATTTCAATTACTCCTATTTATTGGGTGTCCGTTGGTTTGAGGTTAGCATATTCAACAACTCTCTAACATTTATTTCAAAACAGCAGTTTTATTTAAAAAAAATAGATAATATATATTTTAATTTTAATTTTATTGTTAACAATAATATCTGAATTATTTTGACTTATATGATTTAAAGATTTAATTTGTATCTATTATTAGTATAAAGAGTGAGTAAAATGTCGAGTAATACTAAAATAACACTTTATTAAAAGGTTTTACGCTTATAAAAAATTACCTCAAAATCATATATATATATATATATATATGTGTGTGTGTGTGTGAGTATGTGCGCGCGTGCTACTTTGTCATCATCTCACGAAATAAAAAAACTTGACTATAAAAGTCTATCAAAAACTTTATATTCTATATTTTATTTATCAAATTATTAAAAAGGTCATTCAACTTGCCTAATAGTATTTTCTAAAAAAAACTTGACTAATAATATGGTGTTTACATGTATTATATATTTATATAATTTTTGCATATCTTGTTAACAACTTTATATAATTAATATGTAAAAAATTAAAAATTATCATATAATACTAAAAATTATTAAATAAATAATTTTAAAAATCATCAATAATTTATCCCATGTGAGTACGGGATCAAACTCTAGTATACAAATTCTGAAGGCCAACCCAAATTTCTTCGAAGGCCACAAGTCCAAAAGCTTGGTAGACCTTAATTCGGATAGAGTGTGGACCAACATTTAATTGTCACGTGTCGTGTCATCTATTAATATGAGCAGTGGCAAACACGACATCTAATAATTGATAAAATTTCCTTCTTGACTGACTTCGTATATGAGTAGTGGAATATTTTTCAAAAAAGAACAGTAATAAAAATACAATATATATATATATATCTATTAAAAAAATAAAGTTTTGTGAATAATATCTTTTATAACATAGTAACTAAGAAAACAGTTAATTACTTTTCTGCCATATCATGCTATCAATTTAATTAATTTAAAACACCACGGTCAAATTATAAAAGAACATATGCATACAAAGCATATTTAGTTTCAATTGTTTGAGGTCTATCCATACATAAATGATACAAATTCTGAAAATAATAATGGTTGAATAGAAAATTAAGGCCAACCTGATTTTCTTCGAAGCCCACAAATCCAAAAGCTTGGTGGACCTTAATTTGGGTAGAGTGTGGACCAATGTTTAATTGTCATGTGTGGTCTATTAATATAATAGATAAATATATTTCAAAATGCTTAACTTGCATGGGAAAAATAGGAGAACTAACTCAAAAAACTTTCCTAGAGAGAAGAAAAAATAATATGCTAGGTATATATTTTCTAAAAATGGTTAATATGCACCAGGCAAAAAGAATAAATAAATTAAATCGATTTTCAAGAAAGAAAAAAATTCATATCATTACAAAGATCACAACGACAAATTTAGTATTAGTGTTTAAATAGATTATATTTATAAGAGTGAAGGTCCAAATTGGTCCCTAAAATATTTTGGGGATCCATTTTCCTTAAAAAAAATAAATTAATCATTTAGTCCCTCCAATTTTCAAAGCGGGACACATTAGTCCATAGATTGGTTTCAATGTCTATTTACTTGCCTACGTGTCCCATTAACCAACCTACTTGGCCCGTTAGTGGTCCTGCATGGCTATGACGAATTTTTGCAGTGAAAAACAAAATAAGAGTGAAAAACGTGCATAATTTTCAAGTATTTGAATTTTAAAATTGTGCATATTTTTCACCTTCCATTCGTTTTTCACCGACGAAGTTCGTCATAAGTTGTGCAGGACCACAAACGGGCAAAATATGATGGTTAATAGAACACATAACGTCGGAACTAAATCTATGGACTAATGTTTCTCGCTTTGAAATTTTGAGAGACTAAATGGTTAATTTATTTTTTTTCAGGGATTAAAAGTGGGTCCCAGAAAATTTTGAGGGACCAATTTGAATCTTCACTCTATTTATAAATGATTATTCAGGTTGAAAGTAGTAGTTTCTTTGAAAATGTATATTTACTATTAAATGTTCAAAAAAGTGTGATACTAAAATAGTGAGAGATATAAATTGGTAGTGTTAACATTTTGCTTTTAAAAAAATCACAATAAAAATTTAATGGCTATTTTCAAATATTATAAATTTTATATTCTTCATACAATTTACATAAATTTTAATAGGATTTTATTATGAATTAAATTAAATTGAATTGAAGTGACCACTACTCATATTTCGAACAAATCTAAAGTAATTTAAGGATATAAATTGATTTTCTAGCCTGAAGAGAAATTATGTGTTTCTTCTATACATTTGGTCCATTTTTATTTTTATTTTTTTTACAATACGTTGTTGCAGTGGCAAATGTACAGGCAAACACAATTAAAAGAGGTGGAATTGCACTTATAGTTCACATAACGAGAATCCTGTTCATGATCATGTACTTTATATTGACCACAAATAAATTTACAAAATGTCTTGGTCATCCCTCAACTAGCCAGTTGCCGTAGCAATGGCTCACTTGACTTGACTATTCAAGAAGCAAAACAGTAAAAGTCTCATGTTAATTATTATCCAAGTAATTTTCAAGCCTCAATATTGTTATTTTCCTGCAAGTCCCCATCGCACTTTTGTATTTTCCTTGCTGTCGCTTTCAAATAGAAGTTGCGTAGTCTGAACCTTACTCTAATTTCATTTTCATTGCTCAGTAACTCATTAAATATTGTTTTGTAAATTATACAGTTATACCAGCGCAATATATATATATATACCTAAAACAATTATACTAAGGCATATCAAGCATCTTTTTGAAGTTCAATGCATGACTCATTCCACACATGAATAATTCAAAATCTGAAAATAATAATCGTTGAATGGAAAATTTAAGCCATCCCCAATTTCCTCTAGTCCACATTAGCATGTCTATATGATGATGATGGATATTAAAAGTGATAGAATAAGCTTGAAAAAAAACTTTAGAGAAAACTTGTTTTAATTTATGAAAATAGCTTATGATAAAATGATTATGAAAATAGTTTATGAAAATAATTTATAATCCTTCTATATATTTTTATTAGCTTATATATATATTTTAATAGATTTGTCAAAAAATTGATAAATGTGAGATTTTTTTAGCTTATTTTAAAACCGCTTATTGAATAACTATTTAATTAAACTATATAAACCAATGCATCCTAAATGTTTCTCTACTATTGAGTACTGACTATAAATTTTTTGTTGACTGTTCTACTATTGACATTGACATGGAAATAAAATCAAGTATTTAGAAGTGGTCACTAAATATATCACTAAAGTTCTATGCATGACTCATTCCATACATGAATGATACAAATTCTGAATTTCTTCGAAGGCCACAAGTCCAAAAGATTGGTGGACCTTAATTTGGATAGAGTGTGGACCAACGTTTAATTGTCGTGTGTCGTGCCGTCTATTAATATGAGTAGTGACAAACACGACATCTAATAATTGATAAAATTTCCTTCTTGACTGACTCGTACATCAGTAGTGGTATATATTTCAAAAAAGAACAATAATAAAAATACAATATATATATATATATATATATATATATATATATATATATATATATATATTAAAATTAATACAGTTTTGTGAATAATATCTTTTATAACATAATAACAAAGAAAACAGTTAATTACTTTTCTGTCATATCATGCTATCAATTTAATTAATTTAAAATACCACGGTCAGATTATAAAAGAACATATGCACATAAAAAGCATATTTAGTTTCAATAGATTGAGGCAATTCATACATGAATGATACAAATTCTGAAAATAATAATGGTTGAATAGAAAATCAAGGCCAATCCGATTTTCTTCGAAGGCCACAAATCAAAAGCTTGGTGGACCTTAATTTGGGTAGAGTGTGGACCAACGTTTAGTTGTCATGTGTCGTCTATTAATAAGAGCGGTAACAAACACAACATTCTAATAATAATTGATATAATTTCCTTGCTTGACTGACTCGTACATTTTTTTTTGAAGAGGACTCAACATGAGTAATGGTATATTTTTCAAAAAATAAAATAATAAAAATACAACATATATAATATATATATATATATATATATGTAATATTAAAAAATATAGTTTTATAAATAATATCTTTTGTAACATAATGACAAAGAAAAAAGTTAATTAATTTTATGTCATATCATGTTATCAATTTAATTTAATTAGAAATACCACGGTTAAATTATAAAAGAACATAAGCAAACAAAGCATATTTAGTTTCAATAGTTTGAGGTCTATTTCACATGTAAAAAGATATCACTATTTTTTATTATTAGCTTTCGCATAAATCTATCTATTAATTTACTAAGCCTCATCCACCATTTTACTGTAGATGAACAGTAAAATGAGTGGTGGGCATAATTCTATAGTATTTTTTATTGTTTAATAAATAGGTATAAATATAATTATTAAATATTTAGTAATCATTTTTATTTGTATCTATTAATTTAATTTATTTTTGTCACTTTTTTATTTTTTACTGATCAATTGATTTGTTAAACTTTTTTTCTAGATTGTCTAGACTTTGGATGAATGAACCGGTTTTGTGAAAATCATGGCGCAATTGTTTGATTTGAGAAGCGGTCAAGAAAAACTAAAAATGGTTTCAGAGTAGAATTGTTTTGTTTTTATAAATAGATATGAATATAATTATTTAATATATTTTGTTTGAACTTTATTTGTATACAATGTTTAATTTTTAATATGTAAAATATTTATGATTTATTTTTTACAACCTTTATTAATTGTGTAGTTCTAAAAATTATTGGTCTTGATTTTTAGGGGATCATTTATTTAAGTTTTATTATTTATTTTCTACTTCAATATTTAATTATGTTTTTGAAATGGTATTGTGAATGTAATAACGTTGTCTTCGAATACTTGGTTTATATTTAATTTTTTTGCTTTTTTTAAATAAAAAAATAGATTTCGATTTTTTTAAGTCGAGTGGAATACCAGCAACATAGTGTACCAAACCCAAGTAAGTTATGGGGATATACTACGTAGAAGAAAGAATGTTAATTTCACAATCCGTCAAGTTTTATTATTTATTTTCTATTTCAATATTTAATTATGTCTTTGAAAGGATAATATGAATGTACTAACTTTGTCTTCAAATACTTTTTTTATATTTTTTTATTTTTTTATTTTTTTTATAAAAAAAAATAGATTTAGATTTTTTTAAGCCCAATGTAAGGCCAACAACATAGTCTACCAACCCAAGTGAGTTATGGGAATATATTATGTAGAAGAAAAAATGTTAATTTCATAATCTCTAAAGGTAATAAAAATTATTATTTTGTTTGTATTATTGTATAACTTCTTCCCACTTGCATTTCATATTTTTATTTAATTGGTTCATTGTTATTGATACTATAGAAATAGACTTTCAAGTTTATTATTGATAGAATCCTTTATTTGTTGAAGATGAACGTGAAGGTATTTATTTAGAAATTATTTTTATTTGCATCTATTAATTTAATTTATTTTTGCCACTTTTTTATTTTTTACTTGTCGATTGATTTGTTAAAATTTTTTTTAGATTGTCTAGACTTTGGATGAATGAACAGGTTTTGTGAACATCATGGCATAATTGTTTGATTTGAGAAGTGGTCAAGAAAAAAAAAATGGTTTTAGAGTAGAATTATTTTGTTTTTATAAATACATATGAATATAATTATTTAATATATTTTGTGTAACACCCCCTTGGGGGTTACATATCTATCTCCTAATGAAAATAAAATATTTAAAATAATAGCTGGTTTGCTTTCGAAAAATAAATTTATATAAGTACTTAAATACAGATCTATAACTTCTACAAAAAATTTCGACAGAGTCTCCTCTGTAATTTTAACATCCCAAACAATTACACCTGCTAATATATTTATATTTTCATCCAAAAGAAAGGCTCTCCGAGCCATAAACATTCTATCAAAAATAAAGGCTCTCCAAGCCATACACATACATACTATCATTAATCAACAACGTCTTAAAAACCTAAGCTGGTCGTACTATGAGACTCTTACTGGAAAAGATCTCGTGGTTTTTCTAGTAATTCAACTTTCTTCAAAGGTCGGGATCAATCCCTCCAAGTGGGGCAGACAATGTAACATCCCGATTTTTCGACTTTCTAATATCGGTAATAATTATATAAATGATTATATTCTTATCCGAGATTTAGAAAATGACTTTGGATAAACTAAGGTCATTTCCTTGTCATACTTATTTTTATAAGGTTACGAGGAAGTTTTGGGATGAAAATTCAGACGGAAACCGGTCTGCATTTTCTGCATTTTCACTGACAGTAAGTTTTTACTGATCAGAAACCCTAATTTTAATTCGTGAACGAAACACTTAAGGTTTTTATTTTATTTCCTACGATAGTGCAAGTTTAGAATTATTTCACAAAACGTGAAATAATATAAGTTTTACGGACGTTATGGTCAATCGGGTAGACGACGGAGCCGATTACGGACGTTTTGAGACCCGATAAGTGGACAAAACCTATATGCCCTTAGGAATAGGTCATCCATGTGAGAGGTTTAATGTGGCTTAGGGTTATGTATGCAATTTTTTTAGAATTGCATTTTTGTCCCTAAACTTTCTATTATTTGCATTTTGGTCCCTAAACCAATTTCTTTGATACACTAAGTGAAGTGGGCCAAATTCTTGCCATTCAAACCCATTAAGGGCTGCCCACAAAAGTCTCAATTTCATGTCCAAGAATTCATTTCCATGAAGGAATTCTAGTCTTGAATTTCCTATGTCTTCATTTTGCCATAAGTTGAAATAAGTGAAAAATAATTTGGGCTTGGGCTTTTTGGGCCCAAAAGTGGCACAAGGCCCATGGAGAGGAAGGCTTGCTCTACAAATTCTAGAGACAACTTGAGAATTCTAGCTTATTCTACAATCTTCCATACTATTCATCATCTTCTATCTTTCTCTCTTTTCTCTCAAACTCCATAAGCTAGATTTGTGAAGGAGCTTGGTGATTCCTTGCCCATTTTCATATTCCAAGAGGTGATTCATGTTCCTCATCCTCTCTAAACTCTTATTCCTTCATTTCATTTCTTGTTTTACCTACTTTTTCATATGATTCCTCTTTGTTATTCTTAACTTTGAAAAATCATAGTAAATCATAGAAAAATCCTAAAAATGTGAAACCACTTTCTATGTTCTTATTATTCTCTCTACTATCATGATCTAAGAGATTGTTTCAAACAAATTTTTCCTTCCCTACTTTCTAGCCTAGGCCGAACCATGACAAAATCTAGGTGTAGGAACTTAATTTCTTTTGATGAAAGTAATTATGCTAATCATCTATTGAACATGTATTAATGATGAATCTAGGTTTTTATGTCAAACTAACATTCCTAGCCCTATTCTTGAGTCTTGGCCGAAATTAGGGTTTTGTGAAATTAAAAGATTATGTTCTAATCTTTGTTGTTAAACAAGTATTACAAAGACTTAAGGATTTTGGATCATTAATCCAAGACTTGAGCAAAGTTACATTTTTTTGTCACTAAACCTAGTCTAGGCCGTGACCAACTAGGAGTGATTAAGAAGATTTGATTCTTAATTTTTGTTGATTAGTCATTAATCCATTGTCTTAAAGTGATTAGGATCATTAATCCATGACTTAGGCAATTCTAGAAATTTTTAGCCACTAAACCTAAGGGAGGCCGTGACCTATTATAGAGAATTAGGGGATTTTAATTGTTTGATTAGTGATTAGTTGATTGTGGTTGATGAAGGTTTAGCAAGTTCGTTGTGTACGCGAACCCGGACTTCCGACAAGTTACGTATTACACCGCAGAGAAGTCTTCGAGAGGTAAGGGGAGCTTACCTGAGGGATTTTTCCCAATACCTATGTGTGTGACTAATGTGTGGTCTGTAATTATTTATTTGTTGGTGGTTGTTTAACTGTTCAAGTTGTGTTATTTTATCCGTGTTGTTTATCTGCTCATAATTGGTTATCTGCAGTTATTTATTATAATGTTGTGATGCATGATCTGTCTGGCAATATTATTGTGATCATCTTGTGGATGTTGTGTGAGAAGCCTGACAGTGGTCAGTGCCCAACCAATTAATCAGATAAAAGCTTTGAAAAGCTTCGTAAATTATATTCAATGTTTTAACGGCAAAATATTGGAATATAATATTAATGGAAAATATTTATTTGGGAAAAATAAAGAGTTTTGGAAAATATCATTATTTTAATGATTTATCGCTGTAAGAGTGATTAATGAGTCACAGTGAGGACGAAACCGTGAAAATATTTTTGTACTGCTGATTTTTACGTAATAAATTCCGGAATATTATAAAAAGTTATTTTATGAAATTAATTTTCACAAATAACTTAATAATGATTTTAGAAAAATATTTAAGTGAAATAAGCTAAAATTTGGCTTAAATGGCTAATTTGACGGCAACTTGGAAAAATACCAACGGCAAGAAATCCTAAAGCGGCAGTACGTAGTTTAAACAACTTTGAGCCTCAAGTGACCATATTTTATAAAAAGTTAAACGTTTAACTTACGATTTTATTTCCCATTTGAAATGATTTTCCGAAAACGAGTTGAACTCAACTGTGTTAAAAGTGGTTTTGAACTTAGTAACCGAGACGTCGGGGTACTAAGGTTCGTGTTGTGTTATGGACTTGGTGTCCTTTGGACTTTGAGGTCCTGTAGACTTGGTGTCTACTGTAGACTTGGTGTCTACTGAGTTAAAAACATTTAAGATGTTTTCTATTACCACGAACCTATGGCTGGTGCATCGGTCTAGGGGTGTCGTGATTGAGCACTCGGACTTTGAGGTCCTGTGTTATTAATAAAGTTTTAAAGATGTTTAAAACTATGGTTAGTCGTAAGCCATTGTGAGCTTCGGCAAAAGGAGATTGAACACAAAGAAAAGTGTCAAGAACAAAGTATTTTGCTGCATGCATTTGGCAGACGTGCCCCGGTTTATGTGTGAGTACCTTGCGGCGTCAGGTGTCTCATGCTACGATTTTCTTCATTGTGCCAGGGTTGGACAATGAAACCCCATTTACGATGTTATCACTGTGCCTCGAGTTTGGACAGTGTGCAATGGGTTTTGGCTGCGTGCCAATGGCTGCGTGCCAGTGTGCCTAGTGTGGCAATTGAGCTTGATCAACTCACTACGGTTGGGATATCTCATGAGATTAAGTGTGAAGTTAGATGATGTATTGGAAGTGTTCATGCATAAGTTTTCAAACGATGATGTTTGGGGTGTGAAACCCATTGATTAATTACTGTCTTGTTATGAATGCTTTTATTTTTGTATGAAACTGTATATGTGTATGTGTTGTTGTGTTATGTCTCACATGTAGCTATTGTGTTAAATCCATATATTGGCGTCTCACCCTTACAAACATATCAGGTTTTCTGATTTGGCTTTTGTGTCTTGGTACACGAAAGTAGATGGTGCAGAAAAGTCCTTAGTTTCACTCAGGAACTTTGGTCCTGAAGGTTGAAGAGATGTGTTGAGTGTGGGAATGACCACGAGGTCTTTCCAGTAGATGTCTTGTAAGACGACCAGCTTAGGACTTTCTTTGGGTTAGGTATTTTGGGAAAGTCGTTATAAATGGTTTGAAACACCTTGTAAAGTGTATGAAAAACAATTTCAGAAAAGCTTATATGTTGCAATGTTTTGGTTTACGAATAAATGTAAGTTTAATTGTGATGTTTATATATCTTTGTTTTAAGTATTTCGCAGAAAGAACAACAAAAAAATTTATCACCATATTTTGAAAGCATAAGTGTTGAGAAATTAATATTTTCCGAAAGCAACCAGCGAAATTATAATTTTATTTTCCGCATTTGGGTAACTATGTGATGACCCCAGATAGGGTGTCACAGACAACCCCTCCACACCATCTGTACACGCAACAGGATACCACAAAAGAAACCAAACAGAAATGATATAAAGGTGAGTTACCAATATATGAGTATAAACCATAGCAGTCATATTTAACATCATAAACAGTATTAAAATACCAAAGTAACAACTCATATAAATATAATAATATTCATATCATAAGATTGCTCAGATTTAAGATTTTATTCGTAAGTTTTCTGTTAACATTTCAATATCCACTTTCTAACACAATCTTCAGAGATCCTAACATTCCTTCCTCGAGTATAATAGGCCGCGATATAACACAATTGTTTCGTGTTGGGTGACCTCTCCACTGGGTCCTTTCCCCAATTGTTCTAGGATTGCGTGTATCACCTATATAATATTTGATAGTCCCCTGTTGAGTACATTCGTGCAGGGTAGCCGATTTTCACGACAAGAGGTTGCAAAGCCCCAAGCATTGCGTGGACTTCGAGCCCGAATGTCCCTAAAGACCCAAAAGCCCAAGAATATGCCTTTGGTCCGTAACTATCAAATTTGCTAGCCCACCCTATGTGAAAGCTGTAACTCGATAAACAACAGCACGTCTGCCAGATCATCTTTCAGATATTAGACTTTTAATATCAATTTCAGTTTTAAACTCTCGCCAAATATTTTTCAAAATCTTTTATCAACATACACTAGTCCGACGTCTCGGAATTCTAGAAACAGGACGAAGGCTGGTTCGGTTTCACTGTAATCAGAATCCGGTCTGAAACCTCAGCACATAAATCTTGTCCTTTTCTGTTTCCTTTCCACTTTCCAAAGAAAGCCAAAAATCACTTTTCTGTGTTCATATGTTTTCAATAAAAGAAGTTTTCTCATTTAAGCCATGACTAACATCATGCTTTAACCAGTCTCACAATTCAACAACACAGATAAGTCGCATATATATATATATATATATATATATTCCCAGTCAATCAACATGTTATAAATCATCACAAGCAGTCTATAACATTAAATATATAATGGCTAGGAATTCCTCAGGCTTACTCCCTTTACATTTGTAGACTAGAAAAATATTCTCTCGACGCATTCAACGATTTGTTTCCTTCTCAATGATGCCCCGGTTTCCTTTGACACCTTGCAACATGCACAGGTAACTTCTGTCAGCTCCCAATAATTCAAATCAGGCTTCTCCAAGCATGACAATCGCAACCAACATCCCAGCGAGGGAATCCAAACAATTTGCAACAACCAGAAAGTCAAGAAATCAATTACTCATCATTCAAGACTTATTCTAAATTGATTTTAAATACTTAATTTTATAAAACTGAGTCAATTTCAACTAAAGTCAAATTTGGGTTTAGGGTTCCTAAACAAAATTTGGGGAAAAACCAATCTAGCTAAAGAACAATGAAATTGGCTTAGAGAATTACAAATTCACAGTCTCAATAGCATAAAACAACCTTCAATTTCAAGTTTGAAATATGAAATCAAAGGGTGAGGGTTAGGGTTTTCAAAATCAATTTAGGGATTTACAAAAGAGAAGAGATTGGGGGTAAAACTCTTACCCAATGTGAAGAGGAAAGAACATGGTGGCTGGAAGGCCAACCGACGCGGCGACTGGTGGCGAGGACGGTGGTTGCAGTGGCGATTCAACCTTTGTGATGACAACCAAACGCAAAAGAAAGAGACTTAGTCTCAAGAAAGAAGATATGGAGGTTCAAGGGAGTACAAGAATGGCGAAACCACCATGAAAGGCGGCGGAGCTCCGTTCGTGCGACGTGACAGTGGTAGGGAAAGGCGGAGCGACGAGATGGGGCGGCTAGACGCGATGGCGTCGTCCCCCACGTTGAGCGGCGGCCGGACGGTGACCTCAGGGGCGGCGACGCGCTCAGGGGCGGTGGAAGGTGGTTGATGAAGGTGGAGGGAGATGAAGTGAATTGGAAGGAAGGAGATGTGCAGAAGGGAAGGAAATCTGTTGAAAAGGAGGGGGGGTATCGGGTTTTCAATAGAAATAGGGAGAGAAAAGTAAGATTTTTGTATTAGTGGGTATAAAATGAGTGATAAGTTTTGAGCCTAAAAATAAACACGCTTTTAGCTTTTTGAATCGAAAAATAAAGGGTGACAAATATATACTTTCAAAATTTGAAATAAAATGGAGATTGATAGTTGAATTGATCAACTAAGAAAATCCACGGTCCAACATTTAATCTCCGATTAATGTCAAACCAATTTATTGTCAAATTTAAAATAAATAGAGTGAAATATGAAAATAATTTTCTTTCAATCATATCATTTAAAATATTTTTCTAAACAAATACTAATAGTGACAATAACATAACATTATTGTCTAGTAATTGTACTTATACTGGAATAAGGCAGTGCTGACGCATTTAATAAAATAATTTTATATGAGTAATTAAAATTACTCAAACTAACCCCTTAAAATAAACAAAGTTAAACATATAGAAAATAAATCTTTCCAATTAAAATAATATAAACATATATATATTTACTGTTATTGAAAAACAGTAAAAACCGAGGTGTTACATTTTGTTTGAACTTTATTTGTATACAATGTTTAATTTTTAACATGTAAAATATTTATTATTTATTTTTTACAACCTTTATTACTTGTGTAGTTCTAAAAATTATTGGTCTTGATTTTTAGGGGATCATTTATTTAAGTTTTATTATTTATTTTCTACTTCAATATTTAATTATGTTTTTGAAAGGGTATTGTGAATGTACTAACGTTGTCTTCGAATACTTGGTTTATATTTAATTTTTTTGCTTTTTTTAAATAAAAAAAAATAGATTTTGATTTTTTAAGTCGAGTAGAATGCCAGCAACATAGTGTACCAAACCCAAGTAAGTTATGGGGATATACTACGTAGAAGAAAGAATCGTAATTTCACAATCCATCAAGGTAATAGAAATTGTTATTTTGTTTGTATTATTATATAACATTTTCCTACTTGCATTTCTGTTTCTTATTTAATTGGTTCATTGTTGTTGATATTATAGAAATGAATTTTCAAGTTCATGATGGTGAGAATCCTTTATTTGTTGAAGACGAACGTGAAGATATTTATTTAGTAATCAATCTGTATTTATATCTATTAATTTAATTTATTTTTGCCCCTTTTTTTTTACACGTCATCTGATTTGTTAACATTGTGGCGTAATTGTTTGGTTGGAGGAGTGGTCAGGAAAACATAAAAATGGTTCCATCGTGGAATTGTTTTGTTTTTAATAAATAGATATGAATATAATTATTTAATATATTTTGTTTGGACTTTATTTGTATACTATATTTAATTTTTAATATATAAAATATTTATTAAGTATTTTTTACAACCTTTTATTAATTGTGTAGTTCTAAAAATTATTGTTCTTGATTTTTAGGGGATGATATATTTAAGTTTTATTATTTATTTTCTATTTCAATATTTAATTATGTTTTTAAAATTATAATTTAAATGTACTAACTTTGTCTTCGAATACTTTGTTTATATTTATTATTATTATTTTTTTGCTTTCTTTTTTAAAAAACAAATAGATTTAGATTTTTTACGTTGAGTGGAATGACAGTAACATAGTCTACCAACCCAAGTGAGTTATGTAACACCCCCTTGGGCATTACTATATAAACCCGTGCGGAAATAAATAAAAAGAATTTTGCTGGTTGCTTTCGGAAATTGATCTATTTTGATGTCGGAAAATCTGGGTATAAAAATTTTCTTCTAAATACTACAAACATAACGTGCACATCACAATAGTAAAAATAATATTACTCACAACAAAACGTCAAACCATATAAAGGTTTTAAAACATCTACACAGACTTTCTCAAAACATACTATCCAAAGGAAATCCTAAGCCGGTCACTCTACAAAACACCAAATGGAAGAACTTTTTGGTTCTCACCACTATTACCAACCTCTGCAAGGATCGAGACTAGTATCCTCGACTGAAGTTAAGACTTCCTCTGCACCATCTACTATCAGTACCAAGGTACAGCGGCGAAAACAAATAAACCTGATATGTTGTAAGGGTGAGTTCCAATATATGGATTTTAAAACGATAACCACATGTATGACTCACGAATAACATTTAATATGAATATACAAAGATAAACAATATATTTATCAGAGGGTTTCATACCCGACAGTCGTAATCGTTTTAAAAACCATGACACTTCAATATCATCAACTAACTTTGAGACCTAATCTTCGGAGCTCCAACCATCAAATAAATGAGCTGACCAGGCTCCAATTGCCAAATAAGGCAGAATCAATGCCAGAGATGGCAAAGTTCAAATAACCATTCCACAGTCTACAATGAGGCAAAGTGGTGACTAGATATAGCACATGGTTTTCTTGGTCATATATCCATCAAGGCACAGTGATGCAAACTACATGAATACTTGCCATCAAGCATTCAAGTCCTATGCAAAGGCACGTCTGCCCTGTAATGCATGTCGCGACCGAAAAATCTCGACAAGACGGTGGTGTAAAAAGGATTTTAGAAAAAATAGAGTCGCCACCAATTTTATTTATTTAGGGTAAAAATTGGAAAACCTAAAAAATGGCCATTGAAACCAAAATGAGTTCGGAAGTCGATTGCGCATAGGGAAGGATGAGGACTTAACCCCATAACACCCCTAATACGCCCATTAAAACCAACGGTTACCCAAATTAATTGTGCAAATGTTTAATAAATTTTGAAATACTTATTTTGAACTCCACATTTATTTTTTTTGTTAAAAGGAACCAACTTTATGTTTTTTTTTATATTATTAACTTGATCTTTTTTATTCATATAGAACCCATCTAGTTTGGTCCACCTAGCAACCCATATCATCACCAACCCATTCATCCTAACTATACAGGAAAAAATAAAAATAAAGATAACACTACAAGAAATTCAGCTTTTAGCGTAGGCCAAAAGCCCACGCTACCAGGAAAAAGCCGATGCTAATGGCCACTTTAGCGTCGGCCTTGCGTCAGCCTCATGGCCGACGCAAAATAGCTCGACGCAATGTTTAGTGTCAACAAATTGTGGCCGACACTAACTTAGCGTCGGCCAAGCCCACGTTAAGCGACAGCTAAGACCATCCATAAATGACCGACGCTAAGTTAGTGTCTGCCAAAGCCCACGCTCATTAGCGTCGGACTAGCCTACGCTAAAGTTAGCGTCGGCCATTTTCCGACACTAGTTAGCGTCGGCCTGGCCTACGCTAAAATATTTTCATCAAAAAAAAAAATTAAAATAATGATAACATTGTTTAAATTAAACCCAATATGGTCCCAAGGAAGACTCATTGCAACCAAAGCTATTCTCTGTTTTTTCTTTTTATAAACCAAACATATATTAATTGGGAGTACTTGATGTACTCAAACCCATTACAAAGCCAAAACCAAAAAAAAAAAAAAAAAAAAAGACCAACAAATGTAAAGAAAATACTATTGTAACTAAATAGTAATATTCGCTTTACAAATGTCATTGCCTACTATCAAGCCAAACCAAAAGTACAAAAGAAACACCAAAAACCACAAATTCTGCACCCAAACTCTGCACCCCTCTTAAAAAATCACTAGAAATACCAGCAACCTTGTAAGAAACCAAAATATAGTCACATAAGTTTATCACAAAGCTGCAGAGCAACCATTCCACCATAAAGCTCTTAATCTTCAATATTTCGGTCACCCCTCCTGTAGAGACCAAACCAAAAGCAACCAGCAGCAGACAATAATAGGCACCCTTGTAAGGTACCCTATAGCTTTGTACACCGCATATTGTGTTGTGAACTTGTGATTCTCCATCACAATATATATATATATATATATATATATATATATATATATCATAAAAGTATAGAGTATTCTATGCTTTTATGTTGACTAACTACCTGTGAACTGCAAATGTTAGATAAACTAAATATTATCTAGAATCAATTTAAGCTTATACAAAACTGAATCAGACATTAAATTTATTAAATACCTCTATTTATAAAGCTCTTAAAATCATTGATGTAATTTGTCCAAACTAGTTTCCGTTCAGATGTCAGCCTTGCTAGCTCCTGTGTGGATCTAATGGCACCTCAACCTGATATGCATCACAAAATTGTATGAGAAATTACTAACATGTATACTCAAAAATATGGATTTCAACTAACCAATCAACTGAGTTTGTTCTTGTTGCGGCAAGTTGCAATTGCATTTTTTGGCCCTCAACCACTTCTCTACTCAAGATTTAAGTAATTGATGATGCTGAATTAATGGAATCCTGCAAATTGCATTGAGAGGAATACTATATTGAGATAGAAAGATAAGAGTAACACTACCATGTCTAAAAGCTTTATATTGAAAACACTCAGAACCAATCTGTTCTATTGAGCAGGTGAAAGGTTTATATGTCACTTCAAGTATGAACCAAGCAACTAAGATTTTTTTTAATAGGAATATTATCTATATGACTTAAAAGTGTATAAAATTACAAAGAAAAACATGAAAGTCTGCAAGCTTCCCTCGGTATGTTGGTAGTGTGATGACCCTAGCCAACTTAGCAAGTATCAGGCATAAACACATACAACTGAAATTTTCTCATTAAAATTATCCACATTAAAAAAAATAATACTAAATAACCATAAAAAGCTTAATCTCTTAAAGTTGCAAGCAATTACCTTATTGAATAATAAGAAACAAATATATGACTTAAGCATTATTAATCCATTTTCACATGAGTGTCTAAACATATACAGAGATACAATGATACACTTGCCACCTTGCCACATATACTCAATCATCAAAATTTACAAAGGACTACAAAACAAAGTCCAATGATAGCCCCAAACACAGGACACACGCACTAGAGCCCAAGGCTAAAAAGCACAGAACCTACACATTAAGGTCATCCAAGACAGAATGAAACTGAAAAAAATAACAATATCAGTGATGATTTAGAATCAAATGAAACTAGAATCTTAATTAAATGGATAAGAAGTGGTTTCCAATTCCAAAAGTTTACTTCATTGTTTTAAATGAATATGCAATGAAATAGCCTATGAGTTTATGTTTTCAATAACTTTTTTATTGTTTGACTTGACATCTATTTCATAGTAATGGTAGTTCAGAAAGCTATCAGAATTTTACTTCCACCTCATTAGTTTAGTCTTAGCTAAAATTCAAGAAATCCCCTCCAACTATGTGACTCTTGCAAAAAATCCCTGTCCTTTGAAACCATAAACTCAACAGCTACTGGATATCAGGGATATTAAAGGTACATTATCATAATTCAAGATACAACCTATACATGATATAGCTTCAACAACAAAAATAAAAAAAAATCTCACCTAATTCAATGATATCGATTACCACTTTTTCGATAAATTAGCATATTAAAATAAAAAGCTTATGCCACCCACTATCCATTGGGATTATGAAATGGCACCTTCTCTTTGTCACAAAATGGCCACTGATCTGCTTTTGCTCCCAAAACCAAAAGGAATCACTGCAGTTTCACACAAATTGCATGGAACATGGGGACTGTTCAATGGAACTAAAAGTTTGATATATACATACTTTTTTCTCAAATGGGATACTAATTATCAAATGCTTATGAAGCAGTACAAAATATTGTCTAACATCTCAACTACAACCATTCATAAAATTAAGCAATCAAAGACAGGTAGAGTCTTAAGGATATAGTGATCGTGGTTCTTAATGATTCATGCATTATAAGTAATCCATTAAGTAAGAGACATAAGACCACTAAAAGTAAAACTAAAAAATGTCATATCAAGAGATATCAGTTTCGATGGATTAATTGATGTGCAATCTATGTAGGGTTGAGGTATTAATAGATGAGGTACATTAGAATCATCAGAGAATTGAAGCCTAAAAGAGTTCCCTGTGGTCACTCCTAAAAGTGTGTTATTATAATATATCACAAGAGTCAGCACATATAACTGACCAATGAGACACATACTGAATGCCATTATAGTGACTTAATGAAAACCCAAGAATGCATCTTTCCAGCCTCGGATTTGATTAAAGCAGTGCTAATGTTGGAAAACGTATCTTCAAAAACCGTATGTTGTCCCTGTTTTTAAGCTTTTCATTCCTCATCAATCTTGAGGACTGGGATTTATGTTTTTCTAATATTATCAGCTTGATCAAACTAGTTGGTTCTCAATTGTATTGAATCTTGATCCTGATAGTTTGTGCTTAGAATGGATTGCATCATTGAGCCCTTTTCTTATATGAACTTAACACGCTATAAATAAAATACTGAAAAAAGTAACAACTTCTTTAACATGCCTTCATACCATGGAATCACCATGGAATCCGCATATTTCAATTTTCTTATTTCACTACTATGTTGTTATGGGCTAAACTTTAAAAATTTCAAGAGTAAAATTACCAAATTATGTGGATACCCTGCAGCTTATCCACTATAGCCTATAGTTGAATTCAATTAGGACTCCTGGCATTTGGTCAGATCAAATGTGAAAGTTCTCCAACAGCAGCAGAAAGTAAAGTATCGTATGACATGCAATTTGGTAGATACAATGGACTTATGGAAACAATATAATGAAAATAAAAAGGTAAAACTGATAAATAATTAAATCAATTAACAATGTAAAGAAGGTTACCCTTTTAAGAGTCCCTGCAAACCTCCAATCAAAGCTTCAGTTTGCCATAAAGCTGTCCTTCAGTGAGATCAAAATACTTTGAAATACCCTGTTGTCATCGTCAGCATCCTAACTAGATCATAGATACAAGTTGTCCAATGCAGCATCCACTTCATCTAATATGAAAAAAGGTGAAGGCTCATAACTGAAAGAACAAGCAAGTAGGGAGCCGTGTTACTGCCTTATTGGAAATCTCACAAACTCTCACATGTAGATAAAATCTGTCAAGACCATAGAGCATTCAAACAGGAGACCTCAGGCACCAATACCCTAATGCCCAGCAAGGAAAACCATTTTTAAAATTTGGAATTTGTATTTCCAACCCATTTTCTTCACAACAAATATGATCAAAAGCAACAAATTCAGAGCAGAGCAAAGAATCAACCAATGCAGTAAAGTGTTTTCACTTTACCAGTTCCATATGCTTTTTATGATTTCATAAAATTGAAATTGAATTCAACAGAGATTTGACATAGTATATCAAATCCCTAGCAAAACCGAACGGAACTTCTTCAAAGCCAATCGCACAAACCAAGCAACAGAGATGTTGACACAGCGAAACAAAAAGAGCAACAGAGATGGGGACTTACCTGGTGCGAAGAGGAAAAGACGATAAAAGAGGCCGATGTGTGAGAGTGGGAGGCGATGGGCGTGGGACAACAACAGCGGTGGTGACGACGGCCAAGCATTCACGCAACGGCGACGAGGACATCTATGGGGTTGGGGCTGCATCCATGTGCTGAGTCGAGGTAGAATAGAATAGTTAAAACGAATGAAATAAAAGAGGGAAGAAGGTTAAGGGTTCCAGCGGATGGTTTCTCACAATATAACGTCGGCTAAGCCGACGCTAGGTCTAAATTTAGTGTATGCTAAAGCTCGTATATTAGCGTCGGCCTGGCCCACGCAAAGTTTAATTCATAAATAAATAAAATTTAAAAAGATGATGGGTAGTATTGCGTCCACTTTGTGTCGGCTTTGGCCCACACTATAGCGTCGATGTCGAGGCTGTAACACCCTGTCTTTCAGAATTATTTTGATTAAGCTGGTTGTATAAGTTGGATTTATTGTTCAAGGGCTTAGTGGGATTTTTGGCTAAAAGTCCCTTTCTGGTACATGAGCACACCCGTGCTCATCAGTCAGCAAGCCCGTGCTTAAAGTCAGAAGCGTGATTCTGATTTTAAGTTGAGCACGACCGTGCTCAACAGGGAGCACGCCCGTGCTCAATGCGTGGACCGCGTCCAGTGACGCTAAGTGGAGCACTACCGTGCTCAAGGGTAAGCACGACCGTGCTCAGGACCGAAAGTTATATACGTGAGCAGAATCGAGGGTTTAACATTTTAACCCTAATTGTGAGTGCAGCAGCCACCTTGAGTGCGGCCAGAACGAGTCTCCTTCCCCTTCCTCCTCCTTGAACAGTTTAAGTGAGTTTTGGAGACCTTGGGAGATCGCTAGCATACCTGTGTTAATCATATAGGTAACGTTTCTTCCCTGTCTAAGTTTCCTTTTCATTATTGTGATTAGGGAACTCACTGTTCGTGTTCTTGTTTGTTTAAGGATCGTTTGAGGTCGAGCCGTCTTAGGGGAGGAATCGTTTGCTGTCAGGACTTGTTAGAGAGCTACCTTCAATCCAGGTATGGGGAGAAGGGTAGTATCTACATAGGTTTGGGATTAGAGTAGAGTAAAGGGGTTCCCATAACCCCGGTTGATTTGCATGATTATATGTTTGATGATTTCATGATTTATGGATGTGTTTAATGTATGTTGCTGATCATTATGTTAATATTGTTACGTTGCATGTGGTATGGTTGTTGTTGGTAATCACTGATATTAACATGATGATGTTATTGCTGGATTGATGCCATGTTTGAGTTGGTTGAGTTATGATGATGAGTTTAAATCTGGAAACATGTTGATAATTGATGTTAGGAATAATTGAGTAAAAACATGATAAAATGGGTTAAGTTTCAGCCTCTGTTCCTGCCCAGAACAGCACTGTCGCGCGTTGAGCACGACCGTGCTGAACAGGGAGCACGACTGTGCTCCCAGTTGAATTCTGGGAAGATGGTCGCGCTGTTGAGCACGGCCATACAGGACAAAGAGCACGATCGTGCTGCTGAGCACGACCGTGCTCATTAAGAAGCACGACCGTGCTTCACTTACAGGGAAGCACGCCCCTCACGTGCTTAAGCACGACCGTGCTGGGTTACGAGCACGACCGTGCTCAACCCACCTGGACAGAACAAGATTAAAGGACTTAAGGGGTTTTAAACCCCACTTCCCTATGATGATAACTGATTAGACAACTTGGTAAATGTTACTAAAGATAAATAAAGATGATGAGAGGGTGAGATGTTAAGTCGATACCCTTTTTGGGTGCCGTAAGCTGATGAGCTGTGCCTTGGTGCTTTTTGGCCAAGAAGGCCTTGACCCCACGGTTTGGGTCTAAGGTGTTGTTGTTGCGTACCTTGGTGGCCGAGAGTTTGCCCCAGGTACTGCGGTTGATTCCGCTTAAGTCCTCAGGTAGATTCCGCGAGGCAAGATTGGTGCGGTTGATTCCGCTGTTACCTTCGGTCGTTTCCGTTGGAGTTATGGAGGTGGTGTTGTCGTTGTTGTTGTGTTGCATACGCATTGCATCGGAGATGTTGTTTAGGGATGTTCGACATAGGGGAGATCATCCTAGAGTACGGCGATCCGGCCATCCACGGTTGGAGTAGATTCTCCTAGCGCCCCCGTGACGAGGCATTCGTTGGTTTGATGCGTTGGCTATCCAAGGAGTAGATTCTCCGGCGTTGAGTAGATTCTCAATGTGGATATGTAACTCCGAAGTCGTTCATCCCGAGTTTAGTGGATCCACATGCATTGATGGTTTAGCGGAGTAGGACTGCATTGCATTGCATAGCATAATGATGATGTTGACGTTTGATGTGATGCTGCTATGTTTGTTGTTTACTTTACTGCCTATTCCCATGCTATTATGTTCATATGATTCTTACTCCCTATATATGTTTGTTGTTTGTGTTTGGCCTGATTGGCACATTGCAGAGGATGACGAGCAGCCCGGAGAGGAGTGACTCTGAGGAGCCGCCACTCATCGTAGGGCTAGTTTATGTTTCGTAGTCGTTAGTTTCAGTTGTAATTCCGTGGATTTTATTCCGGAACAGTTATACCAGCTCTGTATGTGACATCGGGGTTGGGTTATATTACTTTGGTTGGTTATGTTTTTGTTGTTTAAAACTTATTTTATTTCCGCGTTGTAAACGGTTCATGTGGGACTTTTCTACCCATGGACAATTGTTTATTTTATCCAGTAATTGCATGTTTTCCTTTAAATGTCTTTAATTTAAATGGCTTTTAACATGCGGGGTAGAAGGGTGTCACAGAGGCCGACGCTAATTATCCGACGCTAAATCTTATTTTTCTTGTAGTGTAAAAAATAAAAAGAAAATAATAAATGAATTAAAAGATGAAATAAACTAAAAAGGTTTCCACAAACATAGTGCATCAGAGTTAAGTAACGTTACACTGGAGAACTAAAACAATAAAGAGTATACCTTTTGTCCCTTCACTTGTGCGAACGTGAGCAGAGAAGGGAGCAAGGCCTGGCTGGAACGGTGGGCTTTGTCAGAGGTGGTGGTCCTGGATCTGAACCTCGCGGTGGAGGTTCTGGTTGAGACGCGCAGCAGTGGCTGCTGCTCTTGTCGTGGCGACGTCGTGCGGCGGTGCGGAGGAGCTACAGCGTCACGCGGTGGTGACGCGATGGCGGCTGGAAGCGCCTGACATTGTTAGGGGCACCAGCGCATGGAGGAACTCCGAAAGAGGCAGCGTCGTATGGTGGCGGCGCGACGGAGGCGTGACGACGGTCAGGGACAGCGGCTGTTTATACTCTCTCTTTTCTTTTTTCTTTTTTTAATTTGATTTCTATCTTCTCTGTTGATGCAAGGATCCTCTTCTCACTTTGTATTTTTCTTCTACTCAGAGCATTCTATTGCTTGTCAAACTTCTCTCTTTTACTTACTGATTTTTTTCCTCACCTGTTTGTTGGTGTGGTTCTTTCTTTTATAGAGTAACTTCACATTCACCTCTTAATTCCCCTGCAAATCAGTAAAGATATGAATTAAAAAATTTCATTTGAACGTAAATGGAAGAGAATAATACTTACCTGTGATTCAGCTTGACTGGAAAAGGAAACAAAATCTGATTTGAAATTAATGTGAAGAGGGAGGCAAATGGTGGCTGCTAGGGTTTATTTGGAGGAGGGTGGAGTGAATCCGGGTCATGGGTCAAAGAGATGGGTCCTGGGTAAGTATATGGGTAATGGGCTTGGTGCTGGTTTGACCCAATAATGAAATAAAACAAACCAACAAGTGTAACATAAAACAAAAATTAAAAATCTTTTTTTTTGGGGGTTTTTGTCTTTTATATTTTTTTTTGGAAAAAAGAAACAAAGTAAAATATTTTTGTGATTTTCTTAGTCTTTAAAAACAAACATCAAAATTACACTTTTTTTATTTATATTTTTTTTTAGATTTTAGTGAAAATTAAACAGAGGTCCCTATCAAAATGGGGTGTTCACAATGCATGTAAAACGTTTTGGTTCTCATTGTTTTCTTTGTGTTCAATCTTTGGTTGTCGGAGCTAAAAGTCTCACGACCAAAACAACATTTTAAACTTTCAAGTTTAATACCTCTTTCAAACAATAATTGACTCCAAGTCAAAAGTGTGCAAATCACGAAATCTAGACCGATGCACCAGTCGTAGATACGTAGATTTTAGTGCACAAAACCTGAAACACAACTTATAGGACATTTAGTCCATAATTTCAACTTTAGGACCTCGGCCCACATCTTAGAACTCTAGACCTGACGTCTCGGTTGCTAGGTTCGTTCAAACCATTTTTGTTTTGTGAAATACAAAACCAAAGTTTCCTCAACTTATCTAAGTTGACGGAAATAACTCTTTGTTTACCAAAAATCCTTTTACGTTGGAAATTCGTTTTGTAAACTTGTCAAAATTCCTTAAAACTCATTTTTATTTAAAAATTGATAATTTGAACTTGAAAACCTCATTTGAGACAAATTCTCAGTATTACTCGATATTACCCTTTTTAAGACTACTTTCACAAATATTGACGGAATTGTCCGTCGTTTGCCGTTTTAAAACGCATTTAGGTCAAAATGGGACTCATAATTTTTCCAACACTGTAATAAAATTATTTTCGAAACTTTTTCGCTTAAAACATCATTTTCTAATATTTAGAAATTCCTTAGGTGAAAATTAGCAGTGCTAAAATATTTTCATGGTTACTTCCGTACTTATGCCTCATAAAACGTTCTGTCACTGTTAAATAATTAAAATAATATTATTTTCCACTTTTTCCCATTTTCCATCAAATAATTAACTAAGTAATATTATATTACTATTTCCATTGAATTAAACTTATTAATTCATAAAAAAGCTTTTAACTGCTTTTAACCTGTATTTAATTAAGCTCTGACCACTGTCAGGCTTTACCAATCCTCAATCCACATCACATAATAATATCATGTCAATAATATAGCACTTAGAAATTAAAGACATGCCATAAAATAAAGCAAATAATTAAATGCAGATAATGCAAATAATTAACAGCAAATAACTAACAAGCAAATAATGCTAACTACATAAAACTTACATACACCAAATAATTAATACAAGTACAAACAATTACACATGGCTACCGGAAAAATCCCTCAGGTAATCCCCTTACCTCTTGAATATTTTTCTTATCGAATTGAAATTCCGTCAAACGTCCAGTTTCTGCAAAACGCGTACACGACTCACACAACAATTTATCCTTCAATCAAAACACAACAATTAAATATCAATCAAGCACTAAATACACCTATGCTCCTATATGCTAGATTCGGCCATGAGGTGTTTGGATGGATAAACATTTTCTAAAATTCCTAAGCTCTTGAATTAGTGATCCTTGATCACTTAGAACCCTAAAACAAAGGTTAGAATACAAAGATTGAAATAAAATATTCCAACCTTTCAAAAAACCCTAATTCGGCCATGACACTAAATTTGAGTTAGAGATTTCAAAATTTCACATACTCTTAGATTTATGATCCTAGAGCATCATAGAGTTTAGGAAAATTGTCCTAAGTTAAAAATAAAATCAAAACATCTCAAACCCTCACCAACTCATTTTCAGCCATGGATGAAAATATGGCTTAGAGGTTTTCATTTGATTAAACAAGCATGGATTCAATACCTATATGAGCTATAAGGATTGGATCAAGCAAGACATGTCAAAAAAATGAACAAAGTTCCTCCCCCCCACAAGACTAGGGTTCGGCCTCACCAAGATCATAGGGCACGAAATTTTAGTTTAATGCATCCTCTTGGATCTTAAATATAGAGAGGATATTAAGATCATAGAAATTGGTTTCATGCTCATTGGATTTTTCTATGATTTACTATGAATTTTCAAAGTTTCTAGATCCAAGAATTGAAAAATATGATCAAGGCTTTAAAACATAAAAATGAATGAAGAACATGATGATGATTGAGTGAGAGAAGCATGGTATACCTCTTGGAATTGAAAAATGAGCAAGGAATCAAGCACTTCCTTCACAAAAATGGCTTATAGAACTTAAGCTTTTTAATGGAAAAATGGAGAAAGCTTGAGGAAGATGATGAACATTTCCTTAAATAGAGGTGAAATGGGCTCTCAAATGGTGTTTGGGTCGTGGCCCTTTGGGGTTATTTGGGTCCAAGTCATAAAATTTAAGGGTAAAAGAATAATCTTACAAAATGGCATTTTTGTGATTAAATGGCAACTTAAGGACAAAATGATAATTTTGCCTAAAGTAATCATGACAATTATGTGGTTGAGATTAAAGGAGAGGTGGCTGATTTGTGTCCACAAATTGTGGGACAAACTTGTCATTTCAATAAAAGGTCAAGGGTAAAATCGTCTAGTCTTTATACTAATTTGAAGAAATATCTAGATATTTTGCTTAAAGGTAATGATGACATTGGTGAGTCACCCCCTATGAGTCATCATGAAGTCTCCATCCATCCGGTGTCGAATTTTGTCTCTGCACATCCGTTCCCGATTCCGTCGATTACCCGATTTAGGGTTTTACGCCTAAAATAACTTATTTATTTTGAACATTTTCAAAATAGCCTATATAGTTGGAAATGAGATATAAAATTTATTCATTTCGTTCTCGGGTCAAAATTAGGTTTTCTGATCAGTAAAATCTTACTGTCAGCGAAAACGCAGACCGGGTTTCGTTTGAATTTTCAACCTAAAATTCAACCATATACTTATAAAAATAAGTATGATATGAATATGACTTTTGTTTTCCTAAAATCATTTTCTAAGTTTCAGATAAAAATATAAACGTTTATTCATATTTATACCGATCTTAGAAAGCAGAAAATCGGGGTGTTACAAGTTATGGGGATATACTACATAGAAGAAATAATGTTAATTTCGCAATCTGTCCAGGTAATAGAAATTATTATTTTATTTGTATTATTGTATAACTTTTTTCCACCTGGATTTCAGTTTTTTATTTAATTGGTTCATTGTTGTTGATATTATAGAAATAGATTTTCAAGTTCATAATCGAGAGAATCCTTTATTTGTTGAAGATGAACGTGAAAGTATTTATTTATTAATTATTGTCTATTTGCATATATTAATTTATTTTGACATTTTTTTTATTTTTTATGTAACACCCCCTTGGGCATTACCTCCTAATCACATGCAGAAATAAATTAAAATAAAATTTACTGGTTGCTTTCGAAAAATAGCTTCTAATATTTTGCATAATGTCTGAAAATAGGGGTAAAATTTTTCTTTCTGTGGAGTACAAAAAAAAATAGTGCGCACAACACAACTAGTACAAACTATATTATGCTCATCAACATACATAGACTGATTTCATTCACAAAGAAAGTCTTCTATTATGTACAGATTTCTCTTGAAAATACTTCATTATTCACAACAGAATTTCAAAAAGGTTTTCAAACCACATAAACACACACAACCCAAAGAAAAATCCTAAGCTGGTCGTTCTAAGAGACAGCTACTGGAAAGAACTTCGTAGTTCTTACCATAACTTTTCACCAACCTCTTCAAGGATCGGGAGTAATATCCTTAAGTGAGGTTAGGAACTTCTCGGCATCACTTGCCCTCATGTAACAAAGCACCACAGCAACGGCCCAGGAAAACCTGATATATTGTAAGGGTGAGATACGAATATATGGATGAATTATGACGACTACATGCCCCAACACAGAACGACATGTACAGATAAATATTCATAATCAACATAAAATTTTCACAAATAAGCATGTCAGTAAATAATCACCATCGTCTTTGGAAACATGGCACTTCTATATTTCATCATTCTATCCTAATCTTTGCAGATCCCAACTCCATGCAGTTTTTGAAAAACAGTGAGCTGATCAGCTCAATTGCCACAAAGGCACAACGTCTCGAATACCTCGTGCACCAAGATATCCGGAATAACAATGTCTCGAATACCTCATTTACCAAGATATCCGGAATAACAACGTCTCGAATACCTCGTTTAACAAGATATCCGGAATAACAACGTCTCGAATACCTCGTTTACCAAGATATCCGGAATATCAGGCACGTCTGCCAAAAACAATGCATGTAAAACCTTTTATTTTCGCGACTTTTCTTTGTGTCATATTCTTTCCTTGTCGAGGCTCAAGGCTTACGACCACCCATGAATTTTAAATGTCTTAAAGCTTTTATTATCAACACAGGACGTTAACGTCCGAGTGTCCAATCACAACAGCCCTAGACCCATGCACTAGTCTAGAACTTTGTGGTCGTAGAAAAACAGTTTTTACCCTTTTTACTCCGTTTTCCACGTTTATCACGTTTGTAGGACACACAGTCCACCACAACGCATATAGGACACATAGTCCACAGCAACATATGTAGGACACACAGTCCATAAAAACTTGTATAGGACACACAGTCCACAGCGTTGTGATACGGGTCATGGATCCACGTGCTTTAACTCTAGTATCCCGACGTCTCGGTTACTAGGTTCACTTTTCAACTTAATTTTTCGTTCATTGAAACACAAATACAAAAACCAAAATTTTCCATAGCTTATCCAAGTTATTAGACATTTCTTTTGAATAAGTCTTTTTAAATAAAAAACATTTCTTTTGAAATTCTTTTGTTTAAAACTTTAAGTTTTTGAAAAATTCATTCCTTTTGCCACAAAACCATTTTATTTTAAAATCTTGTTTTTCCTAAAACATTTGAAACTTCCAAAATGAATTCTTTTCAAGTTCCAAAATAAACTTTCGTTTTCTTTGAAACATTTTCAAAGATATTGGTTTTATTTTTGTATAAAAACACTTAAATTTTCAATTTAATTTTCTTTATAAAAATTATTTTGATTTTCTAAAATTTTCATCAATCATCAAAATTACTTAACTTTCCTTTGTATCAAAACCTTGTTAAAGAATTTCCTTACTTGTGATTTTCTTTGTAAATGTTTTCTTAAAGTCTTTATCTTCCTTATTTGAGCTCTAACCAATGGTTAGGCTTCCATGCAACAACCAAACACATTTACAACATTTATAGTACATGCCATCAACAACCACATAATCATAAAACATTAACTAAGCATAAGAGCATGTTCATCAGTCAAATATACCATCAAAGCAACAAGAACTCCAGATTATTCTAAAATAGCCACAACAACAACAACATCAAACAACATATAGTTATCAGATCAAGCAACAACTTAAGCCACCAATCAAAACTCAGCAACACACATGAAATCAATCACAAGCAACATGTAGTTATCATAAAGAGCATCCCTCAGGTAGTCTCCCCTTGCCCAGAGCGAACTTCCTTTGCCCACAGCGTGCCGCAAGTCTAAGAATTAAGCGAATGACTTAAATTAAAACAACGAAGTCGTCTTATCTTTCTAAGCATAGGTTTTGGCCATGGCTAGAAAAATGATGCTAGTGATGTCCAATTTTTTTTTCTTTTACAAATTCTTGGATTACGTTTTGTCCACAACTTATATATATATATATATATATATATATATATATATATAAATATAAATATATATATACTTTAATCCCTTATTTCTATATCTTTATTTTAACATTTGTTTATAGTCCATTTTTACCAAAAATATTTACTTGACCATGTTAAAAGACATTATTTTTAAAATCATATTCTTCATTCAAAAATTAGGGTGAACTCTTTTATAAAATCATTTTCAGAACAACAGTGGGTTTAAATTGTGAATGATCACTCAAATGACTTTTACAATTTTTGAAATTTTAATTGAAGGTACCCAACTCACATGTAAACATATTACAGTTAGTCCCATGTCAAAATTCGAATGCATTAATTTATTAAAAATCACGCACTGCCTCTGATTGTACAGGATTTTCCAGAAATCCAAGTTCACCAACATGTAACTTTATGAAATTGTTTCTCTTTATATACACATGTAAAAATCTCAAATCCTCAACTAAACTTTATATATACGTTAGCATTAACCCAGAAAATTATATAAAAGTTTTTAACCTTCAAAATCATTTTTAAAATCATCATGCAATTAACTATGTTCATATTTTCGCAGACAGAATTTGGTTATACTTTGACAGGTGTTTTAACCTAGTAAATCTTATCCAAATACTTACATATTATATATCAAATTAAAGCCCCAGAAGTCTTCTTTCCAAATATGTGTTTTTTTTTCTTTCAGAAATACGTTTTTTATAAAACGTTATGGGCTTACGAATAAATATACATCATGCTGCCAGAATTACATTTTACCCATGTTTATCCACACCAAGTTATTATCTTCACTCTAGCATCATCCACAAGCCATAAAACCAACATGCAAGGGTCCTAGACCATCAAAAACATACATGCAAACATACAATATAAGGAAAATCATTAAAACACTCTATCTTTCTCATGCATGTAACAATTTTTGACAAAATCATCAACTTTCCTCTACCAGGGTTTCGGCCACCCCAAAAATTTATGCCTTGGAAAATCTTTTTGTGACATGTAAATGCTTTAAAGGATGGTAGAGATGAGTATGGTTCATATAAATTAGTTTCATGCTCAAAAGATTTTTCTAAAAATTTTTAAGTTAAATCTATAAACATGCAACATGAAATAATCAACATGCATGTAAGTAAAAATTCATTTTTTGAAGGAATGAAGAGTAGAGGAGAAGATGTTATACCCTTGTTGTAGATGATGATGATGATGATGAGATTGAAGATGAACAAGGCTTGGAAGCTCTTTGAGAGTGAAAATGGAGGAAGATTTTGAAGCGAGTAAGTGAATGATCTTTGTGAGAGAAAGCAAAAGTGAGGCAAAGTGTTAAAGAGGGGTATTTATAGAATGAGAGGGGGAGGGGGCGCTGCTGCTGCCTTGAGAGGAAGAGGGGTTTTTTTTTTTATAAATGTTTTCATAAAATAAAAATGGGTTGTTAAAATTAATGAAGGTTACTTGTAAAAATGAGAAAAATGATTATGTGTAAGGTAATGATGTTAGGAAATTAATGGGATCACTATTCATGTCAACTCAAGTCCTTTCAATCTGCATCAAATCTATTTTGAATAGATTTTGTTTCGTTTCGGTTCCATTACTTTCCCGACTGTGAAAATCAATCGTATTTTCTTTCGTTAATTTTCTATCCGAAAAATTTTTATATTGAAAGAAAATTTCTAAAATTATGGAAATGGTTATAATTGAGTTAGGAAAAATAAAAAATTTATTTTACTAGTCGAAATTCATTTCCGGGTCAGTACAGCTTTACTGATAGTGAAAACTTAGACCGGGATCATCTGAAATCTCTACCGGAAATTTAACAATAGTTTCCTACTATAAAATAAATTATGAAAATAACTTAGGTTTATTTAAAATAATTTCTCTAACTTAGAATATTAATCATGCACACACACACATAAGCATAGACTATAGAACAACAGAAAAATCGGGGCGTTACATTTTACATATGTTGACTGAATTGTTAAACTTTTTTCTAGATTATCTAGACTGTGGAGGAATGGACCGGTGTTGCATTGTGGCGAAATGGTTTTGTTTGAAGAGCGATCAGGAAAACATAAAAATGGTTTAATGGTAGAATTTTGAACATGTTATATGAATGAAAATGTGACATTACCATATTTGGATAGGCCACCTACTTTAATTTGGAGTTTGATACATGGAGTAATAATGAAAATAATTTTATTGTGATAGTAATAATAATTATTATGATAATGAAAAGTAAATCAAAGTAATAAGTAACAAGTATAATATCGATATTGTTATAATAAAGTTTTAAGTTTATATGTATTAAGAAAAAAACTAAATTGTACATGCTATTAGTTTAAAGATTTTTATATTGCTTGGTAATTATAAAGTGATGCTTTGTTAAAAAATATTCATTCTATAAATTTTTATACACTATCATAACAAAAATTAATGTACGCATAATATTGTCTTTATATTTTTTATAATAATATAATTTTTTTAATTATCAATATTATCAATATTATAAAATTTGAAAGAAATTTATTTAATAGAAATTTTACGTGTGCAAATGCACAGGTGCTAAAAACTAATTAAAACCTATTTCTAAAATAATATGGGGGTTGGTAGTGGTGGAGGGACGAGGTGGACGTGGGGCAGCGGGATGGGATGGTGTGGTGGAAGTTAAGGTGGCGGTGACATTTGTCCAAGAAAGGTAGACGGTGAGAAGAGGGAAAATAAGAATTAATATATAGTTAAATATTAACTTTTCAATTTTTTTTAAAGATAAAAGAAATATTATTAACAGGATATAAGAGGTACCGAACCCAAACAACTATACAACCAAAGCACCAAAGCCAACAGCTGAAAACCATCTCAATAAACCTCCCACATAACCAAGGCCCCAAACATCTCAATTAACTTTTCAATGTTAGTTGCTATCTAATTTATAGGTAACAAAATTTTTCACCATGGATTATATTTCAATATGAAATCAATGGTCTAGAGATAGGGCACCACGTGCACACCCCAATTTTCTAGGTGTATCCATAAAACTCTCACCAATATTGTAGCCCTTATATCACACTTGCCGATTGTCTGGTAGGCGTAAGGACAACACCACTAGCACATTTGACTTCTCTTATGGATTCATTGACAATCTGGTAATTGGTCGTCGTTCCACATCCATCCTCACAAATAATAGGTAACCACAACAACTCAAATACCTCAATCAACACCCTATGAATTTCATGATACAAAATACTAACATTTTCTATCTCCGCCAACGTCCTATTTACCAAGGTGAAGGGCTAGACAACAGGCAGGTTTAGTGGATTTCGGGCTAAAAAACTCAATCCAAGGAAAACCAAGGTGGATAATACCTAGCCCATTCCCTCCTGTTTCTACCATCGGATTGGGCAGATGATGGGTTGGGCGGGTTGGCTGTCAGATCTACACGGTTTTGGATTAGAAGAGAGAGAGAGAGAGAACAGAAGCAAAGAATTCCATAAGAATAGAAGAAAAAATCGACTTCAATACCAAATACAAGAGCAGATCTGAGTGGATCTGCAACTACCAAGCAGTAAGAACTAAGCGCCGGACTAGATCTGGCACAAAGGAACAACCAGTAGCAGGAAGAACCAAGCGGCTGACCAGAACAAACCGGCATGGTTGCAGATCAGAGAATGCTTCTTCTTCTTTGGCAGATCTGAGAGGAAGACGCGTGGATGGTGACAGATCTGAGGGCGGCGCACCACGCATGTTACGGAGAAGATGATCCAAGGGGGCAGCGAGGGGTGAAAGAGGAGTTACGACGAGGGGAGTGGGTTTGCGGCGGTGAAGGGTGGGAGACTCGGGGCGCGACGGCTACTGTGCTAGAGGGTGTGAATATATACCTTGACAGGTACTTTAGTTTTGATGAATGACAAAAGGAGAAGTCAGAAGGACTAAATTGCAAAAGGCAGTAGAAGGCCAAACAATCAATAGAAGACGGGTTAAGGGATTTTCTTTATTGTATTGTTTGTTTTAGAACTTATGTGAGTGGTTCATATTGCTCTCAAATTAAATTGATCACACACACATAAGCGAGTTTTCAAAATTAAACTTAAATGGGTTTTATCTGAAATTAAATAATTAATTATTTTCACAATTAAGTTTTCAAATTCAAATTTTGAAACGAGTCAAAATCAATTATACTAATCGATTATCTTTAGAATAAATAGCTTAATGTGCTTTTATGAGTAATCAATGTTTAGAGTTGTTAAGAATTTGAATCAATTGATTTTGAAATGTTGAAATTGATTACCCTAATCGATTATCTACACTAGAACATGTTTTTAATTAACTTAAATGGCTATAAAGAGTTTTAATGAGTATTAATTATTTTTTAGCCGTTGATTTTTTGAATTTGAACTTGAATAATCGATTATAAATCTTTTAGAATCGATTATGATCTTTTGAATTACAAGACAGAGAGTTGCTAATCGATTATGATAATCGATTATATACATTTTCAGTTTGCATGATTTTAAACAGAGAACATATAATCGATTAGTGTTATGATGTAACTGTCTTAAGAAGTGCCTTTCAATTTAAGTTAAAATAATCAATTATACATTTTAAATAATCGATTATTGTGCGATAAAAATGAGTTTTGAAGAAGGTTTGACCTAATATTTAGAAGTTCTATTTTAAGGACTCTTAGAGAAAAACACAAGCACGAAATCCTTATTATTCTGAACTGTGTTTTCTCTCTTGAATATCAAGGGGCTCTGACTTGCTTCAAGTGTGGAGGGCCACAAATGTTCAGAAACTGCCCTCAGTTGCAGAATGTTGTCTGCTACCAATGCGGACAGACAAGACATATGGCAAGATCTTGTCCTCAGAATAATGTAGTTAGAAACTCAACTCCGAAGCAAGGAAGAATAGCCCAAGGAGGAGGAGGAAGAGCTTAAATAGAAATTCAACAAGGAGGCAGACCTCAAGTTAGTGGAAGTGTAACACCCGGGTACCGACGAGGGCGGGGAGTGGTCGCCGGTGCAAGAAGGTACGGACAAGGAGCGGCTCCTGGCAGGCTTCTAGGCGGAGGGACACATGAACGAACCGATTACACACCCGAATGAGAGGGATCCTGAGACTGTGTAGGTATGGGACTATACAGTTGAGGAAGGCTTATATGAATTGATTGGTACTACCTATACTAACAAGATGCATCTTCTTTTCGGTAGCCCTTCACTTAAGAACTCCATAGTTAAGCGTGCTTGACTTGGAGCAATTATGGGATGGGTGACCTCCTGGGAAGTTTTCCCGGGAAGCATGTGAGTGAGGACAAAGCATGCTGAAAAGACCCGTGTTGGTCTGTGGGGTTAGTCGTCAGTCCATAGAGCAGCCAGGGATGTTACAGATGGTATCAGAGTGGCACCTCTCCCAGTGCGGTGTGGTTCGGGGACGAACCAAGTGGAAGCTGGTGGGCATGTAGCACCCGGGTGCCGACGAGGGCGGGAAGTGGTCGCCGGTGCAAGAAGACACGGACAAGGAGCGGCTCCTGGCAGGCTTCTAGGCGGAGGGACACATGAACGAACCGATTACACACCCGAATGAGAGGGATCCTGAGACTGTGGGTATGGGACTATACAGTTGAGGAAGGCTTATATGAATTGATTGGTACTACCTATACTAACAAGATGCATCTTCCTTTCGGTAGCCCTTCACTTAAGAACTCCACAGTTAAGCGTGCTTGACTTAGAGAAATTATGGGATGAGTGACCTCCTGGGAAGTTTTCCCGGGAAGCGTGTGAGTGAGGACAAAGCATGCTGAAAAGACCCGTGTTGGTCTGTGGGGTTAGTCGTCAGTCCATAGAGCAGCCAGGGATGTTACAGGAAGAGTGTTAGCTGTGAGAGGGTCCGAGTCTTCTCGAGATCCTGATCTGATACAAGGTAAGAGCCTAAGTTTGGGAAGCTCTTATCTGTTTTGTTTGATTTGGGGGCTACGCATTCTTTTATATCTTTAGAGTGCATGAATCATCTTAAATTTCCCGTTTCATCCCTACCCTATGATTTGGCGGTTTCTTCCCTACGGGTGATTCCATAACAACCTTATTTGTTGTCGAAACTGCCATATTGTCTTAGAAAATAGATAATTTCTTGTATACCTTATCTACTTTCCTATGCTGCAGATTGGTGTTATCTTAGGCATGGATTGGCTTTCAGCTAGCCATGTTGTGTTGGACCTCTCAGAGAAAACCCTCCATTTTTCGGAGCAATCTTGATTATTGCATTTCAGTGACAATAGCTCGGGAGAAGGACGATCGAGAGACTGTGTAGTGGTGAATTCTCTGGAAGCCATGGAGTTTCCAAAGCTGAATGTGCTGCCTGTTGTATGCGAGTTCCCGGAAGTTTTCCCGAGTGATGTTCCAGGATTGCCACCCAGGAGAGAGATAGAGTTTACCATCAATATCGTACTAGGGAACAGATCGATATCGATAGCACCATATTGAATGTCCCCAATAGAGTTGACAGATATAAAGAAACAGCTCGATGATGTTGGTAATGGCTACAATCTCAAGAGGGGGGGGGGGGTGAATTGAGAGATTGAAAACTTTTTGAACAATTTAAAGCAAAACAGAGTTTTCTTAAAGAAAATTGGTTTTCACTCAATTTTAATTCCCAAGTTTCAGATTCTTAATCAAGTAATGATGTTAAGAAAGATTACAAGAAAGAAACAATATGTTTAACACAAATTGCAGATCAAAGACTCAAGTTAACAAGCATTTAAGACTCATTTACATCACACATATGCATATATCAAAAATATGAGTTTAGAGATGAGAAGAACACGCAAACCGATTTATCTTGGTTCAGCTACCTCCTTTGGTACGCCTACATCCAGTCCCACACCTCTGTGGTTTTCTCCACTATAATCAGAAATTACAATATCCAATTACAGCAATCACAAGGATAACCTCCTTGCTTCAAGAACATACCCAAAAGCACACTTGCTTTTGTTACCCAAGGATCCCTTCTATCCTTGTTCAATCCTAAGAGATACCCTCTCTTAATCACACTAATTTGCAGAAAGAATTGAGTAGAAGAAAGACTCTAATAGTCTGATTATACGAATTGAAGCTCTATGAAATATCACACTTTTCTCTCAAAGATGAAGCACTAATGAATATTTCGAATTTCTCTTTTCAGAATGTATTAGGTGTTGAAAAGTGTTGTTATGAAGTCCTTTTATAGGTATTTGACGATTTAGGTTCATGGGTCTTATCACAAAAGTTGTTACAAGTGATTAAAAATCAGTTTTGCAAAGTTGTAACAGGATAGTCTGTGTACTACATCTGTGTACTCGTGTTTTTCAAACATTTTCAAAGCTCGTACACAGATTGGATTCTTTGTACATCTGTGTATTAAACCAAGTCTTCAGCTTTTTCAAACGCATACACAGATGTATAGATTTGTACACGTGTGTATCTCTTGCCTTGTTCTTTGAATACACATGTGTATATTAGAACACCAACCCAGATTATTCCAAAACTCAATACACATGTTGTGTACATCGATTTATCATTGAAGAACACGTTTTGAAATATTTGAGTTGTTCTATACACAGGTGTATCATTTTTGTACATCTGTATATTCTTCATATTTTTCAAAACATAACACTGATACACATGTGTACAACGCATGTGTACAGATTTGTAATTTCAGACCCGAGAGCTCAGTTTCGAATACACAGGTGTACAACACATGTGTACAGACAGATTTCTTTTGTTTTTAAAACTCAACTTATCATACACATGTGTATGACACCTGTGTACAAAAAGGTTCTTTCTAAAACTTGAAATTTAGCTTTATATACACATGTGTACAACACATATGTACAATACACTTAATTTCTTAATCCAATTAACATCTTTTGAAAAACCTTTCCTTTGAAAAAATCATTTATTTTATACCTTTGGAAAACTTAGTTTATTCTTAAATTCCAAGTGCTTCACCTAAGGAATCAAGTGTGCTATTTTTGCAATAGCATCTAAAGGATGAAATCTTCATTGCTTGATGCTTTATTCCTTATCCATTGCTTTGTGTCCTTGTCCTTGCAACCCTTGATCCTTGACTTTTCTTTTTCATGAGTGATCTTGCATAATACTTAACACACTATAAGTATACAATCAATATCAAAAAGCTTATGCAAAATACACTTTGTTTGTCATACATCAAAACATCAATGAGGGCTTAATCTTACAGATGATATTCTCAAGAAGGAGTTCATCAGACCAAGTGTTTCGCTATAGGGAGCGCCGATTTTGTATGGGGAGAAGAAGGATGGTAGTTCCTTTTTACATAATAATGAAAAGCTACTTGCCCTGTAATTACATGTTTTGTTCTTTGTGATGTTGACTTGCTCCTATTAGTGGGAACTGGTTATCTAAATGCATATAATTTGCTAAGAGGATAAACAACCAAGTTTTTGTAGGTGTTGTGGAATAATGTAGTTTCTAAAAAAATGATGAAATACCAAACTCAATCTAAGTCATTTTTTCATAGGTATAGGATCAAGTTTAGAGTGATTGATGTCCCTAGCTATCAGATTCATAACTCGTTGGTGCACTGATTTATCTCTGATTTGCATAATTTATTACTTAATTTTTTCCCACTATGAATAGTAACTTTCTATTATCATGATGACATGTGTTTCACTTGATAATTGTTGTTTTATTTTGATAATTTTTTCCTATCGCAATCTATAACCTGGCTTATGGAATAAATGTTGTTCTTGAAGCAATGATTGCTAAATACAAGTCAACAAGAAACCCAAATGGTTCTTTTGAGAATGGTCTCTTCATTGGTTCATAAAATTGTTATGCAAGTGTTGATTTCCTATCATATATTTTAATATGTTGTGATGCTGATAATAATTAAACATGCTTAAGAATTAGCTACAATTGCAGCAACAAGTAAGCCAACAAGAATCCTGAAAGGTTCTTTTGATAATGGACTCTTCATTGGATTATAAAATTGTTATGCAAGTGTTGATTTCCTGCGCCATATATTTTAATGTGCCATTATGCTGATAATAATTAAACAGACTTAAGAATTAGCTATAGTTGCGGCAAAAGTAAGAAACAAACGACACAAATTGATAAATGATATGGTGACTGAGCATTACATTGTTATTCCTATTAGTTGATTACTTTTACATTTTTGACACAATATGTCGAACCTAATGAGTTTGGCATATGACTAGTTTTTAGCAATCGTGCAGATGCACGGGTATAAATCCCATTAAGTAAATTTCTTTCAAAATTTATAATATTGATAATATTAATAATTTTATAAAAAATAAATAATTTTATATTATTATAAAAAATATAAAGGCAACATTATGCGTACATTAATTTTATTACGATAGTATAGAAATATTTATAGAATTAATATTTTTTAATGATAGGTCACTATATAATTGTCAAACATTATAAAAATCTTTAAACTAATAGCATTACAATTTAATTCTATTTTGGCGTGCTGGAAATTATTGTTATGAGTCTTGGTGCCAACCTAGTTGGGATCATTTCTCTTATTATGATGCTTTTGCATGTCTTTTTCTTAATTTTTTTAATCACAAAATCGATAGGGCAAAGGCTTCCAAAGGAAAGTTTTCCCTGTACCACCATAATCATCTACAAAGAAGAAACCACCATTTTCATTTAACACAACATCCACAATCTCATCATATATCAATCTTTCCCCAAAATTTACTTTCCCAAGACAACTAACATGCTTGCCAATCATCTCATCTCTATCATATTCAAGTTCTTTAACAATATAAATATTGTGAAAATCGGGTAAATCTTCGCTACTGGGATCAAAAGTACAGATATCAAAAGTAAAATTAAGCCAAAATAAAAATAAGAATAAGAATTTATTAGCACATCTGTATAATGCCTATCACTATTGTTTCACATTCTAAAATTTTACATAAATGATGTTTATATTTAAAATCAGAGTATGAATCCTTCCTTTTTTTTTTCCCCTATAAATGCAATTAATTTTATTTATGGACTTTTTTTTAAATATTCTATTCATATTGTGACAATTCATTGTTAGTTTTTTTTAACCATGATATAAGATTGTCAGTTATTATTGAAATAGACAACTATAAACACAAGAAGGGGGTTGAATTGTGTTTATCAGAAATTAAAACAAAGTTAAAAACTTTTCGCACATAGAACCTAGGTTCAGACAAGTGTGAAAAACACTGCATGGTGACCTGTCTGGTGTGATTTTAACAGAAAAGCACACAAACACACGACTTGAAAACAAGTTTGATATTCACACTTAAACCCCTTTAGTTTGACAACAGATAATATAATCAAAGCAACTAAAGAGTTTAAGGGAAGAGAGATAAACACAATGATTTATCCTGGTTCACCCTTTAACAACTAGGGCTACGTCTAGTCCTTGGCAGCACCAAGTTTTCTCCACTATAACTGATCAGGTTACAGACTCCAAGTATTATTTGCACACCTAGCCTCTCCAGGCACCAAGACAAGTATTCTTTGCTCACCTAGCCTCTTTAGGCTCACTCAGGTTTGTTTGAGAGAAGATTGTAACAAATACAATTTGCAAGTCTTTCACGAACACTCAGAAGAGTGAATTAAATGTAAGCTTAGAAAAATTGCGTAATAACTTCAAATGATTGAAGAATACAGATTGAAAGAATGAAGAATTGAATGCGCAGAGTTATGGCTCTTTAATGCTGTGTGTTCTCTATCTTCATCTTCAATGACTTCTGTATTTATAGCCTTCAAACATTTAAGATCCAATAGAGACATTCCTTAAAGGTTTGGCTTTAGGCAGAGCCCCATTAAATGCAATAGAGTCGTTATGGGCAGCCATTAATGCAATAGGAACGTTTGTTGTACTCTAACATGGAAGATCAGGGCTTTATGCATTGTGCAGTAGCCAAATCAGAGTTGTGCAGGTTGCTTATGTACTTTGCAGAGCACATTTCCCTTTTCGTGTAATAACCAGCAATACTAGGGAATAAAGCATGTTGGAAACATTCTTTAATTGGACTTCGTTTCTGAGCTCCTAGGTTGCTTGTGAGTATGACCTTCTGACTTTCTTGATAAGCGTGAGAGAGAAAGCTTCAGAGACTTCTGCATGAGGGGACAGCTCTCAAAAGCTCTTTGTACTTGTGTTCCTCATCGAAGGACCACAGACGAGTGTGAGAGCTTTGTATAGACAAGTTGAATCTTCAACACAGACAGTCAACAACCAAGTCAATAGACAGGTTGACTTTTACTTCTCCAGACAGGTGGTCTTTTATTTGGGAAGACAGGTGAGAAAATGAATTCTTACTATTGTGATTTGCACACTAGATAGACAGGTTAGCAACCAATATGAAGGTTAATTAAATCATTAACAAATGTTTAGTTTTCATCAAAACTTAGGGCAAATGCACATCAGACATTCTAGAGACGTAACAATCTCCCCCTTTTGATGATGACAAACATTCAGATGATTTAATGAACCTTAGAAAATATCAACAATTAAGACAAACAGGATTCAGACAAGTTGAGATTTTCTTGACCAGATAGGTTGTGCAGACAGGTGCACTAAGGTTCAATTCATATTATTTATTTCAGAGCAGAAAGCACATAGCACATTTAGAGCCAACAAAAAAAAAAAAAAACAGTTCAGAGTGCATTTAACATTTTAACTTATAATTATTTGTTATGCAACTCAGACAGGTTCAATTCCAAATCATATTAATCTTTACTTTCTCCCCCTTTTGTCAACAACAAAAAGGAAACAATTAAAATGCAGAAAAGCATAAAACAGTAAAGATAGAAGACAAAGTTTGTATTTTATTCATCATAAGCTTTGTACAAGGCAGATCTTAAAAACAAGAGCTACCGAGGCGAACTAAAAATCAAAAACAAAGATTCTACTTTCTTTTCTAACAACATCCTAGCATGCCTTTCTTCATCCAGCTGTCTTCTGGTTTCTTTTAGTTGAGCTTGAAGCAGATTGAAGCGATTGAGATCCACCAGCTGAGTAGTGGAGGGTTCTGTGGTCAAGCTAGTTGATACGACAGACTGGTCTGAGTACCAGGGCAAAGCCAAAACTAGGGGTGCTTTGGGCACATAAAAGGGTGCAGAAATACGAGGGAAGACACATTGATGAATGGTTCTATAATAAAAGAAGGGAAGAAAAACAATTTTGAATAGAGGTTTGATTCTGACATAGTCAATATCAGGAGAGGGAAAGGCAGAAGATAGTCTTTCAAAAAGAGACAGACGGGTGACTCTAATCTGAAGAGGAGGGGGAAAAGGTTTTTCAGCAAGTACAAAAGGAGGCAGGGGTAACAAAGTATCTATATAATGAAAGAAAGAGGAGTAACCTATAGTTAACATGAAGAAATACCTAGAGGGAGAAGGTAACATGACAATAGAGGGAGGATAATGACTTCCTTCCAATGTTCTAATGAAAATTACTATGGGAGGATAAAAGAAAATCTCCCCACAAGAGTTAAGAACATGAAGTGGAGGTGAAGGGATGATAGATAGGTTTGAGAAGCTTGCAGTCATCAGAGATTGCAAGTCTGACACAAAGAGACTTGATGATATGCCAGCTTGTTCTTTGGGAGTTTCTTCCTTGTGAACTACTTTGTACTGACACATATCAGAAATGACATCATAAGAAGATGTCTGAGTTTGGTGAGAGAAGACAGGTGAAGAAGGTGGAGACACATGTGAGAGGGGTTGGACAGACAAAAAAGGTGGAGAAGAGACAGGTAGGTTAATGATACCTTGGTGGGAGGGAGAAGATGGTGCAGGTGAGGTGGATGGAAGAACCACTTGGTTTTCAGACATTCTCAGCTTCTTCCTTGGTGGAGGAGGATTGAGAGGGTCAAACTCTGGAAAGACAACTGTCTGTATCCTAGCAGACAGGTCTTCAGTAGTTGCAGCAGCAACTCCAGCTTCTGCAGCTTGAGCTTCTGCAGGCACTTCTACCCTTACAGCAGTTGCCACAATAGTAGGCACTGGGTATCCTGACCTTCTCTTTCTATGAATGGGTCCCAAAAGGAGAGTCTTCTTCTCCTTGACCTCCTCCAGGGGTCTTGTATGTTGCTCCCCCTGAGTAGATGCTTCCTCTTTACTGGGAGTAGACTTAACTTGTCTGTTCACAGCAAAGGTCTTTACCAGCTTCCTCTTCTTGGCTGGCTGAGCAGATTCAGCCTCTGATGCCTCATAATCCTTGGTTTTCCTCTTAGGAGAGGGCTTCCTCATCCTGAACCTTAGAGGTTCAACAGTTTCTTCAGTCTCAGCAGAGACTGAGGGCTTCTCCAATTCTTGTCTCTAATCCCTTCTGGCCACCTTTCCCTACTGGATCCTTTTGCTTCTGCTCAGCAGCAGGCTTCTTCTTCTTTTTCTTCTCATCCTTCTTCTCTTCCTCTTCATCTTCCAGAGGAAGTCCTTCAATGTTCATCATAGACAAGTTATTCTTGTTTATGGGAAAAGACATGTTGACAAATTCCCCATCACCAGGAACAAACAACTTGTTCCTGAAGAGTCTTGTCAGCAGCATCCCATAAGGGAGAGTCAGCATGTTTGTCCTCTTGATCAGGGACTCCAAGTAGGTGAAGATTAGTTCATTGATGTCCACCTTGATCTTGTGAATCATGTGGTACAGGGCAAACCTATCCAACTTGGTCACACTGTCCCTTGAGCCTTTCCTAGGCATCACACACTCCAACAGCAGTTTGTGCATGAATCTGTACTTCAGAACCATATTCACAGGTTTCTGGTTTTCTGGGTTTGGGACACCATACAGAGCAATGCTCACTATGTCTGATCTAACTTCATCTTCCCATTCAGACCTGTAACCTGCTCCTATCCTTAGGCATTTGGTGACGAGTTCCAGAGAACTTAGGGTTACAAAGAGTCTAACACTCGAGCACGAAAGGATTTGGTTCCATCAGCAACGCTAGTGAGAACAACTGCACTTGTCTAGAAGTCTCTGACCAGCTTTGGATGAACCAACTCCTTAATGTCAAAGAAGGAGGTCCACATGGAGTATTCCAACTCCTCTATGACATCCATACCCCATTTCTTCATTTGTTGAAGGTTCACAACCTTCCTAGCCAAAATCTTTTCAACATTAGAAATCCTTATGTTATATTTTTCAGCAATTTCCTTGGGAGAAAGATTCCTTGAGGGTGCCATTGCAGAGGGAGACAAGATTAGGGTTTGGAAGGTAGAAGGGTTTGACAAAGAGAGAGACGAAGACAAAGGATTTCAAAGGTTTCAAAAATGTAAAGGTGCAACCTTTCTGACTCTTTGTATTTTATAGTCATAAAAGCAGGAGAGAGAAAGAAAATATTTTGAATTTTAAAACGGCACGAGTTACGTGGGGAATTACAGCGCCCACTTAGACATAATGAAAACTTGGTTTCCAGAATTAAAACTTCCATGCACATGATTAGCTTCAGATTAATAAATGGTATTAAATAATTAATAGCCATTATAACAAAACTGTTGGGTTCCAACAGTAGTGACTCAGCAGAGTTAGACAGGTATCACAGACAGGTGAAATAAAAACAATGGACATGTAGCATAGACAGGTTAATCATATAACATCAGACATGTCATTCAAAAATGCAATGCATGTTTAGATTGTCTCTAATATAAACAAACCTATCCTCAGCTAAGGATTTTGTGAAAATATCAGCCCATTAATTTTCAAATTTAACAAACTTAATATCAAAGATACCTTTTTGAACATTATCCCTTATAAAGTGATGTTTGATTTCAATATACTTAGCCTTAGAATGCTAAATTGGATTTTTAGTTAAGCATTTGGCACTAGAATTATCACACCACACAGAGTAATCCTCAAGTTGATGTTTTACCCATAAGAGCTAAGAGCAACAACTAGCAGCTGAGATGTATTCTGCTTCAGCAGTAGACAGGGCAATAGTTGTCTGGCTCTTACTTGACCAGGAGACCAAGCTGGCTCCAATGAAGTGACAACCTCCACTGGTGCTTTTCCTTTCTATTCTGTCTCTAGCAAAGTCAGCATCACAAAATCTCACTAATCTGTATTCTTTAGTTCTCAGATACAGCAAACCAAGATTAGTAGTCCCAAGCAAATATCTAAATATCCTTTTAACAACTTTAAGATGGGATTCTCTAGGATCATATTGGAATCTAGCACACATACAGACACTAAACTGAATATCAGGTCTGCTTGATGTTAAGTACAGTAGAGAGCCAATCATACCTCTGTAGACAGTTTGGTCTAACTTTTTACCTTCACCATATTTGGTTAATTTTCCATTGGTTGCATGAGAGTCTTCATAGGTTTAGCATTTTCCATCTTGTATTTGTTGAGTATCTCCTTGGTGTACTTTTATTGATGGATGTAGATTCCATCACTTGTCTACTTGATTTGCAGTCCAAGGAAGAACTTTAACTCTCCCATCATGCTCATCTCAAATTCTGCTTACATTGGCTTGGAAAATTCCTTGCACAGCATTTCATTAGTTACTCCAAAAATAATATCATCAACACATATTTGGACTATAATAAAATTTTCTTTTGAACTTTTCTTAAACAGAGTAGTATCTACTTGTCCTCTAGTAAAACCATTATGCATGAGAAAAGAACTAAGTCTATCATACCAAGCTCTAGGTGCTTGTTTCAAACCATATAGTGCCTTTTTAAGTTTAAAAACATGATTTGGTTTATCAGTATCTTCAAAACCATGGGGTTGCTTAACATACACTTCTTCTTCAATTATACTATCTAGAAAAACACTTTTTACATCCATTTGAAAAAGAGTGATTTGGTGTTGTGCAACATATGACATTAATATACTTATGGCTTCTATTCTAGCTACAGGTGCAAAGGTTTCAGTGTAATCAATACCTTCTTGTTGGTTATAGCCTTGAGCTACTAACCTTGCCTTATTTCTGACAACTTTGTGATAACTCTTTGAAAGAAGAGTTATTCATTACCTTTATACCCTTAACTGTTGCTGTCTTCTAAGTTAAGTTTGCATTTATGTGAATATTTTGCTAGTTTGTAAATGTTGGTGCTGAAACATGTGAATGCCAAATATTTGCTCTTACTGTGCTTCATCATTGTCTCATATCTTTCCACATGTTTAAGCAGAGAAGTGCTGGAGCATGATTGAAGCATGGAGTTTGGAGCTCTTGACTGTTGCAGCAATAGCCAAACTGCAGTGGCACTACACTAGAAGACAAAGTTGACAAGGACACCTTTTCTCTCTCCTCACATGCGCTGGTTCCTATGAAAATGTGGAGCCCACGTGCCTAGGGATCAGTTCTCCTGCGTTTTTGGAAATGGGCCAGGGTTGTATTTAATAATATTATTTGATGGCCCAGAATGGATGAAAGAGAGTGGGAGTATTTAACCAATTAGGACCTTAAAAAGCGGACCTTGGACACATTTATGACACACTCACTCTTGTCTTGACCTAGAGAGCAGTGCCGAGTTCATCTTCAACCTCCAGCTGCTGCCCTTTTTATTTTTCTTCACCATTGTAATGACTTTCTTCTCATTTTTATATTTTGTTTTTTGTAAGCTCAACATGAGCTAAAATTCTTGAGCTTTAGGTATGCTATTGTAATGAATGCTTAGCTGTTTTTATGCAATGATATGTTCTAAATTTTCCTTTATTATGCGTGGAATTTTTTTGGTTAAGATTGATCAACTTAATTGAATATCAAGCTTACTTGGTTTGGAAGAATTAAGTAAAGTGGAAAGGGATAAAGGATAGGGATTAAACCATTAATTGGAAAATTAAGTGGTGTTGAATAGACTTGGAATGGTTATTCAAGTCCCTAAACTAAGTGGAACATGCTTATTAAGAGGATGGTGTAATTAATCTAAATCTAGGAATAGAAGGCAGTTAATGAACCTAATCCTTAAGTGTTGGAAAACACATTTTTATTTCCTGGAGTTAAATGCTGGAGCATAGGTAGAGCATAATAGAGGCTAAGCAGGATTTATGAAAGAGCATACCTAGAGCTATTTCCCCATATTTGACAACCCAACTCTTTTAAATTTCATTTTCTAAAGGCTTTAACTTTCTCCAGCTAAATTTACATTCATCTTGCACACACAACCAATTTTTTTAACCAACCTAACTGCTATAGCATATAGTCTAAATTGAAATTTTGCTATAGCATTATAATCCTCGTGGGAACGATATCTGACTTACTTTCTATACTATTTGCTGTGATTGTGTATACTTGCACAAGCTTAAAGACATGTTTTTTAGGCAACAAGTTTTTGGCGCCTTTGCCGGGGATTGTTAATGGTGTTAAAATTCTATTTTTATATTATTAGTTCTGTAGTTAGAATATCTAATACTCTGGGTGATTTGCTGTAGCACCAGATACTGAAACTGCATGCACAGGTTTTTATTACCTGATTACAGATTTGACCCAGAGATTGAAAGGACATTCAGGAGGCTTAGAAGACGTTTAACTACTTAGTCCTTACCTGAGTTGGTGTTGAATACTCCAACAAATTCCACACCAACTTCTACTGAATCACCATCTGCTGCTAACTCAGAAATGGCTGAAGAAGAGCAGCAAGATAGCATGGCTATGGCCAATGACAGAAAGTATGCTATTCGAGGGTATGTAGTGTTTGATCCTGAAGCCATGAATACTGGGATAGTGAGGACTCCAATTAATGCACCTCAGTTTGAGTTCAAACTAGTCATGTTCCAGATGCTACAAGCTATGGGACAATTCAATGGGGCTGCAACAGAGGACCTACATCTGAAACAATTCTTGGATGTAGCAAGTAATTTCAAGATCCCAGGCATCACTGATGATGCATTCGGACTGAGACTGTTCCCATTCTCTTTAGGTGGCAGGGCAAAGAATTGGTTGAACTCCTTGGAGCCAAATTCAATTGATACTTGGAACAAACTGGCTGAGAAGTTCTTAATCAAGTTCTTCCCACCTACAATGAATGCAAAGATGAGAACTGAAATCACCTCTTTCAAGCAGCATGAAGATGAGCCATTATTTGAAGTTTGGGAGAGATTCAAACAACTGTTGAAGAAGTGTCCTCATCATGGTATCCCAACCTGTATCCAGATGGAACACTTCTACAATGTGTCTTACATGGTCAGGGATGATGCTAGATGCCTCAGCTGGAGGCAGCTTGCTCACTAAATCTTACAATGAAGCTCATGCACTGATAGAGCGGATTGCTGCTAACAATTATCAGTGGTCAACAACTAGACTTGCCCCTAGCAAGGTCAATGCTGTAGCAGGGGCTTATGAAGTGAGTGAAGCATCTGCATTATCTGCACAGGTGCTTGCCTTGACCAATTTGGTAAAAGGAATGACTATGGGAAATCAGGGCAATTATGTAGCTCCACCTATTAAGACTGAAGCAATGGTGCAAGAGTAGATCTACAGTGCAGATTCTGTTTCCTGTGTATATTGTGGTGGAGAGCACCTTTATGAAAATTGTTCTGCAATCCCAGCCTCAGTTAACTACATAAGAAACAACAACAGAGGAAACAGTTCATACAATAATGCCTACAATGGAGGGTGGAAGCAGTAACCTAATCTTTCATACTCAAACTACAATAACACTCTGAATCCACCTTCTAGATACAACCAGCAGCAACAACCTAGGCAACAGCAACCTCAGCAACAACCACCAGTTCAACAGAAAGCCCCAGAACCATCTTTAGAGTCAGTTCCGAAAGCATTTATGACAGAGACCAAGGCTGGAATGAGAAATCTGTAGACTCGGGTGGGACAACTTGCCAATGCTCTCAACTCAAGGCAAATTGGTACATTACCTGCAACAACTGAAACTCCTAAGGCCTCAAGTTCTGGAGGAGGAAATGAATAGTGCGAGGTTATCCACTTGAGGAGTGGCAAAGATGTAGAGGCTGGTGAACCAAAGAAGAAACCAGAGGTGAAGAAGGCAGAACCTGAGAAGAGGGTAGTAAGGGAAGATGTTGCAACAGAACAACCTGCAGTTGCTGAGAAGATACCTAATGCTGCAACATCGCACACTATTCCTAAACTGATTCTAGAAAGGCCTCCCCCACATTTTTCTCAGAGATTAAAAAAGGTCCATCAAGAGAAGTAGTTCAATAAGTTTTTGGATGTGCTGAAGCAACTTCATATCAACATACCTTTGGTGGAAGCTTTGCAGCAAATGCCTAATTATACAAAGTTCATGAAGGATGTGTTAACTAAGAAGAGGAGGTTGGGAGAGTTTGAAACAGTGGCCATGACTGAGGAATGCAGTATGATGCTGCAAAACAAAGTTCCACAAAAGATGAAGGATCCTGGAAGTTTCACCATACCTTGCTCCATTGAAGATACTTACTATGGCAAAGCTTTATGTGACTTAGGAGCAAGCATCAACCTCATGCCAATATCAATTTTCAGAAAGCTGGGGATTGGAGAAGCTCGTCCTACTTATGTTACCCTTCAGTTAGCAGACAGATCCATTACTTATCCAGAGGGAAAGATTGAAGATGTTTTGATTAGAGTTGACAAATTTGTATTCCTTGTGGACTTCATTATTTTGGATTTTGAGGCAGATAGGGAAGTCCTTATCATTCTTGGGAGACCATTTTTAGCAACAGGGAAAACTCTGATTGATGTACAGAAAGGAGAACTCACAATGAGGGTTAATGATCAGCAGGTCACATTCAATGTTTTCAATGCCCTCAAGTACCCAGATGAAGGGATGGAAGAATGCTCCTTCATTCAGTCATTTGGTGAACTGGTGCAACAACATTTCTTAAAGAGTCAGTCTAATTATGGCAATGCTGCAACATTAGTAGAAGCTGATAACTCATCTGATGAGGAAGTAGTGGAATTTTTCGACAGGAAGGCAGCTCAATATGTATGGTCCAGGAAATATGAGTAATTGGAGGTAACTGATGGTACTCTAAAGGATAATATTCCTTCTATTATTAAACCTCCTACCTTAGAATTAAAAAAATTGCCAACTCATTTGAAATATGTATATCTGGTTGATAATGATACACTGCTTGTGATAATTTCTGCCTCACTAACCTACCCTCAAGAGGAACATTTGTTAGCAGTTTTGAAGAGGCACAAAAAGGCAATAGGATGGCAAATGACAGACATTAAGGGAATCAATCCCTCTATTTGTATGCATTGGATCCTTTTGGAAGATAACTCAAAGAATAGCATTGAGAGCCAAAGGAGACTGAATCCAATCATGAAAGAGGTGGTTAAAAAAGAGATCATCAAGTGGCTGGATGCTGGCATCATCTACCCCATCTCAGATAGTGTGTGGTTAAGTCCCATCCAGTGTGTACCTAAGAAAGGGGGTGTGACTGTTATTACAAATGAAAAGAATGAAGTCATTCTAACAAGAACTGTAACAGGTTGGAGGATTTGCATGGATTACAGAAAGCTGAATAAGGCAACCAGAAAAGATCACTTCCCCTTGCCATTTATAGATCAAATGCTGGATAGATTGGCTGGAAAGGATTTCTATTGCTTCATGGATGGTTATTCTAGTTACAACCAGATTGCTATAGCACCAGAAGATCAGGAGAAAACAACCTTCACTTGTCCTTATGGCACCTATCTTTCAGGAGGATGCCATTTGGACTATGCAATGCTCCAGCAACCTTCCAAAGATGTATGATGGCCATGTTCTCTGACTTGATTGAGAAATCCATGGAAGTTTTCATGGATGATTTCTCTGTGTTTGGGGAAACTTTATAGAACTGCTTGGTGAATTTAGAGCAAATTCTGGATAAATGTGAAGAAACTAATCTTGTGTTAAACTGGAAGAAATGGCACTTTATGGTGACAGAGGGAATTGTGCTTGGTCATAGAATATCCAAAAATGGCATTGAGGTGGATAAGGCAAAGATTGAAGTTATTGAAAAGTTACCCCCTCCCACATCAGTGAAAGGCATTACAAGCTTCGTTTGCCATGCTGGTTTTTACAGAAGATTCATCAAGGACTTCTCCAAGATCTCCAAACCACTGTGTCAGTTGCTAGAGCATGATAGGACTTTTGAATTCTCAAATGAATGCTTGAAAGCATTTGAGCTTCTGAAAAGTGCTCTCATTACTGCAATTATCATAGTTCCACCTGATTGGGAGAAACCTTTTGAGCTCATGTGTGATGCAAGTGACTTTGCAGTAGGAGCAGTCCTGGGACAAAGGTATAACAAGGTGTTTCACCCTGTTTACTATGCAAGCAAGTCCTTGATTGATGCTCAAATCAACTATACCACCACTAAAAAGGAGCTGTTAGTTGTAGTCTTTACCTTTGAGAAGTTTAGATCCTATCTTGTTATTACAAAAGTGGTAGTCTACACTGACCACTCAGCCATCAAATACCTCATTGACAAGAAGGATGCTAAACCAAGGCTCATAAGGTGGGTGCTGTTGTTACAAGAATTTGACTTAGAAATCAGAGACAAGAAGGGAGTGGAGAACCAAGTGGCTGATCATCTCTCAAGGTTACCAGAGGATGTTGCAGCATCAAGGGGAATGGCAATTGATGAATCCTTCCCTGATGAACAACTGCTAGCAATACAAGATGCTGCAGCACCATGGTATGCTGACCTGGTGAACTTCTTGGCTAGTGGTGTGGTTCCCCCAGACATGAACTCACAGCAAAAGAGAAGATTCTTTCATCAAGCCAAACAATATGTCTGGGATGAGCCATACCTCTACAAGATGTGCCCAGATAATTTGAATAGAAGATGTGCTGCAGATGAAGAGTTCCAGGATATACTGACCTAGTGCCATGCTTCAACATATGGAGGACACTTTGGTGGCATGAGAACTGCTGTCAAGGTTCTCCAATCAGTTTATTCTGGCCTACTCTATTTAAGGATGCACATGAATTTGTTAAACACTGTGATAGGTGCTAAAGGGTAGGGAATTTGTCTAACAAAAATGAAATGCCCCTAAACACTATTTAGAAATTGAACTTTTTGATGTGTGGGGAATTGACTTTATGGGACCATTTCCCCCTTCCTTTGGCAACCTCTATATTCTGGTAGCTATTGATTATGTGTCTAAATGGGTGGAGGTTGTGCCTACAATAAAAAATGATGCTAGGGTGGTGACAAAGTTCTTACAAAAAAATATTTTTTCTAGATTTGGCACCCCTAGAGCTATCATAAGTGATAAAGGAACCCATTTTTGCAATCAAGTATTTTCCAAGCTACTGGCAAAATATGGAGTTAAACATAAAGTAGCCACTGCCTATCATCCCCAGACTAATGGGCAGCTGAGTTGTCTAACAGGGAAATCAAAAGAATCTTAGAAAAGATGGTTAATCCCACAAGGAAGGATTGGTCCACACATCTGGATGAAGCCTTGTGGGCATACAGAACTGCATTCAAGACCCCTCTGGGAATGTCCCTATATAAATTGGTGTATGGGAAGGCTTGCTATTTGCCCTTGGAATTACAACACAAAGCTTTTTGGGCAGTTAAAAAATTGAACTTTGATCTTCAGTCCGCTGGAGCAGCTCGTATGCTGCAGCTTAATGAACTGGAAGAACACAGGCTGTTTTCCTATGAAAATGCTGAAGCTTACAAAGCAAAAACCAAAGCTTGGCATGACAAAAGGATCCATCATAGATCATTTCATGAAGGAGAACAATTCCTGTTATTTAACTCAAGACTGGAGCTCTTCCCAGGCAAGCTTAAATCAAGGTGGTATAGCCCATTCAAAATTATGAAGGTTTACCCACATGGAGCTGTGGATTTGCTAGATGTAGAGAGTGGCAAAGAATTCAAGGTTAATGGACAAAGAATCAAGCACTATTTTGGTGAACCTTGAGACAGAATGAAGGTTACCACCACTCTGGATGACACTGAATAATGCTGCAACATGGTCTGGCTGAGGACCTTATAAACCAAGCACTCATGGGAGGCAGCCCATCAATAAATTCAATTAGTATTCAGTATGCTTGACCATTACAAGGCCAAGAAGTGAATAATTAGGAAGTAAAGGAAAAAAAAAAGTGAGTTCAGGCTGCAGCATAAAGAAAGGAACTGGTTTGCTGTGGGGCAATGCTACATCATGCTCCCAAAATTCTGGGGACAGAGTGTGCCAATTGTGGATAGGGACTAACACCTGACAGGGTCACGTTGTGGGGCCAGCGCATGTTTTGTCTGTAGTGGATAAAAGTGAGTTGGACAGTTTTTGAAATTTTTGAAATTGAATTAATGAATGGGATGTGGAGAGAGAAGATCACGGGCTCCTATATTCAACCAACCAATCGTACAACCCTTCTTTCTCTCTCCCACTTTATTTCCTCCTTTCCCACACCTCACCTCCATAATTAACCAACCCACACCCTACCCTGACACATTAAATAGCCCCCCTCCTTCTCTTTCTCTCCCACTACACACTCTGAAACCACTTCCTTTTCCCTGCTCACAAACCCTAAACTCTCCAACTCTTTTCTTAACCTTACCCAAACACACCACCATGACAACCAAAAAAGGAGGCCGTGTAAAGCATCGTGCTACCAAGACTCCCACACCCACCTCTGTTACAGAGAAAGCCCAACCCACCTCTTGGACTGATGCAGAGGCTAAGAAGAAATTCAAAACTGAAACCCTGGGCCGTAACCTGCTTCCAGAGAAGGGTTTCAAGTTCGGAAAAGGTGTAAACTGGGGGATTTTGCCTGAGGTGGCAGAGGTCATAGAGGCCCTGAACTGGAAGATTTTTGCCAAGCATCCTGAGGGTTACTGTACCCGGTTGGTGAGGGAATTCTACACCAACATTGGGTCAGAATCCTAAACTTTTGTAGTGATCAGGGGTGGGAAGGTCTCCTTCTCTGCTGCAACAATCAATATGCACCTAGGGCTGGAAGAGGTGAAGGATGAATACCAAGAAATCCTAAAGAAGATGACAAACATCAAGCTGCAGCAGATTAAGAAAGATCTTGCTGTTGCTGGAGCAGAGTGGCTCCACTAGCCAGAGGGTCAAATAAAGCTACCCAGACCCATGCTGCAGACCTTAGCGAAGGTTTGGTGTCACTTCCTCACGCACTCTCTCTCCCCAACCTCACACCTAGAAACAGTGGAGAAGGAATGCTTAGTCCTTCTATACTGCATCATGAAGAAGAAAAAGATCAACGTGGGGGAGATGATCAAAGATCAAATCTCCACCTGCATAATGAAAAAGAAAGGTAACATGTTCTTTCCTTGTTTGATCACTGAGCTATGCATAGAGAAAGGTGTGGGGTACAATCCTGGAGAGGGGCTAGAGAAGAACTCAGGGCCCATTAATATGAAATGCATCCTAAGGATGTACTCAAACTCTGACAAGACTGATGCAAGCACCAGCAAACCACCTAGATCAGGTACCCCAGAGCAGCAGGATTGCTCTGGGATGCTGGAGCAGAAAATAGACCAACTGACAAACATGCTGCAGCAACAAGTGCAGCGAGAAAAAGCTTTCTGGGAGTTCTGCTTTGTCAAATACCAGTGGGAGAAGTAAACGATGAAGCTCAACAACTGGAAGCTAGAGACTCCCATTCCCCAATTCCCAAGAGAAATTATGCCACCAATGCAAGAAGATGACCCAGTCCCATCTGAGAAAACTGTCCCAAAACCTGCCCCAAAGAACCCTGAGATTAACATCAACACTACTCCTGCCAACAGTTGTTCCTCAGACAAGGAGTGGATGGGCATTGCTCCATCCTAGCAACAAAATGTGATTGTGGCCTCTGAGCCTAAGAAGAAAAAGCCAACTCCTTAAAGCTCCCAGCAAGATCAGGGGAGTGCCAAAAGACCCCATGCTGCAGCACCAGACAAAGTTCCCTCTTCTGCCCCTGTTACAGCAAAGGCTACCCCTCAAACCCCCAAGCCAGCAAAGAGAGTCAAGACCACTGCTGGGAAGGGGAGTACTGTCATAAAAATTGCTGCTAAGTATGCTGCAACTGAGGAAAAAGAGGAGTATGAAATTCCTCTTGACAAGAAACTCAAGCCTACTATGCCATCTGCTGCAGCCAAGATTAAGCAAGAAAAGGTTGCAGCACAACAGGCTGAGAAGGAAGAAGCTGCTGCAGCAGAGCAAGTTGAAGAAGAAGCTGAAGCAGAGGGAGGCAGTAAGGAAGAAGAGGCTGAAGCAGAAGCAGAAGAAGAAGACAAGGAGAATGATAATGGAGAGGGAGAGGATGAGAATGAAAAAGATGATGAAGTCCAAGTCACTGGATTAACACCAAGTGAAGCACCTTCCTCCAAGAGTGGGTCTGCAGCAGCCCACAACAGGATGCATTCTGAGCCTTCCACCTTATTACCAGAACTATGTTTTTAAAATTTTCTGCAAGTAGTGGTCATTAGGACCTTTTATGTCTTACTGTTTGTAGGGCCACTAGGGTCATAGTTGTTTTTAAATTCTGTTTGATGAATGGCTTGCATGTGCCCCACTCTTTTGATTCAATGAGATTAATGACTAAATGGAAATGGCCTTTGCCCTTTTGCTGTGTTTCACTTTGGACTCTTTGAATAAAATACTTGCTAAATAACTTAATGCTCTGACTTAACTGTGCAATATTAACTTTGCTGCAACACTGGTTTAACAAAGAGGACACGTTTGCTGCAGCATTAACAGATAAATGTGAGCTTGAGTGACAAAACTACACTGCACATTTGCCTCACACTCATGCATTTTCTGTAAGGCTTGATTTGATTCTGTTTGATCTGAACACATATGGTTGCACACACTTTATGCTTGAGGCATTTTCTTGTTTTGTTTTAGTTTAGCTAAAGTTTAAACAGCCAACCCTCTCATTCTATATGTCCATAGTTTTCCCTTTGAGCCGTAGCCCTTTATTCTAGTAACTGGTACATTACAAGCCCTTAACTAGAAAAACAAAGAACACCTGAATAGGTAGAGCTTAAGGATGCTTTTTGTAGCTATGTTCTGAGATAAGTTTGGGGTGGCTTGAGGACAAGTACTAACTTTAGTTTGGGGGTGTTGTGCTGCAGCGACTGTGCGGCAAGGTTGTAAAGGAAAAAAAAAAGGGGGGGAAATCAACAAAGAAAATTAGAAGAACACAAATGTCCAAAGTGTAGCTGCATTTCCCTCTAAAAAAAAACTCAAATGTTTGAAAATGAGAACAAAGAACTATGAAAAACTTGAAAGTTAACAATATTATGTTCTTTGTTCTCAACAAAAATAATAAAGTAGAGGTTTTTAGGGAGAAAAGAAATGACTCATAAGGACCAAAGGTTTGGATGGTAGGAACACTTTGAATATAGAGCTGATTTGAAAAGCATCCTTTTGCTATACCTTGAAATTAGCTACTTATCTAAAAAAATTTAACCTCACCTGTCCTAAGCCCCCTTACAACCATAAAAGACCTCTTGCTGTGTGCTTTTCTGTGTTGTTTTGATTGTGATAGAACCTTACCAAGGTTAAATCAGAGATGTATGTTTGTGGTGAGAGTGAAATTCTGATGGGAGGGTGAGAAACAGAACCAACTGTTCTGAGTGATTTTGCTGCAGCATAGGTTACTCTGAAGACAGACCAGTTTTTGAAAAATTGTTGATGTGTGCATGATAGGAAGAGTGTTCTGTTATGATTGCAAGTGTAGAATTCTGTGTCTTAAAAGGAATGAAGAATCTGGGTGAGCCATGTGTGCCATTCAAGGAACAGAATTGTTGTGTTGCCATGTTTTTCTTGCATTACTTGAGGACACGCAATGGTTCAAATTTGGGGGTGTGATAACTCTTTGAAAGAAGAGTTATTCATTACCTTTATACCCTTAACTGTTGCTGTCTTCTAAGTTAAGTTTGAATTTATATGAATATTTTGCTAGTTTGTAAATATTGGTGCTGAAACATGTGAATGCCATATATTTGCTCTTACTGTGCTTCATCATTGTCTCATATTTTTCCACATGTTTAAGAATAGACGTGCTGGAGCATGATTGAAGCATGGAGTTTGGAGCTCTTAACTGTTGCAGCAATAGCCAAACTGCAGTGGCAGTGCACTAGAAGACAAAGCTGACAATGACACCTTTTCTCTCTCCTCACATGCACTGGTAGCTCTGAAAATGTGGAGCCCGTGCGCCTAGGGATCAGTTCTCCTGCATTTTTGGAAATGGGCCAGGGTTGTGTTTAATAATGTTATTTGATGGCCCAAAATGAATGAAAGAGAGTGGGAGTATTTAACCAATTAGGGTAACCCTAAAAAGCAGACCTTGGACGCATTTATGACTCACTCACTCTTGTCTTGACCTAGAGAGCAGTGCCGAGTTCATCTTTAACCTCCAGCTGCTGCCCTTTTTATTTTTCTTCACCATTGTAATGACTTTCTTCTCATTTTTATATTTTATTTTTTGTAAACTCAACATGAGCTAAACTTCTCGAGCTTTAGGTATGCTATTGTAATGAATGCTTAGCTGTTTTTATGCAATGATATGTTCTGCATTTTCCTTTATTATGCGTGGAATGTTGTTTGGTTAAGATTGATCAACTTAATTGAATATCAAGCTTACTTGGTTTGGAAAAATTAAGTAAAGTGGAAAGGGATAAAGGATAGGGATTAAACCATTAATTGGAAAATTAAGTGGTGTTGAATTGACTAGGAATGGTCATTCAAGTCCCTAAACTAACTGGAACATGCTTATTAAGAGGATGGTGTAATGAATCTGAATCTAGGAATAGAAGGCAGTTAATGAACCTAATCCTTAAGTGTTGGAAAACACAATTTTATTTCCTGGAGTTAAATGCTGGAGCATAGGCAGAGCATAATAGAGGCTAAGCAGGATTTATGAAAGAGCATCCCTAGAGCTATTTCCCCATATTTGACAACACAACTCTTTTAAATTTCATTTTCTAAAAGCTTTAACTTTCTCCAGCTAAATTTACATTCATCTTGCACACACAACCAATTTTTGTTACCAACCTAACTGCTAGAGCATGTAGTCTAAATTGGAATTTTGCTACAACATTATAATCCTCATGGGAATGATATCTGGCTTACTTTCTATACTACTTGCTGTGATTGTGTATACTTGCACAAGCTTAAAGACATTTGTTTTTTAGGCAACACTTTGCCATCTTCATCCAATTTGTTTCTGAAAACCCATCTTGTTCTAATGACAGATTTGTTTTTGGGCTTGGAGACAAGTGTCCATACATCATTTCTGGTGAACTGGTTGAGTTCTTCTTGCATGGTAAGAATCTAGCTTTCATCCTCAAGAGCTTCCTCAATGCGCTTTAGTTCCATTTCTGACAGAAATGCCATATTGCTTGATTCTCTTCGAGTAGATCTGGTTCTCACTCCTTCTAAAGGATTTCCAATGATAAGATCCTTAGGATGATGATATTTGAACTTCAGGTCTCTTTTGAAATCATCATGAAGATCTTGACTTGTCTGCTGACTTGTCGGGTGACTTGTCTGCTCTACTTGTCTAACTAGCTCATTAACAGGTTCTGTCTTGGATAGATCAGGTTGTTAACTTTTTGGCTTATTTATGTCGAGACCTGCAAGATCATCTTCAAGATCGAATAGTTCCCTATCAGTCTTTAAACCATCATTAAACTTAACATGAATAGATTCTTCAATTACAGAAGTTTTGGAATTATAGACTCTAAATGCCTTAGATATTTCAGAATAGCCTACAAAGATACCTTTATCCACTTTAGAATCAAACTTTCCAAGTTGATCCTTAGTGTTCAGAATGAAACACTCACATCCAAATGCATGGAAGTAAGATATGTTGGGGCTTTTACCTTTCCATAATTGATAAGGAGTCTTCTTTAGAAAAGGCCTTATAAGTATTCTGTTTTGTACATAACATGCAGTGTTTACTGCTTCTGCCCAAAAGTACTTAGGGAGATTATTCTCATTGAGCATAGATCTAGCCACCTCTTGCAAAGATCTGTTCTTTCTCTCAACTACTCCATTTTGCTGTGGAGTTCTAGGTGCAGAGAAATTGTGAGAGATCCCATTCTCCTCACAGAACAGTCTAAATTGCTCATTTTCAAATTCTCCCCCATGATCACTTCTAAGAATAGAAATATAGAAACCTTGCTTATTTTGTACTCTCTTACATAATACAGAGAAAGCCTTAAAAGACTCATCTTTGTGGGTTAAGAAGAGTACCCATGTAAATCTAGAATAGTCATCAACAATGACAAATCCATATTTCCTTCCAGCCAAGCTAGCAACACTAACTGGCCCAAACAGATCCATGTGTAACAACTGAAGTGGTCTAGAGGTTGATACTTGGTTTTTAGATTTGAAACTTGATTTTACTTGTTTACCTCTCTAACATGCACCACACAAGACATCTTTCTTAAAACTAATATCAGACAGTCCTCTCACAAGGTTATCCTTTTTCAATTTTGAAATCAGTTTCATACTAGCATGTCCTAGTTTCTTATGCCACAACCATCTTTCATCCTCTTTAGATATCAGACAAGTTACACTTTGATCTGAGAGATCAGTCAGTTCAATCTTATACAGATTTTGTTGCCTTCTAGCTGAAAAGAGGGTTTTGCCACTAATGTCTTTAACTATGCATGAATCCTTGGTAAAGGAGACATCAAATCCACTGTCACATAATTGACTTATGCTAAGTAAATTATGTCTTAATCCTTCAACCATAAGAACATTGGATATAGAGGGAAGAGGAGGTTTACCACCAATAGTACCAATTCCTATAACCTTCCCCTTCTGGTTGCCTCCAAAGGTAACATGTTCTCATTTCTTAAGTTGGAGGTCTAGGAACATAGACCTTTCTCATGTCATGTGTCGCGAGAAGCCACTGTCCAGGTACCAGCAGTGGTGTTTTCTTTGTCCTAATAAGGACATATGCAACAGGAATTATTTGGTCTTTAGGCATCTGCAACAGGAATTATTTGGTCTTTAGGTACCCATAGTTTTCTAGGTCCTTTTCTGTTAGTTCTAAGAGTCTGTGAAGACTTCCTACTCTTCTTGTGGATACACTTAGACATGACATGTCCAGTTTTTCCATAGAAGTTACAGACAGGTATGGATTTTGAGACACCCCGTTGTGCCCCGGTGTTTTATTAGATTAATTCCCTCTTAAATCATTTCTTAATCGTGCGCTTAGCGTGAAAAATATGTAAAAATTAAAACTTATTTAATTAATCATATAACTTCTGCAAATTAAACACAACAACATTGTAATATATAAATACGCACCTGGTTATTTATTACATTGCCAAAACACTGTTGAGGGTATCCTTTCCATAGGATCCCTCACAGGCATATACTTAAACAAGAGTTATACTTAGCGGAAACATATAAAATAGACTCCTTAGACACACTGGCCATAATGCCTAACTAGACCCTAATCGCCATGGATCACAGCTCGTCCTCCGGCCTCCGGTTCGTAAGGAGTTCCATCCAACTCCTCCTCATTCAGCTCAGCTATATGGTCTTCTTGTACGATCCCATAGAAAGACAGAATACATCACACAGAAAGACATAGGGGATAAGAAACACATCTATCATCATAAAAGCGGAAAAGAGTCATAGTATATAACATAATAATAGTCACAGACAATCAACATATATAACTAGCAAATCATCCTCGAAATTAAGATATCATCCTCTACCCTCAACCTCACGCAACTAAACCTTTATGATGACGTGGCCACTAATTCCCTATATCCGTTAGGGATGTTAGTCAGTCGTCCACGTGACGCGTCCCCAAAACCGGTGCACACCCTTATTCATGGTGAGAATGCTCATGCAAAGCAATGACACTATAGCTACACGGTACAGTCGGTGCACAACCTCCTCCATGGTAAGAATGCTCATGTATAACAATGACACTATAGCTGCACGGTACAGTCGGTGCACACCCTGGTTCTCTCTCTCGAGGGTGCTCAAGCAAAGCATTGACACTATAGTTTTGACACTATAGTTGCACTAATTAAATCTATCATTGGACGGTCCCACAAGGACTTTGGACCTCGTATGTATCAAACATACGGTTATAAACACAATACAACTTATGAACCTCACTGAATTTCATCAATAACAACCTAGTGCCTCATGCTTCCATCCTAGCCTTGACTCACATTCTATGACACCTTTCATCTTTAAAATAATCAATTTAAGCTAGGCACTTCTAATTCACTGATACTTTCTCACCCAACCAAATCTTCCGAACAACATATCTCCTCGCTTAAATCCACTAAGCACAAATATTAAAACCAGGCAGATCATGCATAACACAGACTATCATAAATATTCAAATACCACAAAATATCACATAAGCAATTCAATAATAATAATAATAAATTCAATCAACCTCAGATAAGATAAAATCCTCCTAACGTTGATAAACCTACAATCCCCAAATCACCATTGGTTTTACAAAAAAGGTTTCCAATGTGATTTTGGTCTTGTCGATTACTCAACTACTAGTAGGGTTTAGGTCGCCCTACACAATTATCATAGAATATACTACTTATCGTTTTCGATAGTAGATTGGTTCTTTCCCCCACCTGAGTTAGCACCGAGATCCCGAACTCGACGTTCCTCGCTATCACACCACAACTTAATAGTTTCACCTTGAACCAAACAACATAACTATAATTAATTAACAAAATCACCCTTAATCCTAGAATAGCTAGGTTCAGCCATTCAATTCAAATTAGGGCTAGGATCATTTTCTCATCCTAATCTTTTGTATGCTAGAACCTAAGGTATTAGCTATCATAGATAAATTGCTATAAGTTGAAAATATGGAATCAAAATCATCCAACCACTTAGGGAAGGGTTTCGGCCTCAAATACAAAAATAGGTTAGAAAACTTATTTTAATTCAAGTTCTTGGATTTAGAACCTACATACTTTAGATAGTTGATATAAATCATGACTTAATTGAACAAAACTTCCTTTATCCAAAAATACCTAGTTTCGGCCTTAACAAGAAAATAGGGAAGGAAAATGTTTTTGATTATATACTCTTGGATAATGAAAGTAGAGATTATAACTAGATCATAGAAATTGGTTTCACATTTTTATGATTTTTCTACAATTTTCTAGAATTATTCTAAGTTCTAGATCTAAGAATATGAAACTCAAGAACATGAAGAACAAAAGCTTAAGAATGGAAAGAGATGATCATGTTACCTCAAGTGTGTGAAGGAAATGAAGAAATGATGATGATCTTGGCAAGTTCTTCAATGGAAACACTTAAAGCTCTTGAAGAAGAAAATGAAGTTTTTGTGAAGAAAAGTGAAGAATGAGAAAAATGAAGAAGGTGGGTGAATTGGTGAGGAGGCCACGGTTTTGGGGATATATATAGGGTAGATTTAAGGCATTGTTTGGTTTGTTAGCTTTTAAATTAATGGGTTTTGTGATTATTTAATATAAGATTAACCATAGTTAATAGTTAACTTAACTAAGGTTATTTTGGCTAATCATGGTTGCTCACAATTAATGTAGGTGTGGCTGATCTTGGGCCACATCTAATGAGTCATCCATGACTCATTGATCCCATCCATTTGCGGTTCCCGGAAATCCCGTACGCAGCTCCGTCATTTAACCGATTTCGGTTTTTGAGAGGAAATTGAGGAGATATGGGAGGTTTACAACCATGTAAAATGAGTGGTTAAGAGTGCATAGATATGTCTTGCGAAAGCTAGGGGTATTTTGGTCATTTTACCTAAAAGTCATGATTACTAGCATTTAATGCTCATAAATGCTTGGTGACTCATCGTCCATGAGTCATCATGTGTGACTCGCTGTCCCGATCTCTTGACGGGTCTCTGCAGTTCCGTTTTTGACTCCATCGGTTTCCAGATTAGGGTTTCTGTCTGTTTTTGATTGAAAATTTTCAAACTAACCAGACTCGTTGGAAATATGATTTCATCATAAACCATTTCGTTCACGAGTCAAAATTAGGTTTTTTTATCGTTAAAATCTTACTGTCGGTGAAAACACCGACTATTTTCCGTTCGAACTTTCGCCAAAATTCGTCTGAAAACACATAATATTTTACTTCTAATCAGAAATTTGGAAAGTAGAATTCCTCACGGACAAAATATAAAAAATCAACGAATTTCAATTTTCGGGTCAAATTAGAGTTTTCTGTCAGTATAACATTATACTGTCAGTAAAAAAAACACAGACCGGTTTCCGTCTGAGTTTTAAACCCAAATTTTAACTGGAGCTTCCTACCATAAGAGAGACTATGAATATGATTTTATTTTATTAAAAATCACTTTCTAACTCTCATATTAAAATATAATTAATTATGTTTTAACCGGTTAAACAGCGTAATTAAAAATCAGGCTGTTACATTACTACCCCTCTTAGAAAAAAATTCCGTCCTCGGAATTTCTCGACTCATAACTGGGTAGCATCTTGCATTCGTATTTTAATATAAAGGTCCTACATCGTATGTCTCATCGCTGTCTTCCCTTAAGTGACAACGGTAACTTCATAACAGAATTCATCATTATATAATTCTATTATCCTCAAACTTATCCATCACTACATTTTGTTCATTGTCCTTAACTTTTCACCATAATCTATCATCCTTGATGGGCATAATTAAAACTTAATCCTTTCCTCTTCTTAATATTGATCCACTAGAAAACCTTATTTCAGCATCTAACTTCCACAATTAACACCACCATCAATACTACCTTAACTTCCTACTCAATGTATCCAATCACAGTCTTAGTTCCTTGGAGCGTATTCCACTATTCCAGATTATATCAAAATCACCAATTTCAAGTCTCCAAGTAAAACATCTCAACACTCCTTAAGATAAACTACAATCAACATCTCAACACTCCTTAAGATAAACTACAATCAAAAGAACTACGCCAGTTAGGATTATCTAACTCAACCAATTTGAATTTCTCTAGTAACCTCAATTTACATCAGAAATTATCATTTCTGCTCATATTCAACGTAGGTGAAATTACTATATACACTTTCGTTCATTCTTCCCAAACTCATACAATCCATCTTAATTACGGACATTAATCATTGCCCTAGATTCCTTAAAGATACTATGCCTTGATCAACATTTGACTTATAGTACTTGTCTCACTCAGTGATATTGATCTTAAGGTTTCACATCCTACCAGTCACAACTATACCTCAACAAAACTATCATTACTTTCTATTTATCCTACTATAGGGAAACAATACTTAGGTACTACACTTAGATTATATGTTGCTCAATCGAGTCTTCATTCCAATCCATAACCATCAGAGCTTAAGGTGAAATCCTAACTTACCATTTAAACAAGAACAACATGTCTATTTATAACCATTATCCTCAATTCCGATTTTAACTTATCTTAACAACTATTCCACATCACTTGAAACTTAACATGATCATTCCTTAACTCTATTTCTCACCTCAAAACAGCTTTACAACAAACTAACAACCTTACTTAAAATATAAGGATCTTACTAAATTCAACTTATAAGCCTAAATTCCCAATGAAATCCACAACTATCACCACTATTGGTATTACGTCCTCTTTCTTGAGCCATGATCTTGTTTAAGGAAATCATCAGCTCTCATCCGTATGACATATAATACTACATAAACAAGTATATATATACTATATGCCATATTATCAAATGAGAAACCTTCCTCTAGGTTCAAACTGCTAAAAGTTGAGTTTTGAGGCATTATAATCGATTATTTCACGGTCATAATCGATTATTAGGTTTCCGTAACAGCAAAACGATAAACAGACAGCACATAATCGATTATCTAAAGTTGATAATCGATTATCAGGTTCTGTGACAGCAAAAAAGAAAACAGAAAGTGAATAATCGATTATTTTATCAATATAATCGATTATGGAGACAATATAATCGATTATTGCACATTAATAATCAATTATTGGACTTCTGAAACAGCAAACTGTGAAAAACGGAAAGTGGATAATCGATTATTTTGCTCCTATAATCGATTATCACAGCTTAAATTCTATAAAAACCCTGTTTTCAACCAAAAGACAAGAAAGAATGGTTTTAGGGTTTAGAATTTTCATACTAATGTCATTTATTGCATCAAGTTCAAACACACTACCCAACATTCTAAGCATAGTTAATATCCGATGTGGATTTAACTAGACACGGCCAGTAACAATATCTTAGACCTCACAGTCTGATCAGAATCAAACTGCTCTGATACCAAATGAGACACCCCGTTGTACCCCGGTATTTTATTAGATTAATTCCCTCTTAAATCATTTCTTAATCACGTGCTTAGCGTGAAAAATATGTAAAAATTAAAACTTATTTAATTAATCATACAACTTCTGCAAATTAAACACATCAACATTGTAATATATAAATACACACCTGGTTATTTATTACATTGCCAAAACACTGTTGAGGGTATCCTTTCCATAGGATCCCTCACAGGCATATACTTAAACAAGAGTTATACTTAGCGGAAACATATAAAATAGACTCCTTAGACACACTGGCCATAATGTCTAACTAGACCCTAATCGCCATGGATCACAGCTCGTCCTCTGGCCTCTGGTTCATAAGGAGTTCCATCCAACTCCTCCTCATTCAGCTCAGCTACAGGGTCTTCTTGTACGATCCCATAAAAAGACAGAATACATCACACAGAAAGACATAGGGGATAAGAAACATATCTATCATCATAAAAGCGAAAAGAGTCATAGTATATAACATAATAATAGTCACATACAATCAACATATATAACTAGCAAATCATCCTCGAAATTAAGATATCATCCTCTACCCTCAACCTCACGCAACTAAACCTTTATGATGACGTGGCCACTAATTCCCTATATCCGTTAGGGATGTTAGTCAGTCGTCCAAGTGACGCGTCCCCAAAACCGGTGCACACCCTTATTCATGGTGAGAATGCTCATGCAAAGCAATGACACTATAGCTGCACGGTACAGTCGGTGCACAACCTCTTCCATGGTAAGAATGCTCATGTATAACAATGACACTATAGCTGCACGGTACAGTCGGTGCACACCCTGGTTCTCACTCTCGAGGGTGCTCAAGCAAAGCATTGACACTATAGTTGCACTAATTAAATCTATCATTGGACGGTCCCACAAGGACTTCGGACCTCGTATGTATCAAACATACGGTTATAAACACAATACAACTTATGAACCTCACTGAATTTCATCAATAACAACCTAGTGCCTCATGCTTCCATCCTAGCCTTGACTCACATTCTATGACACCTTTCATCTTTAAAATAATCAGTTTAAGCTAGGCACTTCTAATTCACCGATACTTTCTCACCCAACCAAATCTTCCGAACAACATATATCCTCGCTTAAATCCACTAAGCACAAATGTTAAAACCAAGCAGATCATGCTGGTAAAATTGTTTTTCTCCCACATATACTTGCAACAGTAGTGATGAAGCTAGCTGATTCGACGTAGCGATGGTGATCGATTATAAGCATGATCGGGATTATTTGTACGTAAATAATGGAGTGATTAAATAATACTTAAAAAGTTAATTAATTAAATCAGATTCGGCAGTAATGAGTAGATTTGCCAGTAGCTCATGGTGATTGATTAAGCGTGATGGGGATCGTTTGTACGTAGTTATGGTATAATTAATCAATAAAATAATTACATAATAATGAGTAATTAGTTATTGGTTATGTAATACTTGATATTAGTGAATAAGTTATTTAATTAAATCATTAATTTAAACTAAAGTAATTAATTATTATTTAAAAATGCCATATTTGAATAAATCATTCTTATGGGAAGATTTACTAATTATTATTTAAGTAATTAACATCATAGGATTTTAAATAGTCAAGTAACGTAATAAGTGGGAAGAATAAATAAATATGTAAAAAGAAATTTGTTAGTAACAATTATTTCAGACAATTAACTGATATACTAATAATAGATTTTAAAAGTTGATAAATAATTAAAAGTCAAGTAAACAAACATAAGTAATTAACAAATTCAATAAAATGTTATGTTAATTAAAATTAATTTAAAACATAAATGATTTAATAAAACATTAGACAAATAAGCATTTTTTTGGACAAGGCTTTGTTTAATTATGTGTTGAATTGTTTAATATTATGGTTAAACTTTATGCAAATTATCTCTGTTACTTACAAATGTTTTAGTTTATTTTTTAGTATAATTTAATACGACATTGAGAAAAACCTTAGTCACCCGTTCAAGATTCAATATTATTGAGCATGTGTACTCGTGGTCATGGTATCGCTCATTTTATTGAATCTTGAATTGTCCAATTGGGACAGTTTGGGAAGAAACTTTTTCTCCACTGATATACTAATTACTCACTGATTCTCATATGTTAAATAGTTGATGAAATTTCGGGTCGAAGCATTTCCTTTTGTTCTCCGGGTCCATATTTGATTGTGGTATCTTACCGCGGTCAAGTCGTGTACTTGGAGACCAATGGGAAATGCTGCCGAAATTTCGTTAGCTATAAGGCATGAGAAGCGATGAGTAACTAGTATAATACAGTGTTGAAAAAGTTTTTCCTCGAATGGGATAGGGCCACACCTTTTAAGGAAAGGGAGCGGTTCGGGGTTACAGTATCAAGTTTAAAAATACGTTAATTTATCTGGAAATGCAGAAGGATGGAATATTATCCCTCGAGCCGTAGTTGGGTGTATGATAGGAACGAGTCTGGGAGACGACTTCTGAAACAATCATTTGTAGATGGAGTCGAGGAGTTTATATCGAAAGCCAAGCAACATAGTGATTATGCCGAAGAGGGGGGGATTAGATGTCCGTGCATAAAGTGTAATTGTATGACGGTTTTGAGTGATGACAACGTGAGGTTACACCTATACCGACGTGGGTTCAAGCCTAATTATTGGATATGGACTGATCATGGCGAGGAGTTGGCGGATATTGATATGAATGAAGTCGGTGGTGACGATCTTGACATGGGTGCATCAGGCAGTGGCTTACACGATGACTATGTCGAACAACTCCAGTCAATGCATATGATGGTGGATGATTGTCTTGGGCAACATGGGAATTTCGAGGCGGATGAGTCTGATGACATGGAAGAACCTCCTAATGAATCGGCACAGGGATTCTACAACTTATTGTTAGAGACAAATAAGCCATTGTTTGAAGGGGCGTCAGATTCAAAATTATCAATTTGTGTTAGGCTTCTAGCTTGCAAGTCCAATTGGAATGTCCCCGAGCAGTGTTTGGAGTTTTTTTTGTAAAATGCTTCAAGATGTGACCCCCTTCAAAGAGTTGTTGCCAAAAAGTTATTATGATGCGAAGCGGTTGGTGTCGAAACTTGGGTTGGGGGCTAAGAGGATTGATTGTTGTCCGAACGGGTGCATGTTGTATTATGATAGTGCTTCGGGAACAAATGACAGCACGCTCGATCAATGTAAATTTTGTCAGACATCCAGGTACCGCGTTCAAAGTAGTGACCGTAGTAAAAACAAACGAGTTCCTGAGAAGGCAATGTTCTATCTGCCTATAATTCCAAGGTTGCAGAGACTGTTTGCATCATCGCAGACTACGGGACAGATGAGGTGGCATTATGAAAATAGAAGAAGTACAGGCGTTATACGCCACCCTTCTGACGGTGAAGCCTGGAAGCACTTCGATCGGGTACATCCTGATTTTGCAGCAGATCCTCGCAATGTACGACTTGGGCTGTGCTCGGATGGTTTCACACCGTACATTCAAGCGTCAGCCTCGCCATATTCATGTTGGCCAGTGATTGTTACGCCGTACAATCTTCCTCCCGAGATGTGCATGTCAAAACCATATATGTTTCTGACTTGTCTCATACCGGGACCATCTAACCCGAAGGCTGGGATAGATGTATATTTGCAGCCTCTTATCGTTGATCTGAAAAAGTGTTGGGATGGTGTGGTGACTTATGACGTTTCAAAGAAGCGAAACTTTATGATGAGGGCATCACTGATGTGGACTATCAATGATTTTCCTGCATATGGCATGTTATCTGGTTGGGGGACCCATGGTAAATTGGCATGCCCGTATTGCATGGAACATGGAAAGGCTTTTACCCTGAGATATGGTGGCAAAAGTTCCTGGTTTGATTCTCATCGTCGGTTCTTAGATCGTGATCATCCCTTCCGGAGGAATACCCGAGCATTCAAAAAGAATCAGACAGAAGAGGAAGGTCCACCGCCTTTGTTGACTCCTGCACAAATTTGGGGTCGGGTTAGGGATCTTCCTAAGGTCACTGAAGCAGGTGTCTCAAAATTACCAGGGTATGGAGAATGGCATAACTGGACAAAACAAAGTATTTTTTGGGAACTACCGTATTGGAAGGATAATCTGTTAAGGCATAATCTTGATGTGATGCATATCGAGAAGAATTTCTTTGATAACATTTTTAACATGGTTATGAATGTGTCCGGCAAGACGAAGGACAATGAGAAGGCAAGGATGGACTTAGCTCTGTACTGTAGACGAAAGGATTTGGAGCTGAAGCCGCAGCCTAATGGAAAAATGGTCAAACCAAAAGCTTGTTACAGTCTAACTGCCGATGAAGCAAAGTCAATTTGTCGGTGGTTAAAAGACCTTAGGATGCTTGATGGCTATTCGTCTAATTTGGCACGATGTGCTGATGTAAGAACGGGAAGGCTTCATGGGATGAAAAGTCATGATTGTCATGTGTTCATGGAGTGTTTGCTTCCTATTGCTTTCGGCTCATTGCCCTCGGTTGTTTCGAACACGCTTACTGAAATCAGTCATTTCTTCAAAGATCTATGCTCTGCAACTTTAAGCGCGGATGGTCTGAATAAGATGGAAGAAAACATTCCAATAATTCTATGTAAGATGGAGAGGGTATTTCCCCCCGGATTTTTTGATTCAATGGAACATCTCCCTGTCCATCTTGCATATGAGGCGAAGCTTGGTGGACCAGTACAATATAGGTGGATGTATCCGTTGGAAAGGTAATTTTATTATATTTTCACATTAAACTCTTAGATCGTCCATGCATTGGATAATGACTTGTCATTCATTTTTTATTACTTAGATTCATGGGCGACTCTAAACGATCAGTTAAAAACAAGGCTAGGGTGGAAGGATCAATCTGTGCTTCTTACTTACACCGTGAGACAACCCATTTTTGTTCCCACTATTTCAATAACTTCATGTTGGCCCCAAGAAATATTAGGAACGAGGTAAGTGCTGATAGTGCAGGGTATCCTTATATGCTGTCCGTATTTAACCTTCCTGGTCATCATGCTGGCAAGGAGCTTACTTACTGGTTAAGTGATGAGGAGTTTACATCGGCCCATGTTCATGTGGTGATAAATTGCACCGAGGTGAAACCATACCACGAGTAAGTTTCAACGACTTAATTTTGACATAATATACACATATTATATCAATTTCTCTGTAAACACATTGTACTCATTTTATTTGTCAGTGTGTTCCTGCAAATTAATCAACTAAGTGAACAAGATGGTTCTGCTCGTACACATGCAGAATTTCCTGAATGGTTCAAGCAACAAGTAAGTGTCAATATATATTAAGCTTAAGTTCTAATTGATAAGGTAATTATTTACTATGACTTACATATTCGTAGGTTTATCAGCAACCATTAAGCGTGACTATTCAACACTTGAGAGATTTAGCGTACGAGCCCTATAGCTATGTTAGATCATGGCATACATACTTTGTTAATGGGTACAAATTCCACACAGATGAATGGAACGTGGGCAAAAAGACAGTTAATAGCGGGGTTGTCGTACAGGGTGAAGGTACTGGTGCATTTTATGGGGTCATAAAACACATATACGAGTTACAATACAATACTACTACTTATCCTAAAAAAGTAGTCTTATTTTATTGTAACTGGTTTGATCCATCAAGGGCAGGAACAAAGGTGGATCCCAAGTATGGAACTGTGGACATTCGCATGGAAAGAAGATATCAACTGTTTGATCCGTTTATAATTGCTCAGAATGCAAAACAAGTATACTATGTCCCTTATCCAGCAATGAGAACGGACAAACGTGGTTGGTGCGTTGCTGTCACTACTAAGCCTAGGGGTCGCATAGAAATCGATGATGGAGAGGATGAGACGCCCTTCCAGGCGGATGAACCGTCACATGTCAATGAAGTCATTGAGATCGAGTGTATTACTGGCATGTTGGGATCTGCAAATGAAGGGGAAGAAGTGGTCATTGGCAATCAGTCACCAGAGGAAGAGGTCCAAAGTGATGACTCAATGACAGAAGAAGAAGAAGAGTCAGACTTACAATCGGATGATGATACTGACACTGAATAGGAATGTGTCTGTTAAGTTAAATTTAGTGTATTTTAAATATTTTCTTATGCACTTCAATGTAAGAGTTCACAGATTTTGTTGTATTTTAAATATGTGCCTTATTAGTGACTTAAATGTCGATCGATTTACTAAATTTATATATATAGATTTCTAATTGTGCTATAAAAATAGATATGTCAGCACCAGGAGGAGAGCCGCCCCGTCCCCCACCGCCCAGCGGTGATAAGGGGAAGGGGAAGGCTAAGGCACGGGGACGATACACCATCAGGCCCCAGGTGCTTGCTCGTTTTGTTGCAGGCACCTCCGCACCCACCGTACCTACCCCCTTCCCCGCCTCATCCACACCAGCGGCATCTACAGCAGGCTCCCCCACCCATTCTACACCCTCACCGACCCATACGACACCATTCCCTACCCATACTGTACCACCCTCCATATATGTCCCTACGTCCAGTGGCTTTGCGCCAGGACACGCACCAGCCGGCTACTCGCCGCCCCCTACTGGACCCAGACCACACCCACACCCAGTCCCACCACCATCATCGACTGCACCGGCCATACAGTCACCAGGCTTGTCATTTATGCCGACTCCTGGGAGGTGGCCACAGCCAGATACTAGCATTCCATCTGCATCATCCACGGCCGCTCACGATCACGATGTCACCATGCCATCCTCATCGACTGCACAGCAGTCAGTCGCGGCAGAGGAGACTCCTGAGTGGGCCAGGACTCCCGCACCTGAGGATGGACCATGGATCCGGCCAGTTTCTCACACGTAAGTTTCATTTAATTTAGTGTATATTTTTTAAGTTTGACTATTTAGTTACTATTCATTAAGTGTATATTTGTTGGTTGCCATATTATTGTATTAAAAAATTTATAAATTTTTCAGGTGGATCCCATCGAAAGTGGGATCCAAGCACGTTACCTGGGCCATCAAGAAGCATTATCGTCGCTTCTGGCCATCATGGGGGACGATCCCCGATGCCGACAGGGATCGTATCTTCCGACGATTCGGGGTAAGTTGTTGTTTATTATTTCCTGTAATGTCCCTTAATTATTTCACGTATTTTATATATATTTTTTGTATAATGTTATTAATGTTTTTTTCTTTGTCCACAGGAGCTTGTGCGTTGGTTACCGGAGCATGACTCAGAGATACGCGCTATCTTTAACGAGCGTGCACCGCACCGACTGAGGGACATGCTCCGGGAGTGTAGGGAGGACCGGATACGTCGGGATTACATAGGGCCCAACATTTGGGCCCAGCTATGTGCCCACTGGGACACTCCAGCTTACAAGTTGAAGTGTCTGCAGGCGAAGAGGAATCGGGCTTCAGAGAGGGGTGGGAGCATGCACACTGGTGGCTCGATTAGCCACATGCAGCATGCCATTAATATGGTATGTATATATAAACAATTTAATATATAAACTGTACATTTTTGTTAACAATTTAAAAAATATTTAATTGATTTTATTCCTGTGTTGATTGCAGGCAGGAGAGCTTGCCCGGACCGTCGATGTCCCTACCGTCGATGTCCCTCCCGTCGATGTCCCTTCCGTCTTTCAGCAGACGCATATTTGCTCAGACACCGGCCAGTATGTTGATGAGAGGTCGAGGCAGACCATGGTGAGCTATATATATATATAAAGTGCTATCACATTTAAAGTATATGTTAGTGTTATAGTTTAATAACATAATTTTTGTAATGTATTCATCACAGGAGGAGTACAATGCCAGGTTCAGTCGGGTTGCATCTGAGGTTGCCTCCTGCTCTGGTGCCTCGGATCCTTCTCAGCTAGACCCTGCTGAGGTTGAGCGGATACAGACCCAGGTCTGGATGGATGTCACGGGCGGGAAGAAGAAAGGGCGGATCTACGGTACCGCGTCTCTGGCTCGTACCATCCGTTGGGGGTCATCGTCGAACTTGACCATCCGGGAGACTCCACCCTCCGGCCCACAGGACACGGAGGAGATGCGGCGGATGAGGCAGGAGCTGGAGGAGCATAGGCGGAATTCACAGCGCATGCAGCAGCGGATGGAGTCATGGTCGCAGGTGATGACCACTCTAATCGATTTGCTTCCACCTGAGAGGCACAGCGCTATGCAGGGGGTACTCGATACTGGCGAGCCCTCCACTACTCATACCGATCCACCGCCGCAGCCGCATGATGGCGATGCGCCTACTGTGCCGCAGGATGATGGTCACCTGACACCGGCGACATCCCCCCAACAGGATGACGACGTTACCCATTATTATGATGACTATTAGAATAGTTATATAGATGTAGCTGAGTTTAATACATTGACGGATATTTATGTATTTGTTTTTATTTTAATGTAACTGCATTTTTAAATTTAATTTGTAATTTCAGTTTTGAATTTAAATTATTATATTTAACTAATTATAATAAAATAAAATTAAACTTAACGTTTAAAATAAAAATAAAATAATAACCACTATTTAAAATAAAAATTAAATAATAAATAATAATTAAAATAAAAAATTTATTTAATAATTATAAATAAAATAACATTAACAAATTAATCAATATTTAAAAACAAAAAAATATTAAAAATAAAAAAATTCAGAACATTTCCGACGGAATTATCCGTCGGAAACTAAGGAGCACATTTCCCACGGACTTTAAGTCCGTCGGAAATTTCGTAGTTGTTTTCCGACGGTACAATCCGTCGGTAAATCTTCCGACGGACCTATTTTCCATCGGAAATTCTTTCCAACCCGCTGGATTCCGACGGATGACCGTCCGTCGGAAATTCCGTCGGAAACGGAGTTTTCCGACGGCTTATTTGCCTTTCCGACGGGATTTTGCCGTCGGTAAATGGCTTATTTTTTGTAGTGTCCTAACTATGAGTGAGCGGGCTCCTCAGAGTCACTCCTCAACTGGCTGCTCATCATTCTCTGCAGAAAAGAAAGATACATACAAACAGCAGAAAAATGGGGAGTAAAAAATTGTTGTATAAACATAACGGCAAAAGGAGCAGTTAGTAAGATGAGCATACAACAACATATAAGGCATATCATAGCATAACAACATTTAACTTAATAAATTCATTCATATCATCTCAACCAAGTATGCTATCTGATACAATACTACTCCACTACTCATTTATGCATGTAGATCCAAAACAATCTCAGAAAGACAACGTCGGAGTTACATATCCACATTGGCCAATAAGCACCAATGCCAACAGTTCACCAAACCATGGGTGAACCCCTTGGATAACCGATGCATAGTACTCTAGGATGCACCACCACAGGGGGTTACGATTCACCTAACTCTCGGATGAATCACCGCGGATGGCCAGATCGCCTTACTCTTAGATGACCTCCCCTATGTTATACTCCCCCCACTAACATCTCCAATGCATAAATGCATGAGCAACAACATCAAACAAACAATCGTAACCACCACCTCCACTTTGACAAATAAGCATCAAAGTTTATCAACATCAACACCTTGACCAATCAGCATCAAGTTTAATATCGTCAACACCTTGACCAATAAGCATCAAGGCAACTTGAACCGTTAAGCATCAACGTTTAACATCGTGCGATAACCCATCGTTACCGACTTAACCATCTTAACTTTTTATATTAAATTATCTTAGTTAAAGCTTAATTAGATTATCTATCTTGTCTTTACTTCGATTGGTGTCTTATTTCGTCATAGAGAACAATTTGGGTGAAACACCCTTGTTCCCACTTAACATCTAGTTCTGATTGGGGAGCACAGTCATGCTGATCCCCCAGCACGAGCGTGCTGCCATTGAGCACAGGCGTGCTATTTATTGAGCACGGCCGTGCTTACTGGAACATGGTCGTACTTTCTAGGCAGAAGGTTTGGGAAACCTTGCCAAACTTCCTAGGACTCTTATTTAATCTTCATGTCTCATGATCTTTGGGAGTTAATCCTTTAATTCTAATTTTATTATTAACATCCCTAAAGCACTCATAGATCAATCCTAGGGTCTTAACTATACCATTGAGAATTAACCTCACTTCTATTTTTCTAAGATTCATGTCTTATGAACATTGGGAATTATCCCTTAATTCTTATATCATTAATAACATCCCTATATTTTAATTGGTGTGTTTGTAACAATAACAACATTCGTCAACATCAACATCGAACATCAAACCATTCAATCATGCATCATCGTCATCCTTAGTAATTCACAATTTAAAACATACCAATCATATAGGAAGCATGACATACATATAACAAGTAACATCACTTTAACAATTAGCACACAACAAGGCCATAGGTTAACCCTTCATCTTACGATACCCCAATGCCTACATGTTATACTAATCTCTTCTCCCCATACCTGGTATGACGGTCTAATTCTATGGTCAACTTGAGTGAATACAAGCTTGGCTCCCTTGAACGATTTAGCGGTTCAATGAATCTTGGTCAAAACATCAAAGAAGGAAGAACAATTAATCCCCAATTCAAGAAAACAAAAGGGAGATTAATAAAGGGTTTACAAGATTACCTTAATTAACACTAACGCGCGGCTTACTCTCCAATCACAAGCAAGAACACCGAAGAACACGAAGGGCTTTTAAAGAGAAGAGGGATAAGAGGTTTCTGTTGCACAAGGATTGCGAAAAGTGTCAAAATGAGGGTTGTAACTTGTAACCCTCCTCACTCACTTATTTATATTGCCAGACTAAAACGTCTTTGAGAACTAGACACAATCGTGTCTATTAGGAGACACAGTTGTGTCCCTGGCCAGAATAGCGTTTTTAAGAACTAGACACAGTTGTGTCTATCAGGAGACACAACTATGTCCCTGGCTAAAATAATGTTTTTGAGAACTAGACACAGTTGTGTCTATCAAGAGACACAGTTGTGCCCTGGACCAGATTAGTGTTTTTGGGAATTCGACACAGATGTTTCTATCAAGAGACACAGCTATGTCTCGAGCCAGAACAACATTTTTGAGAATTAGACACGGCAGTTTCCCGAGCCAAAACAGTGATCTAGAGAGTTAGACACAGCTGTGTCTATCAGGAGACACAGCTGTTTCAAGCTCTAGGAGAGAGCAACATATGCATTAGAAAGGGATTTTTTTACTAGAAAATCCCATTTAACCCCATTTTAAATTCCCTAAAGCACCTTTCTAATAGTCTAGCACAAAATACAACTATATACAATGCATAAAAACATATATACGAAAAATGGGGTGTTACAACATCAAAATACCATAATAAAAGCACAATCAAATGTTCTGTAACTTTTCCCAAAAAAAAAAAGTACCTTTTTTTTTATCAAGAATGCAACCTTTCAATGTAAACAAATTCAATACCCTACATAGATATATATGATGATATTATTATAATTATGTGACACCCTACTACCCCGCATGTTATATAAAACATCAAAGATAAAGATATAAAATATAAAACATGCATACTTTCATTAAAAGGTCCATGGGTAGAAAGGCCCCACATGAACTAGCTCAACAAACGCGGAAAAAGAAACAAGTTTTAAAAGGAATACAACGTAACATAAAACATGAACATAACCCAACCCCGATGTTACATAAAGAGCTGGTATAACTTTTCCCAAAAATAATCCTCGGAATAACAAACTAAAAACTGGAACTAAAAACAACTAAAACAACTAAAACAACTGGAAATCCTAACTACAGAGTCGCAGCTCCTCAGAGTCACTCCTCTCCTGGCTGCTCGTCGTCCTCTGCATAAAAGATACATGCCCAACAACAGAAACAGATAAACGGGGAGTAAGAAAACATATAAACACATCGGCATGGAAATAGGAAGCAAGATGAACATACATTATAGCATAGCAAAACAACATATAATATATAACATCAATATACATATATAATCATATCTACATGTTAAGTCAACCAATCATATGCTATGCTGTGCAACTCTACTCCGCTACTCCATTATGCATGTGGATCCAAACTATCTCAGGAAGGCAACTTCGGAGTTACATATCCACATTGGCCAAAAAGCACCAATGCCGACAGTTCACCAAACCATGGGGTGAACCCCTTAGATAGCCAATGCAACATACTCTAGGATGCTCCACCACGGAGGCGCACGGTTCACCAAACCATGGGTGAACCGTCCGCAGAGGGCCAGATCACCGTACTCTAGGACGACCTCCCCTATATTGATCTTCCCCCACTAACAACTCCAATGCGTGCATGCATGAGCACAACAACAAACAAGGGCAACCACCTCAACCGCTTGGGCCAATAATCACCTAAGTTTCAACATCATCAACATCAACACCTTAACCCACATGTGTCAAGGTCCCCTTGGCCAAAAAGCACCAAGGTTCAACTTTAACAACATGTCGACCAAAAAGCATCGAGGCCACTTTGGCCAAAGAGTGCCAAAGCGTATCAACATGCGGTAACCCCATAAGGCATCGGCTTAACCAAATTATTATTATTTATGATCTTCATTAGTATTTAATTAAGTTATCTAACTCTTCTTCATTCAATTGGTGTTTTATCTCATCATTGGGGAAAATTGGGGTAAACACCCCTTAAATTTCCTTTAATTTTGTTCTGATCAGCATGGGGGAGCACGGGCGTGCTTACCCCAGCACGGTCGTGCTGCCACTTAGGTGGAGCACGGTCGTGCTCACTGTTATGCACGGCCGTGCTAAATGCGCGACCATCTTCCAGATTTAAACTAGAAGCACAAGCGTGCTCCCTGTTAAGCACGGCCGCGTTCCTGGGCGTGGCCGTACTGTCTGGGCTGAAACAATATGTTCTTGGAGCCAAAAACTCTCTAAACACTCTTAAATCGAAACCAAGGGTCTTGATTAAACCATTTGCCATAAACTCACCTCTCACTATTAAATCCAAGTTTTATGAACACATTTGGGGAAATTTAGCCATTAATTCTCATGTTAATAAAGAGCTCTATTTTAACCAATTAGAGTCTTATTTAACATGTTCAACATTAACCAACATTCATTTAGCCAACAAGGTAAAAACCAACAACATCGACCAACAATATTCACAACATAAACATTCATACTAACTCAACCAAATACTCATGGCATAAACAGTTCACTAAGGCATACATGAACTGGCATACATCATCATAAACAATTATAGCAATTAGGCATCATAACAGGCATACCAATAATCAGTTAAACATTTATTCAAACATGTGACAGATATTAATAGCAATAAACAACAATGGGGTTATTGGAACCCCTCATCTTACGCTACCCACTTGCCTAATGTTCATACTATCCTTCTCCCCATACCTGGTATGAGGATCCTGACAATGGCTAAGCGGTAGACCAAACGATAAACCCAATGTCTTCCCTCGAGCGGCTCAGTTAGCTTTCCAAGCCTTGGTCAAACAAAAGGGTCAACCGATTAGTTCCCAAATCTAAATAAAAGAAGAGGAAACATTAAGAGGGAGGAACCATTACCTATAAGGATTAGCACAGACGAACTAAGCCTTCCCAGACGTCTCCAAAACTCCAAGAATGCAATGGGTTTAGAGAAAATAAGGAAAGAGACAGGAGTAGCCGCACTAGGGTGGCTAAGATGCCAAAATAGGGTTTTAAAACGAAACCCTCGGTTAATGTGTACATATATATAAGCTGCAGGCCTGAGCACATTCATGCTTCTTGTTGAGCACGGGTGTGCTCAACTTAGCGTCAGCGAGACGCGTCTCCCACACGAGCATGGTCGTGCTCCCTCTTGAGCACAGCCGTGCTTGTGACTCAGGCAGTCACAAGACACAAGCCTCAGCACGGGCGTGCTAGACATGAGCAAGACCGTTCTCATGTACCAGAAAGGGATTTTCAGCCTAGAAATCCCACTTAGCCCTTCAACAACAATTCTAAGCTAAGTCCTAAGATTAAACAAGCAAACAAACATATATATAAGCACTTAACGAAAAATGGGGTGTTACAATTCCACCCCCTTATAAAAAATTTCATCCTCGAAATTTCTACTCACCTCGATCGAAAAGGTACGGGCAGCACTTTCCTCAGTAGCCCCACTCTAAACAACTTTGACCAAAGGAATCTCCTTGCCTCTTAGCTGATTCACCCTCCTATCCTCGACTCGAAGGGGTAATACCTCAAAAGTCAAGTTCTCTTTTAATTGTATCGTGTCGGGTACTATCATGTGGCTAGGGTCATGAATATACTTTCTGAGTTGAGACACATGAAAAATATTATGAAGGTTGGACAAGAATGGTGGTAAGGCTATTTGGTAGGCGACTTCGCTGACTCTTTTCAAAATTTAGTAAGGACCAATGAATCTAGTAGTAAGTTTCCTCGCTTTCATCACTCTACCAACTCCAATTGTCGGGGTAACTCTCAAGAACACATGGTCACCTTCCTGGAATTCGAGCGCCTTCCTCCTTTTGTCATGGTAGCTCTTTTGCCTCCTTAATGTCACTTTCATCTTTTCCTGAACCATCCTCACCTTTTCGATGGTTTCTTGCACTAGTTCTGGTCCTAGCACTACATTCTCACCTGGTTCATTCCAACATAAGGGTGCCCTACATCTCCTTCCATAAAGGGCATCATAAGGTGCCATCCCAATACTGGAATGGAAGTTGTTGTTGTATGTGAACTCTATCAGGGGCAAAAACTTATCCCAACTACCAAACTGTTCTAGCGCACAAGCTCTAAGCAAGTCCTCTAAGGACTGGATGGTTCTCTCAGACTGACCATCAGTCTATGAGTGATAAGCTGAACTTAAACCTAAGATTTGTCCCTAAAGCCTCATGCAAACTATTCCAAAACCTAGAGGTAAACCTCGGGTCTCTATCTGACACTATGCTAGAGGGTACACCATGAATCCTAACTATCTCTTTGATGTACAACATGGTCAACTTTTCCATGTCCATAGGGATGAAATGGCCGACTTAGTCAATCTATCCACAACAACCCATATAGCCTCAAAACCAGCTGGAGTCCTAGGGAGTCCAGACACAAAATCCATAGAGATACTATCCCATTTCCATTTTGGGATACTTAACGGTTGCAACTTACCTGAAGGCTTTTGGTGTTCTATCTTGGCCTTCTGGCATACTAAGCACGCATAGACAAACTCAGCTACATCCTTTTTCATCATAGGCCACCAAAACATGCGCTTGAGATCCTGGTACATGTTGGTGGCACCTGGGTGCACATTTAAACCACTCCTATGTCCTTCCTCAAGGATCAACTTCCTAAGCTCAGGAACATCCGGTATACAAACTCTATCTTTGAACCTCAAAACTCCATCACTTCCTTCCTTGAAACTAAGGTTTCTCCCCTGAGCAAGCAACTCTCTCTGGTCTAAGAGAAACTGGTCTATCTTCTGACTGATAAACTGCCATTTTGTATACCTTATTACTGGGAAATTAGGTGTGATTTGTTAGTTATTTGGATATTATTGTGAATACTCACCCTATTTCCCATGATTATTGTAGAGTTTGTCATCATGGTAGTGGAGCATTTAACTCGGAGAAAGAGCAACAAATCTGGAAGGTTTTTGGATAAAAAGGCTGAGTTTTAAAGATTTCAAAGGAGCACGACCGTGCTCACTAGAAGAGCCCGTCCTGATCAGAACACCCTTGCTTGGTTGCTGGAGTTAATGTCGTTCACTAAGAATGGCCCTGCTCATTATTGAGCACGACCATGTTCTTTAGCAAGGCCTTGCTGGCTTTCTCTATTTTAGCACGGTTTGATGCCGTTTGAGTTGAGCACAACCATGCTCAACATTAAGCACGACCGTGCTTGTGTCTCAGAGGCCTAATTACTTAGGTTTTTACGTTGCCAATAAAAGGGAGTGATTGGGGGCCATTCAGAGGCAGCTTTTGACAGCAGCAGTTTTGCATCGTTGAGAGCTGATCGCAGAGGAAGATCGAGTCTTGGAGTGAAGGACCGTCTCCCAATTGATTTGAAGACTGCTTCGCGTCAAAAGGGTGTTCGGGTTTTAGTTTTCTTTTTATCTTTTATGGATTGTTACATGTCTTTGATTTGTATAGTGATTAGTATGACTCTGCGTAGCTAAATTCATTCCTAGGGTATTGGTAGATATTATGTTTTGATACCTTGGATGTTTGCCTAATTTTAATTTGATTCAGTATTTCTGTTAATTGATTGGTTTAATCCTTATGTTTGAATTTCTATGAGGTTTGATCATCCTTTATTAAGTTAATTAATTGATTGGTGACCGTACCACAATTAGTTAACGGAACTCTAGGATTAACCGGATTTGGGGTTGCGTGGACCAAATGCAATCCCTTGTTTTCAATCAGTTATTGAATTAATAAAACTTGCCAATTCTTTATGCTTCTTTTAACTGCTTACCTTGCATGACCATTGGCGGTAACTGATTAGGAGAAAGAATATTAATATTGCATGACCATTGGGTATTAATAGCTTTAGAGTGAGTGATTGGCAATCAATAAGAAATAAGAAATACATAACATTGAGGAATTGGGTAACATCATAGGTAGTAACATAAGTGAAACCAGACACCCTAGGCTTTCCATAATTGAACCTTTGCTAGCAATTCTTGTCTTTCTTAGTGTTTACCATCTTGTTTCTTTTAATTCTTTACTCATAACCAATTTGCTAGATAACATAAGGACTTAATTAATCTAGTACTTGTCAACAATCTCTGTGGGTTCGATACTTGGAATCCCAAATACTCCTATATTACTTTTGTGATAGGGTACTTGCCCTTAAGTGTAGTTTTAGCGCAACAAGTTTTTGGCGCCGTTGCTGAGGATTGTTTTTGATAATATTAGGGAGATTAAATCCTAGTTACTTTAGACGCCATTTTATTTACTTTATTATTATTATTATTATTATTTTTTGATTTACTTCCTTGTATGCTAATGCGTTCTCAATCTCCTAACTTGCAGTATAATCCTGAGATAGAAAGAACTGCACGCAGAAACAGAAAGCAAGCTAGAGAAAGGAGAACAATGGCTCAAGAGGATGACAGGACGATGTTGGACTTTGCTTGTCCTTCAACCACCAATGCTACAGGGAGTATTACTAGGCCTACCATTGAGGCCAACAACTTTGAGATCAAACCAGCTTTGATCTCTATGTTGCAAAATGCAATTCAGTTTAATGGGAGTCCGAGTGAAGACCCCCATGATCATCTTGCTGATTTTCTTGAGATTTGTGTCACCATCAAACATAATGGTGTCTCAAATGATGCTTTTAGGCTTCGACTGTTTCCCTTTTCTTTAAGGGATAGGGCCAAACTTTGGCTTAAGTCCTTGGCGTCTGGTTCCATAACCACTTGGGACCAACTCTCTTCTAAATTTATGGATAAGTATTTTCCACCTGCTAAGTCTGCTATACTGCGTAATGCCATAACTTCTTTTGTGCAGGTTGAACTGGAATCTCTATATGAGGCATGGGAGCGATTTCAAGAGCTGTTGAAGAAATGCCCCCATCATGGTTTTTTTGTCTGGCAGTTAGTCCAAGCATTCTACAATGGGCTATCTTCATCAAATAAGAGCATGATAGATGCAACAGCTGGAGGTAGTATATGGAATAAGAGGCCACAGGCGGCTTATGAGTTGATAGAACAGATGACTTCTAGTTACCAATGGCCATCCAGTGATAGGCATGTGAACAAGAGGCAACCTGCACTTATACAACCTGGGGCCTACATAGTGGATGCTAATACCGCATTGGAAAACAAATTGGAGGCTCTTTCAAAGAAGATGGAAGCAATGATGCAGACACAAACTCAGTTGATAACTCAGACTGCTCCACCTCCTGTTCTTTGTGATCTTTGCGGTATAGAGGGACATGAGAGTACAGAATGTCAAGCAGGCAACCCTTTTGTGCCAGATGAGGAAGCAAATTATGTGGGTAATCCTAATCGGGGTAACAACGATCCTTATTCAAATCACTACAATCCCGGTTATAAGCAACACCCAAATCTCTCATATGGAAGTTAGAACCAGAATGTTCTCTACAGGCCACCTCATTTGAAAAATCAAGGCCCGAGACAAGAGGAACGCAGGCCAAATCTTTATGATACAGTGATGAAACACATAGAGAGCAGTGATGAGAGGTTTAAGAATTTAGAGAATCAAGTGTCTACTTTGGTAACATTGATGACACAAAGAGAAAAAGGGACACTGCCTAGTTAACCAGAAAAGAATCCAAAGGAGCATGCTAAGGTGATTACCCTTAGAAGTGGGAAAAAGATAGAGGTTCCTCGTGAAGAAGAGGATAAATCAAAAACCAAGGAGGTTTCTACTGAAGGGAACCCAAAGGATGAGGTAAGTGAGAAAGATCTAGTGAAGGAAGTTATTGTGCCATCTCCCAAGTCAACCATTCCTTTTCCTCAAAGGTTTAGCCAACAAGACCCCCAGTTCACTAGGTTCTTAGATATGCTGAAGCAACTCCATATAAATATCCCATTCGTGGAGGTCATTTCTCAAATGCCCAAATATGCTAAATTCCTTAAGGAGATTTTGAGCAATAAAAAGAAATTGGGAGAGTTTGCTACAATGAGGCTTAATGAGGAATGCTCTGCTATCCTCCTCAAGAAATTTCCACCTAAACTTAAAGATCCAGGGAGTTTCACTATTCCTTGTTCTATTGGTACTTCTTATTTTGAAAAAGCTTTATGTGATTTAGGTGCCAGTATTAACTTAATGCCTTTGTCTATTTTCCACAGGTTAGGTATGCAAGAGCCAAAGCCCACTACTGTTTCATTGCAGCTAGCAGACAGATCCATTACCTATCCTAGAGGTATTGTGGAGGATGTTCTTGTCAAGGTTGACAAGTTTATCTTCCCAGCTGATTTCATAGTGCTTGACATGGAGGAAGATGAAGAGGTTCCCATAATTTTGCGAAGGCCATTTTTGGCCACTGGTAGGACCATCATTGATGTGCACCAACGGAAGCTTACTTTAAGGCTTAATGATGAGGAAGTGGTTTTTAAAGTTTTTGATTCTTTGAAATTTCCTTCCTCCTTTAATTCATGTAATTTAATAAATGCCTTGGATAGTACATCTGCACTAATATCTTCTCATTCTCAGCAGCAATTGATTGAGGACACCCTTGAGAAAATTTTATTTTTCGAAAAGGATGAACTAGTGGATGCTGAGGAGTTGATAGATGAGATATTGGCATTGGAGGTAGGGATTGTTGCCCAAGAAAGATGGAGAGGGACTAGACAATTTGAAGTTCTTGAGGGATGTGATTCACAAAAGCCAAAACCATGAATTGAAGAACCCCCAGAACTTGATCTTAAACCTCTTCCTTCTAATCTTAAATATGCCTTTTTATCTCCTCCTTCTTCACTGCAAGTAATAATTTCTTCTTCTTTGACAGGTTCTATGGAGGAGAAACTCTTGTGAGTTCTGAGAGCTAATAAGGAGGCCTTTGGGTGGACCATTCACGATATTAAGGATATTAGCCCCTCAATTTGCACCCATAGGATACATATGGAGGTGGAACACAGACCCAAGGTGCAACCTCAAAGAAGGCTCAACCCAAATTTAAAGGAAGTGGTGAAAAAGGGGGTAATTAAATTGCTTGATGCGGGTATTATTTATCCTATTTCTGATAGTCCTTGGGTGAGTCCTGTGCAGGTTGTCCCTAAAAAGGGAGGAACCACTATCATGGAGAATGACAAGAAGGAATTGATAGCTGTTAGGGAGGTAACAGGGTGGCGTATGTATATAGATTATAGGAAATTAAATGAGGCCACTAGGAAAGACCACTTCCCCCTTCCCTTTATTGACCAAATGCTTGAGAAATTATCTGGTCGGGAATTTTATTGTTGCTTGGATGGGTACTCCGGATATATGCAAATACCTGTGGCTTTTGAAGATCAAGAGAAAACCACTTTTACTTGCCCATATGGTACTTTTGCATATAGACGGATGCCTTTTGGTTTGTGTAATGCACCTGCCACTTTTCAAAGATGCATGATGGCTATATTTTCTGATATCTTAGAGGATTGCATTGAGATATTCATGGATGATTTTTATGTTTATGGGTCCTCATTTGATAATTGTTTGCATAATTTAGGGGTGGTTTTGAAAAGGTGTAAAAACACTAATCTGGTTCTTAATTGGGAAAAATGCCAATTCATGGTAACTGATTGCATTGTTTTGGGGCATAAGGTTTCTCATAAGGGTATTGAGGTTGACCCTGCAAAGGTTGAGGTAATTGCCAAATTGCCTCCTCCTAACTCTGTTAAGGCCATTAGAAGTTTCTTGGGGCATGCTGGTTTTTATAGGAGATTTATAAAGGATTTTTCAAAAATTCCAAAACCTCTTTCTAATCTTTTACTGAAAGATGCCCCATTTGAATTTTCTGATGCTTGTTTGGAAGCCTTTAAAATTTTGAAGGCTAAATTGATTGATGCACCTGTTGTTATTGCCCCTGATTGGTCTTTGCCTTTTGAACTTATGTGTGATGCCAGTGATATGGCAGTAGGTGCTGTTTTAGGCCAACGTAAGGATAAAATTTTTCAAACCATTTACTATGCTAGTAGGACTCTTGATGAAGCACAAAAGAATTATACCACTACAGAACTCTAATCTGGTCCATCAAACTGTTGGTAACCTTCAAGGTTCTATGCCTAATGCTCTTAGGGTTAACTTCCTAGGCTAAACTCAGGTCTCTAAACTCCTCAATCAGATCCATCTCCCTAACCATCAAAGCGGAGACGTGCAAGGTTTTCCTACTTAAAGCATCTGCCACTACATTGGCTTTTCCTGGGTGGTAGGTTAGATCAAACTCATAATCCTTAAGAAACTCCATCCACCTACGTTGCCTCATATTCAACTCCTTCTGGTCAAAAAGGTATTTCAAACTCTTATGATCACTAAAGACCTCAAACCTAGCTCCATAAAGATAGTGCCTCCAAATCTTTAAGGCAAACACCACAGCTCCTAACTCTAGGTTATGTGTAGGGTAGTTCTTCTCTTGGGTTTTCAACTGCCTAGAAGCATAAGCTACTACCTTACCATTCTGCATCAACACACCACCTAAACCTTGTTTAGAAGCGTCGTAGTAAACTACGAAAGGTTTACTAGGATCTGGCAAAACTAACACTGGTGCTGATGTCAACCTACTCTTTAAGGTTTGGAAACTTTCCTCACACTTAGAGTCCCACACAAAGAGTTATCCTTTCTTGGTGAGACCGGTTAAGGGTAAAGCTATCTTAGAGAAACCTTCTATGAACCTCCTATAATACCTTGCTAAACCCAAGAAACTCCTAATCTCGGTCATTGACTGTGGCGTTTCCCATTAGAGCACCGTCTCAACCTTAGCCGGATCCACGGCTATGCCACCTTTAGAGATGACATACCTAAGAAACATACCTCTTCTAACCAAAATTCGTACTTAGACAACTTAGCATACAACTGCTTCTCCTTAAGGGTCTGAAAGACAACCCTCAAGTGCTCCTCATGTTCCTCCTTGGTCTTGGAGTACACTAAGATGTCATTTATGAAAACCGTCACAAACTTATCCAAGTAAGGGTGAAAGGTCTTGTTCATGTAGTCTATGAACACAACAGGAGCATTGGTCACGCCAAAGGGAATAACCAGATACTCATAGTGACCATAACGCGTCCTAAACGCTGTCTTTGGGATGTCCTCAGGCTTAACCCAAATCTGATGGTACCCTGACCTGAAATCTATCTTAGAGAAGACACACGCTCCTATCAATTGATCCATAAGGTCATCAATCCTAGAAAGGGGATACCGATTCTTAATGATCACTTTCTTGAGCTGTCGATAGTCGACGCACAACCTCATACTGCCATCCTTCTTCTTCACCAACACCACTGGCGCTCCCCATGGGGATACCCTAAGCCTAATAAGCTGCTTCTGGATCAGATCCTCTATCTGTTTCTTCAACTCAGCTAGCTCTAGAGGAGACATTCTATAGGGTGCTATGGATACAGGCCCGGTGCCAGGCACTAAGTCTATGGTGAATTCAACATTTCTCTCAGGGGGCAAGTTATAAACATCCCCCGGAAACACTTCAGGACATTGCCGCACAACAGGCACACTTCCAACATCAGGAGGGCTCTCTACTTCCAGGGAAGACAGCATCATATACAGTTGGGCCTCGTCTTTCATCGAAGCCTTAACTTGGTTGGCAGAGAGAAATCTAGGATCCTTAAACTCCACAGTAGTTCCAAAAACTACGGTTTTATCAAAACAATTCAAAAGGACGTGGTTGAAAGATAATCAGTCCATGCCAAGAATAACATTGAGCTGGTTTAAAGGTAAGCATACAAGATTCACAGAAAAGTTCTACCATTAATGGTAATATGACAGTTCTTGCATGCATGAGAAGTAAGAACAGGCTTGTTTGTAGGTGTGGAAACAATCAAATTATACTCAAGAAAGGTAACAGGCAAATTTAAACTCTTGACCCTATCATGTGATATAAACGAGTGTGTAGCACCCGAATCATACAACACAGTTAAATGAGTTCCATCAATTAAATACATACCTTGAATCAAGTCCTCGGACTCAGAGGCCTCAACTCCACTAAGTGTAAAGACTCTCCCAGTGGTCTTCAGTCGATTAGCCTGAGACTGCTGACTCTTGCTAGCACTTGGAGGCTCTGACTTTGCTCCTCCACAGTCCTGACTGATGTGGCCAGGCTTGCCACACCTAAAGCAGATGATGTCCGATTCCTTGCACTAGGTAGTGAAGTGATCTGGTGCGCCGCACTTGCCGCACTTCATGGACCTAGAGGCGTTGGAATTACCACCCCTGGACCTATCATGACAAAATTGTGGCTTCCTGCCACCCTGTTTGAAATCCCGGCCGGCCGAAGTGTAACGCTGCTTGCCCTTATCCTTCTGCTCGGTCTTCATGCTGCCCTAGCTATCTGAACTCCTGAAACTGGCCACTCTGAACTTGTAGGTATCATCAAAGATCCTACACTTGTTCACCAAGGTCGGGAAGACTCGGATCTCCTAGTAACTGACCGCCTGCTTGATTTCTGGACGAAGGCCATCCTCAAACTTTACACACTTGGAACGATCATCGACCATAACCTGATACGGTGTGTAATACCTAGCCATCTCCTTAAACTTTGCCGCATACTCTCCCACTGACATATTTCCCTGCTTTATTGCTAAGAATTCCATCTATTTCTTGTCACGGACATCCGCAGGAAAATACTTCTCTAAGAACCTCTCTCTGAAAGCGGCCCACGTGACTGTCATACCCTCAACCACCATCCTCTGATGGCAGTTCTCCCACCAGTGCTCAGCCTCCTCAGTGAGCATAAAAGTGGCGAAGATAACTCACTGCTGATCATTGCAGTCCATGGCTCGGAAGATCTTCTCTATCTCCCTCAACCACAACAGGGCACCTTCGGAGTCGTAAGCTCCTCTGAAAGAAGGCGGATTGTTCCGCTGGAACTTGTCGAGACCCTGAAACTCAGCCAATCCTCCGTTGTTGTTGTTCTGAACTTGCCCTATCTCATTGGCAAGCAGTGCCAATGCGTTAGCAATTGCATGATCGTTTCTGCCTCTTCCTGCCATAAGTTCCTGTACATGTCCAAAACAGCCATTAAATACAGAGAACTTAAGCAGAAAAAAGCTATAGGCTCCTAACTTTAAGCATCATTGTCTATAATAAGTATAGACAATTCAAACAAGAGCACATAACAGACTCACAACAGACTCATACCACGGCCTGATAAGACACACCTGCTCTGATACCACTAAATGTGACATCCTACAACCCCACATGTTATATAAAGCATTAAAGATAAAACATGCATACTTTCATAAAAAGGTCCATGGGTAGAAAGGCCCCACATGAACTAGCTCAACAAACGTGGAAAAAGAAACAAGTTTTAAAAGGAATACAACGTAACATAAAACATAAACATAACCCAACCCCGATATCACATACAGAGCTGGTATAAACGTTCAGGAAAATAATCCTTGGAATAACAAACTAAAAACTGGAACTAAAAACAACTAAAACAACTGGAAATCCTAACTACAGAGTCACGGCTCCTCAGAGTCACTCCTCTCCTAGCTGCTCGTCGTCCTCTGCATAAAAGATGCATGCCAACAACAGAAACAGATAAACGGGGAGTAAGAAAACATATAAACACATCGTCATGGAGATAGGAAGCAAGATGAACATACATCATAGCATAGCAAAACAACATATAATATATAACATCAATATACATATACAATCACATCTACATGTTAAGTCAACCAATCATATGCTATGCGGTGCAACTCTACTCCTCTACTCCATTATGCATGTGGATCCAAACTATCTCAGAAAGGCAACTTCGGAGTTAGATATCCACATTGGCCAAAAAGCACCAACGCCGACAGTTCACCAAACCATGGGTGAACCCTTTGGACAGCCGACGCACCATACTCTAGGATGTGCCACCACGGGGACCTTGGGTGAACCACCCGCGGACGGTCAGATCGCCGTACACTAGGATGACCTCCCCTATGTTAATCTTCCCCCACTAACGACTCCAATGTGTGCATGCATGAGCACAACAACAAACAAGGGCAACCACCTCCTCCGCTTGGGCCAATAATCTCCCAAGTTTCAATATCATCAACATTAACGCCTTAACCCATAGGAGTTAAGGCCCCTTTGGCCAAAAAGTACTAAGGTTCAACTTTAACAACACCTCCACCAAAAAGCATCTAGGCCACTTTGGCCAAACAGAGCCAAAGCGTATCAACGTGCGGTAACCCCATACGACACCGGCTTAACCAACTTATTATTCTTTATGATCTTAATTAGTCTTTAATTAAGTTATCTAACTCTTCTTCATTCGATTGGTGTTTTATCTCATCATTGGGGATAATTGGGGTAAACACCCCTTAAATTTCCTTTAATTCTGTTCTAATCAGCATGGTGGAGCACAGGCGTGCTTACTCCCAGCACGGTCGTGCTGCCACTTAAGTGGAGGATGGTCATGCTCACTGTTATGCACGGTCGTGCTAAATGCACGGCCATCTTCCAGATTTAAACTGGGAGCACGGGCATGCTCCCTGTTAAGCACGTCCGTGTTCCTGGGCGTGGCCGTACTGTCTGGGCAGAAACAATATGTTCTTGGAGCCAAAAACTCCCTAAACACTCTTAAATCAAACCTAGGGTCTTGACTAAACCATTTGGCATAAACTCACCTCTCACTATTGAATCCATGTTTTATGAACACATTGGGGGAAATTAAGCCATTACTTCTCATGTTAATAAAGAGCCCTATTATAACCAATTAAAGTTTTATTTAACATGTTCAACATTAACCAACATTCATTCAACCAACAAGGTAAAAACCAACAACATCAACCAACAATATTCACAACATAAACATTCATACCAACTCAACCAAATACTCATGGCATAAACATTTCTCTAAGGCATACATGAACTGGCATACATCATCAGAAACAATTATAGCAATTAGGCATCATAACATGCATACCAATAATCAGCTAAACATTTATTCAAACATATGACAAATATTAATAGCAATAAACAACAATAGGGTTATGGGAACCCCTCATCTTACGCTACCCCCTTGCCTAATGTTCATACTATCATTCTCCCCATACCTGGTATGAAGATCCCAACAACGGCTAAGCAGTAGACCAAATGATAAACCCAACGTGTTCCCTCGAGCGGCTCAGTTAGCTTTCCAAGCCTTAGTTGTAACATCCCGATGTTTTGAAGACTTCTATCTGTGCCTGAGTATAAACCCTAAGGATGATTTGGATTATTGAAGTTGTTTAGAGGTGGTTAAAATAGTTTAAAGATGGTTTTTGAAGTGTAATAATCGATTATGTGTTTAGTATAATCGATTATAGGTCCTCTGGAAAAGCGATATAACAAACAGACAGCATATAATCGATTATAGAGATCTTCATAATCTATTAGAAGCTCTCTGGTTTGAGAACCAGAAGTCCAGAACGTACATAATCGATTATATAATCGATTATGGGTCCAGGATGTGTATAATCGATTGAAGAATCGATTATGAGCTAGCTGGAACAGGAAATGAACCCAGATAATCGATTATTGAGCTTCAATAATCAATTATCAGCCATAAAATAATCGATTATACTGTTCAATAATCGATTATGACAGCAGATTTTATATAAAAACTATGTTTCGAACCAGAAACGAAAGGGAGGGTTTTTAGGGTTTAGAAGTGGCATTCTAGAGAGAGAGAAGAGAGAGAAAGTGAGGGAAATGCATAGAAATGAAGGAAAATCAAGAAGAAACATGAAGATAACAAGGATTGAAGCTAGAATCAAGTATTTGGAGGTTGAAGATCAAGAAGATGAGAAAAGAGGAAGAGAAGAAGAAGATGAGGAGGAGCAAGAGGTGCAAGGATTCAAGAGCTCCAAATGAGGTGAGGAATCACAATCTTTAAACCCCTCTAGCTTTAACAACATGTTTATGTTAGAAAATATATGTTTATGATTTATATGGAAGATTTAAGGGGTTTTATGTTTGAAGGTGTTATGTTATGGTGATTTATACTTTCAAGTAGCTTATTTCAAAATATATATTTTGAAGAATGATCTAAGGAGTTTAGGATAATAGATTTCTTCATCATTTTGTTGATTTATTGATGTGAGTTTTGGGTACTTATGCCCCTAAAAGCTTTTCTATTAGAGAAGAAGAAATTGCCTCTAAGGTGTTTGATAAAATACTTGAACCAATATCTTGTTGTTGTTGAGCTATTTTTCTAGATATTGGTCAAGTGTTATAGAATTAAAGGTTTATGATTTGATGAAAGATATAGAAAGATTTAGATGTTCAAAATGATAAGTTATTAAGCATCTTTGATGCTATATGATTTATAAAAAGAGTGTTATTTCATGAGATGTTTGATGATAACGCTTGAATTGATGTCTTTATGAGATTATTTAAGATTAGGAGGTAAGGGAATGAGAGTATTATGATGTTGAGGGTCAAGTTCATAACATGTGCATTGAGGTAAAGCAGTGGGACGCCCTGCTAGGTAGTGAGCTCACGTACCATAGAGGTTGAGGATTCATTCCCTAGGTTATAAGGTTAAAATGTTATTCATGATATATGAGGTTTCATTTAAGATTGTGAAGTTATATTGACATTTATGATATTTCATATGATATGATGTTTGATTATAAAGTTTGATGTGAAAGCATAAAAAGTATTTTTAAGAGGAAGTTTGATGTAAAAGTGTACAAGTATTTTATGATGAATTGTATGTTTTCAAGTACGTAGTTTTGATGTTAGTTTGAGGGGATTTTCCGGAGTTCCTCCGGCTGATTGTACTGCTATTTTATTAAATGATTGTAGTTCCTCATTGAGACGTAATCTCACTTTAGTAGTACAATCAGATGTGGATGCAGGTTGAGCAAGGACTAACATGAGAAAGCGAAGATGAAGACATGGAAGATTAGAGAAGTAGTTAGATGCCCAGTGACATGTTAGAGTCTTTAAGTTTATGTATGTTATTATTTGATGTAAAAATGTAATTTATTGATAGGAAATGAGTTTGTATAAAGAGAATTTATGAAGTTTTCAAACTATGTTTTTGAGAAATCTATGAGGTTTTGTTTATTCTGATACACATATAATAGTTAGACGTGTATAACTGTTATATGTGATGTAACCAAGTTGAGGTGTTACATTAGTCAAACAAAGGGTCAAGCAATTAGTTCCCAAATCTAAATAAAAGAAGAGGAATGATTAAGAGGGAGGAATCGTTACCTATAAGGATTAGCACAGACGAACTAAGCCTTCCTAGAAGTCTCCAAAACTCCAAGAATGCAATGGGTTTAGAGAAAATAGGGAAAGAGACAGGTGTAGCCGCACTAGGGTGGCTAAGATGCCAAAATAGGGTTTTAAAACGAAACCCTCGGTTACTGTGTACATATATAAACAGGTGCATGCCTAAGCACGGTCGTGCTCCTTGTTGAGCACGGGCGTGCTCAACTTAGCATCAGCGAGACGCGTCTCCCACACTAGCATGGTCGTGCTCCCTATTGAGCATGGCCATGCTTATGACTCAGGCAGTCACAAGACACAAGCCTCAGCACGGGCGTGCTGGACATGAGCAAGGTCGTGCTCATGTACCAGAAAGGGATTTTAAGCCTAAAAATCCTACTTAGCCTTTTGCTCGTCCCGAGTAAAATCAAAATAAATAAAAGCAAGGGACAAGGGACAACAAACAAGGATTGACTTCCAAAAGATTTTTAAGAGTACAAGAATGTGCGAGTAAGAATGACAACCAAAGATTCAAGAAATCACAACACTCATGAAATAAATTCTTTCCTTCTTCATCCAACAAGAAAGGCAAATTCCATTGAAAGCATAGACCAAGAATGATAGAACCTCACAAGTCATACTCTCAATCCCTCAAGTGTTTAGATGGTAAGTGTTTCATTCAATTCAATCCATGAAAAGTGGCACTACCATAAGCTTGAATATCTTCTCAATCTCCACCACTCATGCGCATGCACACAAAAATCAAAAGGACTTTATTCAAGGTTGTAATGTGGCCAAAGTAAAGGAATGGAATAGAATGGATGTGACAAGTTATGACCAAAGAGGATGCAAGAACATTAGCAAAATTCAAATATCAACATATATACCCAAATTCAAGCAATTCTCATACCAACTTCCTTCCCTTGGATTTACTTCTCTTTTCCTTTCTTTTCTTTTCCTCTTTTCTATATTTTTTTCTTTTTCTTTGTAACTATATCTATGCAACTTTTATTTATTTATTTTTTGTAACTATACACTTTGTTTCTTTCTTTCTTTCCTTTTCATCAACACTTGTGTAACAAAGATCAATTCCCCCCCACACTTGTTCAAAAGCTTCTCCAATGTTCTCATAATCCCAAATGCCTTCATCATATTAACATGTGCATGTACAATGTAGCTTCAAAAAGAATCAAGGCAAGTTCTAGAGCAACCAAATCCATGAATGAAAATCACACAAGAATGAAGAGATAAATCTCACAAGGTAAGTTTCTATCAAACTCAATCTATCAATTCAATGTTCATCACCAAACTTGTCAAAATAAAAAAGAAAGACAATTTAATCACTTATGTCATGACTCTTTTCACTTCAATTGTTTCAAACCCACAACTCCCACAACTCTAAAAATTCCTAAGTGGAAAGCAAAAACCATTTATTTTATTTTTTCCTTTTTTCAAAACAGCAAAATACATTAAAAACAACAAAAATAATGCTAAAAACAGCGGGAAAAGAATCCAAACAGCAAACAGTGAAAAACAGAAACAATAACAGCAGTAGAAAAACAGAAACAACTAATAGAAAACTAAAAAGAGCAAAAACAGAAACAGAAATAGCAAGTAGAAAAATGAAAACAGCAACAATAAATATCAAAACAGCAAATTAAAAATAATTTTATTCATAGCAGCAAAATAAAAACAAAAAGCAACAACAATTTTTTTTTACATTTCGTTTTAAAAATATAGAAAAATAACATAAAAAACAAAAGAAAAAGATGCCAACAAAGTTTAGGACAACATAATTTAAAAACATCAAGACATAATATATCTCCCCCACACGTGAAATCTACATTGTCCTCAATGTAGAACATATTAAAATCAAGAACAAGAACAAATTTATTCACATAGAGGACATGAAAAATAAAATAGAAAAGGGGAGAAATAGCCTTATAGAATGTAGTGCAACAAGTCTCGTGGTGGCTAAAGCACTTCTCCAATGCTTGCTTTAAGAACTTGTCACCAAACTGCTTGAACCAATCTTTATCAACCACGAAAGCTTTAGTTGTTGCCTCAAACAGAAGTGGTTGCATCTCCAATTCGGATGGTTGAACATAGGAGGCAAGTAGTTTAGGTGCTTCTATAGACAGTACTTTTTTAACACAATCTTCATCTCCTGCATCACCCACCATGACATGATCATCATCTTTTATGGGGATGCATTCTGTGGGTAGCATGTTTGCATGATCTTCAGTTTCAACATTTCTTGGCTGAACAGGATCCTCAGCCTTATGTGTCGCATGCTCCACATGCACATTTTGCTCCTCACACCCTAAAAAGGATGAAATTTCAACACACGCTACACACGAAGCAAATCCATTACAATCAACACATGAAGTACAATAGACAGAATCAAGAAAAGCTTGAATATCAGGAAATTCAACACAAAGTTCATCAACAATAGTATTCTCAATAATAGTATCAAAATTATGCTTAAAAGAAGTATTGTCAAGAGTATCTATGTTGAATCTGAATGCTCTTCAAGGAGTTGTTGTGATTGCAATGAAGTCATGACGGAGGCAATGTGGTTAATTTGAGTGGCCAAATTTTGAATGCTTGCTTCTGTCATCTTTTGGTATTCAAGAATTTGGTCTGTTGTTTGTTAAGATTGTGCCGCCATTTGTTGCGCCAAGGAAGCTATCTTATCATGTATATGCTCCATCATAGGATGTTCTTTGAGTACCAAAAATCATCTCAAACTATTATAGTTCAAGTACCCAGACAACTTCCTATAATCTATAAAAATGCAAAACTAATCTAAACAGCAAAACATTGAACAAACAAGTTAGTAACTAAAGAAAACTATAACTAAAAATGATCAAATTACTGAGTATGGTCCCTGGCAACGGCACCAAACTTTTGACAGGTGCCGAACCCACCAAAATTAATATAACCAAATTACAACCCTACTTGCAGCAAGGGTGTCAACCCGAATCATCTTTCAAAGGACCAACTCAAAAATTCAATCAAAATAAGCAACAAAATTAAAAGGTTGGGAGGTTTATAAGCACGAAAATTAGCAAGACGGAGACTAACTAAAATAGGAAACAGTTATGTAAAAACAACCAATCCAAGGGGTTTAACAATTATCGAGGTTTAATCAATCCTTAAACACAAACAAACATCATGTTAATTTCATCATTGGTTTTGGATTACAGCAGTACGTCTAACCATAATCCACAATTTCACTACTAGAAACGCTTCTAGGATGAAGATTAATCAAAGTAAATGAATTACGCAAACATCCAACCAAGATTAAACTTAAGAACCAAAATTAACCAAGCTAGGCAATTCATCAAACACCTTCTATGCATAACCTAGAATCTGATTTTCCCTCCTTAAAATGAGTTAATGAAGCCACTGACACATACATTCAAGATTCCAATTCATTTAAGCAAACAAACAAAGAATCAAGAATGAAAGAAAGGAAAACGGTGAAAAATGAAATCAACCATGAACAAACCAAATAGAGCAAGGTTTCATAAATCAAACCTCAATAATGTCTACACCCCAAGAATTGATTAAGAGAGTTTAGCCCTCCATGGATGTGGAGGAACAACTAGGAAAAAGAAAATTACAAAGAAAGAAAACTAGAAAACTTAGAAATGGAGAAGAAGATGGAGAAAACTCTCCAAATTCGTGGCTGCTGTCTTGTGCCCTGTTTCTGAGTATAAAACACCCTAAATTAACAAACTAAATAATACCAAACGTGTCCCTTTGGCCCAGCTTCAAGTGGACACCAAAATTGGTTCTCAAATGAGTGAGTTAGGCCCAATTTACTTCAGGATACTTAGGATCCGAGACTAACTTTCCAAAGCAATTTACATCATCCAAACGACATCATTTGGTTAAGTGATCTTCATGAAAGTTGTAAATAAATGTTTCTTCTTCAAAATGGTCTTGGTCTCAGGTGAATCCGACCTCTACAGCCCACTTTATGGCCCAAACACTGCTCTCTATCCAGTTTCACGCAACAGCACCTCTAGTCTCACTTTCAGCTCATATTTAACCCTCTTATCATACGAATTGGATTTTGAACTCTTCATGAAAGTTATAGATATGTTTCTTAGCTTTCCTACAAAATTAAAATCGCAATTTTCCGATGTCTACAGCCAATGTTATGCTCTAAATACAGAAGTAATGTCAGAGTGTCAATTATGCTAAAAATGCAATTAGGCCCAATTTCGGCCCAAAGTCATGAATGCTCCCAATAACCATCAATTAAGCTCAAATGATGTTTAAAAACAGTAAGCATGAGGGTTCAATACAATGTCAAAATTATGTTTATCACCCTTCAACAACAATTCTAAGCACTTAACGAAAAATGGGGTGTTACAAATTATGTAAACAACAAGGCAGGTATACGTATCCCCATCCCCGCCCCTGTCCTCAGTCAAAGCAGGTTTTCCTCGTCAAAGTCAGGGCGAGTTCGGATGAGTACCCACGGGTTTGGGTCTTTGCCATCCCTAAGATCGAACTGTCGAAGAGTACTCAGGTATGCATCTATTTATAATCTATTAAATCTGACAAAACTCTATGAAAGACACCTCGGCCTCTTTTTTGCCACCACTTACTCTTTTTTCCACATAATCAAATCATCCTACATGGCTGCATCTATGCTCTCTATGTTCAGGCACAAATCCTTCTCTGCTCTCTTTACAATAGAAACAGACAAATAGAAATATGAAAATGTGGTGTGTGGCGGCTGGCTACGATGGGCATGGAGCAAGGAAGGTGATGGAGTCCCGTGGATGTTGCAGAGATTCATGCAACTATTCTACAGTGGATAAACCCTTATGCTTCTGTGTCTCTTTCTCTCAGGCATATCTCTTTTCCATCCCTCTCACAGCCGAAGGTTCTGTGTCTCCCCCACCTATCTCTCTCAGATTTTCTCACTGAAAATCTTCAGGCACTCTCAATACCCCTTATCCTTCTCATCGAACACCTTACAGTCTCCAGTGCCACTCTTTTGAGTCTTCAACTCCACAAACACAAAATTTAAAGGTTGTTTTTCTAACTTTGAGTTGCTGTCACTGAAATTCGAACAGAAAATATTAACTAAAAAAAATTAAGAATTCGTAATGTTAATGTCCTTTATGGTATGCTATTTTTGTTTGGTCTTTTCTGTGCCTTTTTTCCTAAGAAAAGGAAATAGACACGCACGTCTATTAGATATCTAGAAAATAAGAGTGATGAAAGAAAGATAGAAAAAGAGAGATTTAGAAAATTACTGATATTAGATTATGGTAGTAATTAATATATTAATGACAAAGAAAAAATAAAGTAAATATTGAAAGAATAAAAGATAAAGAGCTTATGGACAATTACTTAAAGTGTTCACAGGAAGTAAAACTTATAGAATTCAAGCTATTGCAATGAAAACATTGAACATGGCTGAAATTTTAGAGACCAACAGAGAAACTAAATCACACAGGCAAAGTTCTAAAGGAAAATGTTCGTCACTAAATATCAGTGATCAACATTTTATATCTATATTATAATAGATAGAGACTATGAATACCCATTCATACATGATAGCACTTGCCTGCCCCTTGCACAGTTGCACAGACACCCTTATAGCTTGGTATTTAACCAAAATATCTAACCATTATCTGATATATTGACTTCATTCTCATATATGCAGGTAGCCATGTTTTTTTTTTTTTGCAAAATCAGGTCTTCTCTTAGATGCTTATAAAGCAGTTGATTTTGGATTTCAGATGCATAGAAGTTAGAATCTCATATGGCAAGTCAACACCCATAACCAAGAGTCCTGCCATCCACTGACCTGGAACCTATTATATTTTGGCAGGTGGATGAGGCACGTAAAATTTAAATGTCCACAAATCAGCAAAAATTTTGCGGATCTTGCATGGCTTCTAAAAGCTTCTTTTGAATACTAAATATACAAAGAAAGTAGGCCTCTCTTGGTGGTCTAAGAAACATTAATTTTGTATAATTAATTGAAAGTGTTAATGTATCGCTTTAATCCATGACAACCCAAATATAGGATCATATGTTAACTGGAAAGTCTTCACCGTGAACTCTTTCTAGCATTGACATGTGTTGTACTTATCCTTACTTAAATCATTATGGTTATTTGCATCTACTTGTTGAAAAGATTTTATACAATCTTGGATATATGCCTTACAGGCTTACATTAAGTTATTAACCCGTCTGTTGTATAGTATAATATTGCCTAAAGTTTTCTATGATAGTACTTTCTGTTTTAGCATCAATTCATTAGTTTAGAAAGACACAATCTACCATGTCATCTCTAAGCACTCAAATCATTATTTGACATGTTGTAAAGGAATTAGCAGAGACTGGCGTATTTCTAAATGGTTCTCATAATCTTACAAATGACAAATATTGATTTGAGTGTTTATGATAGACCTTACACAATTAATAATTATTCGGATTTCAATAGTGCTTGGCTAAGTTATGCAAGAGACCAATTATTTGCTACATAAGCTGGAAATCCTTTCTTAAAATGCCAAGCTGTGAGGGTATATATGTGACCTTTTGCTGCAGAATACATTTCTGGCCTGTTCAGCCATATTGAGTGATAATAATTTGTCATAAAGGCAACTAGCTTAGCTGCTTATAGAAGTTTGTTGGTACTTCATTTTGCAAAGTCAGATCTTTTTTTGGAGGAAAATATCTAGCACTCATTGATGACACTTCACATATAATCTATACAAAATGAGTACTACTGAACTTTCATATCATTCTCCTTAATTTCACTTTGCAGTTGTCATAGGTATTATTTATACTTTGTCCTTTTAATCTTTCTCCATTCTTGAGAAACTTATAATTACATTTGCAAGGCATTGGTATAGACTTTAGACAAGGCCTTATTTTCCTTCCATTCAACTGTATACTTACTCTTAATGAACTTTGTGTATTGCAACTTTTCTTATCCACTTTTAGCTATAGATACATGGATTGTTTTAGTACTTATATGTGTTTTTATTAAATGAATTTTTATAGAAAGGCTATGTAAAATAAAAACTTTGACACCAGAAGTAGGTCTCTCAGTGCCTCTTATGGGGTATTGTTTCTTACTGCTTCATAAGTTACCATAGGCTAACTGATTGTACGAAATTTTTAGGCTTCATCAGGTATCATCTTATTTGCAGGAATTGTTTCTTACAAATTATCTTCTTCTGGTGTATTGCTTCTTACTACTTCATATGTTACCATAGGCTACTGATTGTACAAAATTTCAAACTTCAACAGGTACAATTGTTGAAGCATTGATCAGAGGGCAACCCATAATCATGAATAGTCCTATATCCCCGAAGAGGTAACAAATAAAAAATTTTACTGCTTAATGATATGAAATTAAATGTGAATGGCTGTCGTGAGAGTATAATTGAAGCATACAGTTGAGCATCTGACCTTAAGAATTATCTATATGCCTCTTGAAGCTCTTGCATTTCTAATATATCAAAGACAAAATGTTTGGGAATTTGTTATGCGGTCCAAGTGGACATTAGGTGAATAATTATGCCTTTGCCTCCATTTTGGATATTTACAACTTTCAGATGATGATCCAATATTATATGGATACACACACACATACACTATACTAATATGACTGCAACATCCACTTAATCAACAAAATACTATATTCAAGCTTGTTAGACACAAGAACTTGGAGAAAGTTGAAGATCTAAATCCTTTTGTTCTTTGATAAAAAGATCATTTAAATCTTTGGTTATGTGAAATGAACTAGAGGAACCAATTAACTGTACGGCCAGTACCAAGATGGCTCATTCAGTGCAACGAGCTACATTGCTTAAGATAATTCCATACAAACTGAAATGAGTTCCAGCAATTGCTCCAATTCATTAGGCAAAAAAGCTCTTGTATTGAATTTTCTTCAATTACTCAGCTGATAATGGTATTGCTTTTATCTCAGTTGGTGACAAACATGGTATCCCCTCTTCGTTTTCTAACACAACTTTTATTATATCAAGTCATGTGCTCCCCAAATGTTGTGTTTAAGACTAAGCAATATTTCATGGCATCTCGTTTTATGCACAATTTCTTTCAATGGTTATGCCTAAGTTTGAAACATTATTTATGAAAAATTACTTTAGTATATGAACAGCAGAGGATAATGGGTCACATCTATTCTTAAATTTGTGTAAATGATAAATTAATATTCAGACTTGGTTGGTCACACAAATATTGTCTTTTATTACATCCCATTTATTGTTAATTTATTCACAACTTAACACTAAAATTTAGAACAAAAATGCAACCGCGTAACGTGTGGGTCACAATCTAATATTATGTTATGTTTAAGACTTTAACATTACTTCATCGCATTTCCATTTTGTTGCTCAAAAAGTACAATTTGCAAGTATACACAATCGTAACAAGTAATAAAGAGTGAGTAAGAGATCGTTCCCACGAGGATTAGAATGTTGTAGCAATTACCAAAATTTAGATTAATTGTTCTTGGAAGTTAAGATTAAGGGGTAACCAAATAGTGTGTGAAAGTGTTGATTTTCAATATTTAAAAAGAACAATATTAAAAGACAGTAATAAGCGAAAAAAGGGTTTGTGAACAGAAATGGTAAAACAGCGACTAGTATGAATCCCTTGTAATTTCAAATTAGCTTGAGTTATGCTTCGCGATGGTGCAACATTTAGCTCCAGGAAATTAAAGTTGTGTTTTCCAACACTTGAAAGATAAGGTTCATTAAACGCCTTCTATTCCTAAATTCAAATTAATTACACCCTCTTATTAATAAGCATGTTCAAGCTAGCTTAAGGACTTGAATGATTATTCCTAATCCATTCAACATCTCCTAATTTTTCAATTAGAGACTTAACCCTTATCTCTTAACCAAATCCACTTAACTTTACTTTTTCCAACTTCAGCAAGCTAAAGTTCTACTTAAGATAGTCAAGCTTAAATAAAACAGCATATAAACACAGATTAACAAAAAATGCAGAAGCAAAGCATCACATAACAGCAACTAACATTCATTACAAGTTCAGTATACCAGTGTGCTGCAGCAAACTAACTCATACTGAGCTTACAAAATATGGAAATGAAATTAAAAAAAATGGAAGAAAAAGCCATTGGAGCACGAAAATGAACAATGGAGAGGAGGAAGATAACCCCCCATCTGCTGCCTAGCTGCTGTCCCCAGATATGAGGTAGACCCCTCTTAATATTAAAAGAATATTCCCCTTTTTATGGTTTTGGAAGGGCCCTTCTTCTCTTTCTTCCTTTTGTGCCATCAAAACAACATTAAAATAAAGACTTACGCCCATTTCATTAATTGTACCAGCAGAAAACCCATGCATGTGACTGGGCCACGTTGTCAGCTTTTAGGACAGGCCACAGGAGAGAGAAAGTGGTCCCGTTTTTGTCCTTTTCTGATAAGGAGTTCGCGTCCTTATGCTACAGCATGACCAAAGCATTTTCCAGCAGCTTGTCAGGAGTTCGCGCTCATATGCTGCAGCATGCCCAGAGCATTTCCAACAACTTTCTAAACTTCAAAAAAAAACCTAACAAAACTCAAGAAACATATTAAGCATATTCCTAGACGCTCAAAAACAGAAAATTAAACGAAATTTACACAAAGACACATATTACACTAAACTAACTTAAAACACCTAAAACATCCACATAAAATACTTAAAGATTACAAAAACTCAAGCTAAGAAAGATAACTCTTATTTCTAAGAGTTATCACACCCCCAAACTTGAATCATTACTTGCTCTCAAGTTATGGAAACAAAGACACAAAAGAAAAAGACACACAAAAATCAACAAAGACCTAAACAAGCACACAAGACTGATAGATCACAAATATTTTTATTTCTCAAAGCAACGTCATGCACCACAAACCAAAACCTCTTACTTCCTCAACATTCATGCATCACAAATCAACAGATTTTTATGACATTAATCATTTTCAGCCAAGAACAACATGCCACAACATTATGCACTCAAAACAGTGTGTTCTTCCTCACTCACACAATTAAGCGGGTTCACTCAATCATCATTCACATCCAACCCTATCATAAGCTTGACAAGCTTCTAAACTCACTAGCACAATATCAAAGATTTACACTGCTAGAGGACTTTTATTGGGGTGTAATGGGGTTCAGAAATGCTTTCCCTACAATGTGTTCAACACAAAATGCTTTCCACAAACCACCACAAAATCTCAATACTAAGGATGGGGTAATCTTTTCTTTTTTTATTTTATTTTTCTTGTTAGTTTCCTTATCCTTTCATTCCTTTCCTTATTACCTTTCTTTTCTTTTCTTTTCTTTCTTTCTTTTTTTTTTTCCAAAAACAGAATTTCAGTAAATAAAACAGCAAAACTCAGTCATTTATAATACACCACTTTGCTGTATAGCACCCCCAAACTTAGAATGATGCTTGTCTTCAAGCCACCCCCAAACTTATGTTACTACCATGTAGTCATGAAAAGCAACCCCTAAACTCCACCTAGTAAGGACAACTTTTTGTTTTTAAAGTTATAGGGCTTGTAATGTGGCTAGTAACAGAAACAAGGGGCTCAAGCTCAAAGGGGCTCACACACAAAGTTAAAATCAAAGGGTAGGCTATTTAGGCAAAATCTAGCATTTGAAACAATCAAGCATGCCTCAAGCAAAAGTGTGTGCAGTAATGATATGTTAAAACAAGCAAGAATCAAGTCAAACTTTTCAGAGAAAGCACATGAATAGAACTCAGAATCAAATAAAACTGTTGGGACTCAAAATCTCACAAGTTATATCAAAATACTGCAGCATATGTTTAAGCCTCAAACAATTTCTGTCAATCTAAACAGCTAAAAAGTTCAACACTCGTGTCAAAGGTTCAGAAATTAAGGTTGTGGTCCAAACAACTTGATTTATTATTCAAAAGATTCTCATGAATAGGGTCATCTGTTAATTATTTGTGGTCCAATCAGAGACAAACATACTAAAACAGCAAACAGACAACCATTACCAAACAGAACATAAACTACAGTACTACTAGAAGGGTGCAACATAAAACAGATTAGAAACTTCCAAAACAGCAAAAGGGTAAAAGAGAAAACATCCCTTGTTCGGATATTGCCGCATGTTTCAGCATTTGGGTGCAGAAATTCTTCACAGTTGGGCCAAACAAAAGTAGCTCCTCCTTTGAGCAGATTGAGCCATTTGCTTAAGTGTTTTCTTTCCCAGGCCTTTGACTTCTTTTGTAATGGCCACCTCATATGTTTGAGTTGCCTCTTCAATCTTTGTGGGAAAGGTGGGGAAGGCCTCTCTGGTACAAAATTAGGCAAAGACTTTTCTGCAGTATTTTTCTGTTGAGTTTTCTTTGCTGTAACATGTTCAGAAGATTCTGTAATAACTGGATCAATCTTTTTAAACTCAGATTCTGCATTCTGGACATTGCCCTTAATCTTAACAGATTTTCTGTATCCATTCCGCCCTACCGAAGTGAGGACTTCTTTCCTATTTCTGAGGATTATTGCCTTGCAGTGCTCCGTTTCATTAAGCTTAGGTGTCTCTGTGGTGTTGGGTAGTGTGCCAGTCTGTCTTGAGCTCAGTGTTGTGGCCAACTGTCCAATCTGATTTTTTAGCTTCCTCATTGCTGCATCCAGACTTTGAAGCTTTGCTTTCGTTTCTGTTATGAAGGCTTTAAGTACAGCTTCAAGTGATGGTTCATGATTTGCCGGATGACATTGCTGAGTTCCTTGGCCATAATTTTGAGCTTGATGACCTTGAGGTGGAAATACTGGATTGTATGTATTAGAATAAGGACTGTTGCCCCTATTGTTATTCCCCACATAGTTCATAGAAACTGGTTGCTCGGGAAATCTTCACACATATGTCATTCCTCATCCAAGCATTTTTAATATATAGCAGGAAAGTATCTAATGAGGGACTTTTTAGCTAACTTGTTCCACGTATCTACTGAGTTGGGCTCCAAACAATATAACCAAGTTTTAGCCTTCCCACTCAGAGAATATGGAAACAATCTCAACCTGAAGGCATCATCAGTAACGTCTGGGTTTATAAAGTTACTAGCCACATCCAGAAACTGTTTCACATGTAAGTGAGGATCTTCATTGTCAGCTCCACTGAACTGCCCATTGCTTGCAACATCTGAAACATAACAGGCTTGAACTCAAAGTGAGGGGCTATGATATCAATTCTCATAATCCCTGTGTTCAAAGTTACTGGATCAAAGAGTGCATATCCTCTGATAGCGCTATTCCTATCATTAGCCAATGCCATGCTATCTTGTTGTTTTGTTTCAGCCATTTCAACAGAACAAGTACCTATTGCTACAGCAATCACTGCAAAAATCAGTTGTCCTAACTAACAGAACTGCTAATCTGAAAATTGGAATTTAAACACCATTACTAATCCCTAGCAACGGCACCAGAAACTTGTTGCTCAAAAAGTGCAATGTGCAAGTATACACAATCGTAAGAAGTAATAAATGTGACACCCTAAACTAGGACGCCACATTTCGTTACCCGTTGCGGAAAATAAAATAAAAGAATTAAATTGCTGGTTGCTTCCGGTAATAGATATTTTCTTAATAAGTAAGAAGTCTCAAAATGGTGATAAATTTTTTTTATTTTTTTTAAACACAAAGGAAAACCAAGGTAATTGATGACCTCTCAGAACATGAAATGTAAACATCATATATATATATAATCTATCCCAGTGGGATTCAGAGTTTAGTACAAAAACTAGGGCCTAATCAAGATGGCCATTAATAATAGAGTTACAGAACATAAGGTTAACAGCTGTAAACGAAGTAAAGCAAAATAAGGGGAGGGTCCGGAACCACACGTCAAAAGGGTGGCTCTAAGAAGCCAAATACAGTCGGACCGAGACAGACTACTCACAAAACATACACCCCTAAGCTGGTCACTACTAACAACTAGAAGGAAGACTCCCCACGAATACTTTCACAAGAAGAAACCCCAGGTGATGGGTCCACGACATCTCCGCCCTCATTAGGAGAGTCGGGATTATTAATATCTGGATCGTCATCAAGAACGTACTCCGGTAACTCCTCAAGATCGTCGTCGTGATCCAAACATGGTATACGGGCTCTTCCTCGAAGTACTCCTCAGGGTCCTCCTCAATCGGTGAAGCTGGCTCGACTCCAGGTAAGGGTACCCCTAGAGGTGGGTGCATCTGCAATTGCCCATTCATCTGTAGCACGTGCAAGTAGTACCAAGGTGGTGGAAGAGCAATCCTCCTCGTCTCAACTGTCTGAACTCTGCGGTATGGTTCGCCCTCGGCATTCTTCTCCAGCGTGGTTATCGGTCCATGATAAGCAGCCGATGTAGATCCCGGGTGAATCAGCCATGCCCCCGAATTCCCCGCATCATCGAAGATCTTAGTCTTCGATTCCGATGGTACCAGTGGGATGTTCGGATCCATCTAAACCATAGATATACAGTGATGCCAAAAAACAAAGAGAAGTAACAAGAAAATATGCAAGAGTGAGATACCAATATATGGATAGATTACAATAACCACATACATGATACATACATCACGTCAACATGTTAACATTTTCCAAATATTAATAGTTACAATCAAATATTGTATCAATGGGTGTCATACCCGTACAATCAGCTTTTATAAAGATTATGCATGACACTTCAATATTCTGGCTATATAAACCTAATCTCATGAGATCCCTTCATCTTTCTAAGAGTTGATCAAAACTCAAAGCCCCCACTTGGGCATCACCGTCATGACTAAAGTCCTTGTTTGGACATCACCGAAGTGACTAAAAGGTCCCTGCTTGGACATCACCGAAGTGACCAATAGCCCCTGCTTGGGCATCACCGAAGTGACTAAACTATAAGGCACGTCTGCCTAAATGCATGAATAAAGCATTCGTTCAGGAGGTTTTCTTTGTGTTCAATCTCATTCGTTGTCGAAGGTCAAAGCTAAGGACCATTCATAAATTTTCATTACTCAATCCTCAACACAGGACACGTACTACGAGTGCTCAATCACAACACCTAAGACCAATGACTCAGTCAAGGTTTGTGGTCGTAGAAAGATTTATCATCTTATTTCAGCATGAGTAGGACTCTTAGTCCACAACAACGAAATTAGGACACTTGATGCATAATAACGAGACTTGGACTCTTAGCCCACAACATCTTGATTAGGACTCTTGGTCCACAATAATTAACATGGATCAAAGATCAACGTGCACATTCCAAAATGCTAGAGGCGACTTCTCGCGAACTAGATTCGATTTCACTTGTTCTTACTTTTCGCTCAGTGAAAATCAAATACCAAAATAAACCTCGGTAACCATCCAAGTTACCGGAACATTTTCGAAAGTATTTGTTTACAGGAAATATTTTCATTTGAAAAATCATTTGTAAATTATCATAAGAAATCCATTTTCTCTTGAAATCTTTTCCTTAAAAGCATCTCTATTCATGGTCAAATATTTTCCAAAGCTTTTCCCTCCGTAAAACACATATTTTTCAAAAGGACATTTTAAGATAAACATCATTACTTTCAAAATTCTCTTTGTAGCTTATTTAGGTTTTTAATCATATGCTTAGTTGAGCGCCGACTAACGTCAGGCTTTCCAGACATCAATCAATATCATCATAATCTCAGTCAACAATATAACAGTTAATATCAGTTCATAACATATATGATTCACAACACCTTAAATCAAGTAAGGATCAACTTCAAACAGTTATCACAACATTTCAAGTATACAAATCATTCAAACTTTGATTTAATATATTAACCATATTCAAGTAAACCAAGTAACCAACATACACACATGCACATAGCTATTGAATATCCCTCAGGCTATCCCCTCTTACCTTTTGTGAAGGTAAAGGTATGTGAGTCTTGAGGAAGTGTACTACGAATGACCTCGTCTACTCCGCGACGAAAGTCTAAGTTTAAGAAAGCAAAACCATAAGTTGAAAGTTAACCAAGAATACTAAACCAAGAAGGTCAGGTTCGGCCATGGCATGAAATAGGGTTAGAGGTTTTCAAACAAGAATACAACTCATGGATTAATGATCCTTAAGTGTTAGGAGTTCATAACTAAGGTTCACTTTACAAAGATAGAACAAAGATCTCACTAAATCCATGCTTAGGGTTTCAGCCTCTTTAGTATAAGTAGGCCAGAAATTTCCAACCCTTCTAAGCTCTTAGATTTAGTGTTAAAAGATATCAAGAAGTCTAAATTCATGATCATATTAAAAAATGAAACAAAACATCCTAGGTTCACAACCATCATAGGATAAAAAGGCTAGACATCTTTAAACTTTCCAATCTCTTAGACTTAACATCCAAAGGTATTAAGGAGCTCTAGTCCATGATCATTTTGAAAATGAATACAAAACATCCTAGGTCCACAACCAATGTAGGTTCGGCCTTCATAGGATAAGTAGGTTAGAAATCTTTAAACTTTCCAATATCTTAGACTTAGCATCCAAAGGTATTAAGGTGCTCTAGTCCATGATCATTTTGGAAAAATGAAAACAAAACATCCTAGATTCACAACCATCATAGGATAAATAGACTATACCATCTTTAAAATTTCCAATCTCTTAGACTTAGCATCCAAATGTGTTAAGGAGCTCTAGTCCATGATCATTTTGGAGAATGAAAACAAAACATCCTAGATCCACAACCAATCTAGGTTCGGCCTTCATGGGATTAATAAGCTAGAAATCTTTAAACTTTCCAATCTCTTAGACTTAGCATCCAAAGGTATTAAGGAGCTCAAGTCCATGATCATTTTGGAAAGATGAAAACAAAACATCCTAGGTCCTAAACCATCATAGGTTCGGCCTTCATGGGATTAATAAGCTAGAAATCTTTAAACTTTCCAATCTCTTAGACTTAGCATCCAAATGTATTCAGGAGCTCAAGTCCATGATCATTTTGGAAAGATGAAAACAAAACACTCCTAGGCCACTAATACATAGTTTCGGCCATCCTTGGAAGAATAGGTTAGAGATATTTGTTTGATACAAGCTCTTAGAATATGAAAGTAGAGATCAATAGAATATCACAGAAATTGGTTTCAACTCAAAAGGAGTCTCCTATGATTTTCTAGAGATTTTAGAAGTTAAAAGCTCAATAAGAACACATAATTTAAACCAACGAAATAAAGTAGAGAACTTGAAAAAGAAGCATATGAGAGTATTACCCTTGAAACTAGAAAGAAAAAGTATGAAGAACTTGAAACTTGAAAGTAAGTAAAAATGGAAACTTTAAGTGTTAGAACTTTGAAGTAAGAATGGAGGAGGAGGAGGAGGAGGAGCAGGAGGAGGAGGAGGAGCAGAAGAAGAAGAAGAAGAAGAAGAAGAAGAAGAAGAAGAAGAAGAAGAAGAGATGAAGTCGGTATTTATAGAAAGAGAGTGAGGGAGTGGCGTGAAGGAGGGGAAGGAGTGAGCTTGGAGAGCAAGTTTGGAGTTTTGGAGGTGTTTGGTTGGAAGAAGTGAAGAAAATGGGTTTTTGGAATAGAATATGATATAATTTGAAAAGTGTAATCATGACACTTTTTTAGTGTGTCATAACCCTTGTCAATCACATCCCTCATGTCACTTCACTCCTTTGGTGCTTCCTAATCTGCTCCATTTCGTATCCGGTTCCACTTTCGATCGTAATTTTAGACGTTTTCGCTCGAATAAAATATTATATTTTATTTTCAAACGAAAATTTTCAAAATAACCTAAGTTGAAGAATACATGATAAAAACACTAACCATCTCGTTCACGGTTCAAAATTTGGTTTTCTGCTCAGTAAACTTTTACTGTCAGTGAAAACGCAGACCGGCATCCATCTGAGTTTTCAACCGAAATTTTAACTGTGACCTTATACGATAGGGTAACACTAGAAAATGATTTTATTCAAATTAAAATCATTCTATGGATTTTAATAAAAATAAACACATATAAATATATATTTACTGATATAGAAGGATACAGAAATTGGGCCGTTACAATACTATCCCTCTAAAAAGAATTTCGTCCTCCAAATTACGCATCTGGAAACAATTCAGGATATTGTAACTTCATTTTGTCCTCGACTTCCCATGTAGCTTCTCCGGTTGTATCGTCTCAGATGACTTTGACTAAAGGAATTTGTTTACCTCTGAGCTGCTTCGTCATCTTATCCGCGATTCATACAGGCAAAGTCTCAAAAGACAAGTTCTCTTTTAATTGTATATTATCGGGCTCAATTATATGAGATGGATCATGAACATATTTTCTCAGTTGTGAAACATGGAAAACATCGTGAATATTGGAAAGAAAAGGTGGCAAGGAAATTTTATAAGCTACTGGACCTACACGACGAAGAATTTGGTAAGGTCCAATGAATTTGGGAGTGAGCTTTCTGGATTTAATTACTCTGCCAATCCCAGTCGTAGGCGCGACTCTCAAAAACACATGCTCGCCTTCCTCAAACTCAAGAGGTCGCCGTCTCTTGTTAGCATAACTCTTCTGTCGACTCTGAGTTGTTCGCATTTTCTCCTGAATAATCTTCACCTTTTCTGTTGTCTGCTGCACAATCTCTGGTCCTAACAACAAACTTTCTCCATCCTGGTACCAACATAGAGGTGTTCTGCACCGTCATATAGAGCTTCGTAAGGCGCCATTCCTATGCTTGAATGGAAACTGTTGTTGTAAGTGAACTCTATCAGCGGTAGGAATTCATCCCAGCACCTAGTGCCTTCCATCGCACACGCCCTTAGCAAATCTTCCAGTGACTGAATCGTCCTTTCTAATTGTCCATCGGTTTGTGGATGATAGGCAGAACTCGGTTTGAGTTTCGTTCCCAATGAGTTTTGTAGTCCTTTCCAGAACTCTGACGTAAACCTTAGATCATGATCTGAAATGATACTTGAAGGTATACCATGCAATCTGACAATCTCATCAATGTACAACTGAGTCAATCTTTTTATCGGGTACTTCATACTAATAGGTAAGAAGTGAGCTGACTTGGTCTGTCGATCTACTATTACCCATATAGCCTCATGTCCCTTCCGAGTCCTTAGCAAACAGGTCACAAAGTTCATTGAAATACCATCCCATTTCCATTCTGGAATGTCTAAAGATTGTAACATCTCGGCTGGCCTTTGATGTTCAATCTTAGCCTTCTGACATACTAGACACGAAGCAACGTATTCCATTACGTCTCTCTTCATTCCATACCACTAGTATAACTTCTTGAGGTCTTGATACATCTTCGTGGCTCCTAGATGTAAACTCAACTTACTCTTGTGAGCCTCCTCCAGAATCAACTTTCTAAGCTCAGCATCATCTGGCACACAAATTCTTTCACCTAACCTCAAAATTCCATCTGTTCCTTCCTTGAACTCTGACACTTTTCCTTGTCGCTGAACTCTGACACTTTTCCTTGTCGCACTAGTTCTCTTTCTCCTTGTAGGTACTGATCGCTCCCTTGTTTTTCTTTTATTTGATCCATCAATCCATTGGACACCGTGATCCTTCCTAAACAAAGCTTTCCTGGAAACATCTTAACTAACAAACTCAGATCCCGGAATTGTCCCAACAATTCCTGCTCTCTAACCATCATCATCGACGCATGTATTGACTTTCTGCTTAGAGCATCAGCCACTACGTTTGCCTTCCCAGGGTGATACTGTAGTCGGAAATCGTAGTCCTTCAAGAATTCCAACCAACGCCTCTGTCGCATGTTCAACTCCTTCTGATCGAACAGATACTTCAAACTTTTGTGATCGCTGAAGACATTGAATGTAGCTCCATACAAATAATGCCTCCAGATTTTCAACGCAAAGACCACTGCCGCTAACTCCAAGCCATGCGTAGGGTAATTCCTTTCATGAATCTTCAACTGTCTCGAAGCATACGCTACAACTTTCCGGTTCTGCATCAGTACACAGCCCAACCCTTGATGTGAAGCGTCACAATAAACCTCAAAAGGTTCCTTGGGATCAGGTAGTATCAACACAGGTGAAGTTGTCAACCTTTGCTTCGGCTCTTGGAAACTTTCTTCACATGCTTCCATCCAGGTAAACGCTTGATCCTTCCGAGTTAACCAGGTAAGGGGTCCTACTATTTTGGAAAATCCTTCAATGAATCTCCTGTAGTATCTAGCTAGACCCACAAAACTATGGATCTCTGTTGCTGTTGTTGGTCTTTCCCATTCCAAAATAGCTTCTACTTTCGACGGGTCCACTGTAATTCCTTCACGCGATATGACATGTCCCAAGAATTGAACTTGGTTCAACCAAAATTCATACTTTTCCGGTTTCGCATAAAGTTGCTTTTATCTCAAAGTTTGAAGAACGATGCTGAGATGTTCAGCATGTTTTTCCTTGTTTGGAGAATAGATTAGAATGTCATCGTTAAAGACAACGACAAACTGATCTAAGTAAGGACGAAAGATTCTATTCATGTAATCCATGAATATTGCAGGAGCATTCGTCACTCCAAACGGCATTACCAGATACTCATAATGCCCATAGCGTGTTCGAAACGCTGTCTTAGGGATATCCTCTGCCTTCACACGAATTTGTTGGTAGCCTGACCGTAAATCTATTTTAGAGAAAACGGTTGCTCCACGTAACTGATCGATTAGATCATCTATCCTTGGGAGCGGATACTTGTTCTTGATCGTTACCTTGTTCAACTGACGGAAATCCACACATAATCGAGCGGTTCCATCCTTCTTTTTCACTAACAAGACTGGGGCTCCCCATGGTGACACACTAGGTCTAATGAATTTCTTTATCATCAACTCCTCAAGTTGTTCCTTCAATGTTTCTAGCTCCGATGGCGACATACGGTATGGTGCCATAGAGATTGATCCAGTGCCTGGAACCAGATCAATTGCGAACTCGATATCTCGAACAGGCGGTAGTCCAGGTACATCTTCAAGAAAAACTTCCGGAAACTCATTGACGACAGGTATGGACTCTAAGTCTAACTCATTCTTAACGTCTAAGGAAAACAGCAGCATGTATCCTTGTGCTCCCACTTTCAAAGAAGCCCTTACCTGACTAGCAGATAATAATCCAGAAATCTCATCCCTAAAAACTAAGGTTTTCTGAGCACAATCTATTAAGATATGGTTGGAAGATAGCCAATCCATGCCTAAAATTACATCTAACTGAATTAAAGGCAAACAGATCAGGTCTACAAGAAAATGTCTATCTTGGACAATGATAGAACAGTTCAAGCACACAGAGTTTACAGTAACTGGCTCAGCAGTTGGGGTTGAAACAATCAGGTTATATGGCAAGGAAGAAATAGACAAACTTAGAAGTTTCACCCGATCCATAAAAATGAAAGAATGTGTTGCACCTGAATCAAAAAGTATAGTTAAAAGATTACCAGCTATGTCACACTTACCCTGCACGAGACCGCCGGAGTTTGATACCTCAGCTCCACTCATTGTATAAACTCTTCCTTTTGCAATCGTCTTGTTAGCTCTGGTGTGGTTGATAGCTGGCTCACGCTTTAGGGCTCTGCAGTCTTTAGCCATGTGACCCAAACGATCACAGTTGAAACACCGTACCCCTCTCATCGGGTAAGTGTCAACCAGGTGGTTAGGATCTCCACACTTAAAACACTTCCTCTCTTGGCCTTGATTTTGGTTCCTCTGGCCTCCAGTCCCAGTCCCAGAAGTATCGGAACGAGGTTGCTGTTGCCTTTGATTGTTGTTGGGTGATTGGTAGTATGGCTTCCTCTGGTTCTGCTTCCATTTCCGATTCTGCCCTTGAAATTGGCTCTTAGGACGGGAGGGTCCTCCAGCATTCCCCTTTGTGTCTCGTCCTTTCCGCATTATCTCTATCTTCCTGCACTTTTCCACCAAGGCTTGAAAGTTCTTGATTTCCAATGGTAGCACTGACTCCTTGGTTTCGAAGCGTAGTCCACCTTCAAATCTTTCACACTTCCATTCTTCGCTTGGGTTGTTCTGAAAGAAGCGGAAATATTTGGCAAGCGATTCAAATCTTGCCGCATATTCCCCCACAGTCAGGTCTCGTTGACGTAAACTCAGGAACTCTTGCTCCTTCTCAGTCCGAGCACTCTGAGGAAAGTACTTATCTAGAAACTTGTTGCGAAACACTTCCCAGGTGATTGCTTGGTGCTCAGCATCTAACAGTTGCCTGGTGCCTTTCCACCAGTATTCAGCATCTCCTACCAGTTGAAAGATTGCATAAGGCACCTTTGCTTCCTCAGGTGTATGAATCAACTCAAAGATCTTTTCTAATTCCTGGATCCACAGATCAGCCTTCGTAGGATCTACGTCTCCATCAAACTGTGACGGATTCTGACGTCTGAAAGCAGTCAGATGCCTTCCCTCAGCAGCTTGTTCAGCCCTCAGCTGTTCCTGTTGGTTCTGGGCAGCCATCGTAGCAGTCTGAAGAGCAATTGCCGCAGCCACATCAGCCATTGCCTGGGCGGCGAAGTCCATCCCGCCATTGCCTCTGCCACGACCACCACGTCCGCACGCACCTCCTGGTTCCATACTGACCTGTAATACACAATCAGTGAGATGGTAATCAAAAAAGGAAAGATCTAACTCGACGGTTATTACACATTACTCCTAAGAAGTAATTCAATCAAGTCTTAATCAGAGAACACACAACATCAACCTAACAGACCTATCCCAAAGATTCCCGAAAGACTCGACCAGCTCTGATACCACTAATGTGACACCCTAAACTAGGACGCCACATTTGTTACCCGTTGCGGAAAATAAAATAAAAGAATTAAATTGCTGGTTGCTTCCGGTAAAAGATATTTTCTTAATACGTAAGAAGTCTCAAAATGGTGGTCAATTTTTTTTTCTTTAAAAGACAAAGGAAAACCAAGGTAATTGATGAACACTCAGAACATGAAATATAAACATCATATATATATATATAATCTATCCCAATGAGATTCAGAGTTTAGTACAGAAACTAGGGCCTAATCAAGATGGCCATTAACAACAGAGTTACAGAACATAAGGTTAACAACTGTAAACGAAGTAAAGCAAAATAAGGGGAGGGTCCGGAACCACACGTCAAAAGGGTGGCTCTAAGAAGCCAAATACAGTCGGACCGAGACAGACTACTCACAAAACATACACCCCTAAGTTGGTCACTACTAACAACTAGAAGGAAGACTCTCCACGAATACTCTCACAAGAAGAAACCCCAGGTGATGGGTCCACGACATCTCCGCCCTCATCAGGAGAGTCGAAATTATCAAAATCCGGATCGTCATCAAGAACGTACTCCAGTAACTCCTCAAGATCGTCGTCGTGATCCAAACATGGTATACGGGCTCTTCCTCGAAGTACTCCTTAGGGACCTCCTCAATTGGTGAAGCCGGCTCGACTCCAGGTAAGGGTACCCCTAGAGGTGGGTGCATCTGCAATTGCCCATTCATCTGTAGCACGTGCAAGTAGTACCAAGGTTGTGAGACAGCAATCCTCCTCGTCTCAACTGTCTGAACTCTGTGGTATGGTTCGCCCTTGGCATTCTTCTCCAGCGTGGTTATCGGTCCATGATAAGTAGCCGATGTAGATCTGGGGTGAATCTGCCACGCCCCCGCATTCCCCGCATCATCGAAGATCTCAATCTTCAATTCCGACGGTACCAGTGGGATGTTCGGATCCATCTAAACCATAGATATACAGCAATGCCGAGAAACAAAGAGAAGTAACAAGAAAATATGCAAGAGTGAGATACCAATATATGGATAGATTACAATAACCACATACATGATACATACATCATGTCAACATGTTAACATTTTCCAAATATTAATAGTTACAATCAAATATTGTATCAATGGGTGTCATACCCGTACAATCAGGTTTTATAAAGATTATGCATCACACTTCAATATTCTGGCTCTATAAACCTAATTTCATGAGATCCCTTCATCTTTCTAAGAGTTGATCAAAACTCAAAGCCCCCACTTGGGCATCACCATCATGATTAAAGTCCCTGTTTGGACATCACCGAAGTGACTAAAAGGTCCCTGCTTGGACATCACCAAAGTGACCAATAGCCTCTGCTTGGGCATCACCGAAGTAACTTAACTATAAGGCACGTCTGCCTAAATGCATGAATAAAGCATTTGTTCAGGAGGTTATCTTTGTGTTCAATCTCATTCATTGTCGAAGCTCAAAGCTAACGACCATTCATAAATTTTCATTACTTAATCCTCAACACAAGACACGTAGTCCGAGTGCTCAATCACAATACCTAAGACCAATGACTCAGTCAAGGTTTGTGGTCGTAGAAAGATTTATCATCTTATTTCAGCATGAATAGGACTCTTAGTCCACAACAACGAAATTAGGGCACTTGATCCATAATAACAAGACTAGGACTCTTAGCCCACAACATCATGATTAGGACTCTTGGTCCACAATACTTAACACGGATCAAAGATCAACGTGCACATTACAGAATGCTAGAGGCGACGTCTCGCGAACTAGATTCGATTTCACTTGTTCTTACTTTTCGCTCAGTGAAAATCAAATACCAAAATAAAACCTTGGTAACCATCCAAGTTACCGGAACATTTTCGAAAGTATTTCTTTACAGGAAATCTTTTCATTTGAAAAATCATTTGTAAACTATTATAAGAAATCCATTTTCTCTTAAAATCTTTTCCTTAAAAGCATCTCTATTCATGGTCAAATATTTTCCAAAGCTTTTCCCTCCGTAAAACACATATTTTTCAAAAGGACATTTTAAGATAAACATCATTACTTTCAAAATTCTATTTGTAGCTTATTTAGGTTTTAATCATATGATTAGTTGAGCGCTGACTAACGTCAGGCTTTCCAGACATCAATCAATATCATCATAATCTCAGTCAAAAATATAACAGTTAATATCAGTTCATAACATATATGATTCACAACACTTTAAATCAAGTAAGGATCAACTTCAAACAGTTATCACAACATTTCAAGTATACAAATCATTCAAACTTTGATTTAATATAATAATCATATTCAAGTAAACCAAGTAACCCACATACACACATGCACATAGCTATTGAATATCCCTCAGGCTGTCCCCTCTTACCTTTTGTGAAGGTAAAGGTACGTGAGTCTTGAGGAAGTGTACTACGAATGACCTCGTCTACTCCGCGACGAAAGTCTAAGTTTAAGAAAGCAAAACCATAAGTTAAAAGTTAACCAAGAATACTAAACCAAGAAGGTAAGGTTCGGCCATGGCATGAAATAGGGTTAGAGGTTTTCAAACAAGAATACAACTCATGGATTAATGATCCTTAAGTGTTAGGAGTTCATAACTAAGGTTCACTTTACAAAGATAGAACAAAGATCTCTCTAAATCCATGCTTAGGGTTTCAGCCTCTTTAGTATAAGTAGGCTAGAAATTTCCAACCGTTCTAATCTCTTAGATTTAGTGTTAAAAGATATCAAGAAGTATAAATTCATGATCATATTGAAAAATGAAACAAAACATCCTAGGTTCACAACCATCATAGGATAAATAGGCTAGACATCTTTAAACTTTCCAATCTCTTAGACTTAGCATCCAAAGGTATTAAGGAGCTCTAGTCCATGATCGTTTTGGAAAATGAAAACAAAACATCCTAGGTCCACAACCAATGTAGGTTCGGCCTTCATGGGATTAATAAGCGAGAAATCTTTAAACTTTTCAATCTCTTAGACTTAGGATCCAAATGTATTAAGGAGCTCAAGTCCATGATCATTTTGGAAAGATGAAAACAAAACATCCTAGGTCCTAAACCATCATAGGTTCGGCCTTCATGGGATTAATAAGCTAGAAATCTTTAAACTTTCCAATCTCTTAAACTTAGCATCCAAATGTATTAAGGAGCTCAAGTCCATGATCATTTTGGAAAGATGAAAATAAACCCTCCTAGGCCACTAATACATAGTTTCGACCATCCTTGGAAGAATAGGTTAGAGATGTTTGTTTGATACAAGCTCTTAGAATATGAAAGTAGAGATCAATAGAAGATCATAGAAATTGGTTTCAACTCAAAAGAAGTTTCCAATGATTTTCTAGAGATTTTAGAAGTTAAAAGCTCAATAAGAACACATAATGTAAACTAATGAAATAAAGTAGAGAGCTTGAAAAAGAAGCATATGAGAGTATTACCCTTGAAACTAGAAAGAAAAAGTATGAAGAACTGGAAACTTGAAAGTAAGTAAAAATGGAAACTTTAAGTGTTAGAACTTTGAAGTAAGAATGGAGAAGAAGAAGAAGGAAAATGAAATAGATGAGATGAAGTGGGTATTTATAAAAAGAGAGTGAGGGAGTGGCGTGAAGGTGGGGAAGGAGTGAGCTTGGAGAGCAAGTTTGGAGTTTAGGAGGTGTTTGGTTGGAAGAAGTGAAAAAAATGAGTTTTTGGATTGTGTCATAACCCTTTTCAATCACATCCCTCATGTCACTTCACTCCTTTGGTGCTTCCTAATCTGCTCCATTTCGTATCCGGTTGCACTTCCGATCGTAATTTTAGACGTTTTCGTCAGAATAAAATATTTTATTTTATTTTCGAACGAAAATCTTCAAAATAACCTAAGTTGAAGAATACATGATAAAAACACTAACCATCTCGTTCACGGGTCAAAATTAGGTTTTCTGCTCAGTAAACTTTTACTGTCAGTGAAAACGCAGACAGGCTTCCGTCTGAGTTTTCAACCGAAATTTTAACCGTGACCTTATACGATAGGGTAACACAAGAAAATGATTTTATTCAAATTAAAATCATCCTCTGGATTTTAATAACAATAAACACAGATAAATATATATTTATTGATAAAGAAGGACACAGAAATCGGGGCGTTACAATAAAGAGTAAGTAAGAGATTGTTCCCACGAGGATTAGAATGATGTTGCAATTACCCAAATTCAGATTAATTGTTCTTGGAAGTTAAGATTAAGGGGTAACCAAATAGTGTGTGAAAGTGCTGATCTTCAATATTTAAAAAGAACAATATTAAAAGAGAGTAATAAGTGAACAAGATAAAAAAAAGGGTTTGTGAACAAGAAAGGTAAAACAGCTACTAGCATGAATCCCTTGTAATTTCAAATTAGCTTCAGTTATGCTTCGCGATACTGCAACATTTAGCTCCAAGAAATTAAAGTTGCGTTTTCCAACACTTGAAAGATAAGGTTCATTAAACGCCTTCTATTCCTAGATTCAAATTAATTACACCCTCTTATTAATAAGCATGTTCCGGCTAGCTTAAGGACTTGAATGATTATTCCTAATCCAATCAACATCTCCAAATTTTCCAATTAGAGACTTAACTCTTATCTCTTAACCAAATCCACTTAACTTTACTTTTTCAAGTTCAGCAAGCAAAAGTTCGACTTATGATAGCCAAGCTTAAATAAAACAGCATATAAACATAGATCAAGAAAAAATACAGAAGCAAAGCATCACATAACAGCAACTAACATTCATTACAAGTTCAGTATACCAGTGTGCTGCAGCAAACTAACTCATACTGAGCTTACAAAATCTGGAAATGAAATAAAAAATGGAAGAAGAAGCCATGGGAGCACGAAAATGAACAATGGAGAGGAGGAAGACAACCCCCAAGCAGTTGTCTTCGCTGCCTAGCTGCTGTCCCCTGATATGAGGCAGCCCCTCTTAATATTAAGAGAATATTCCCCTTTTTAGGGTTTTGGAAGGACCCTTCTTCTCTTTCTTCCTTTTGGGCCATCAAAACAATATTAAAATAAAGACTTGGGCCCATTTCATTAATTGTACCAGCAGAAACCCATGCATGTGACTGGGCAACGTCATCAGCTTTTAAGACAGGCTACAGGAGAGAGAAAGTGGTCCTGCTTTTATCCTTTGCTGATAAGGTGTTCGCGTCCTTATGCTGCAGCATGACCAGAGCATCTTCCAGCAGCTTGTCAGGAGTTCGTGCTCATATGCTGTAGCATTCCTAGAGCATTTCCAGCAGCTTGTCTAAACTTCAACAAAAGCCTAACAAAACTCAAGAAACACATTAAGCATATTCCTAGACACTCAAAAACAGAAAATTAAACGAAATTTATACAAAGACACATATTACACTAAAATAACTTAAAACACCTCAAACATCCACATAAAATACTTAAAGATTACAAAAACTCAAGCTAAGAAAGACTAGATAACTCTTATTTCTAAGAGTTATCACACCCCCAAACTTGAATCATTGCTTGTCCTCATCTTATGGAAACAAAGGCACAAAATAAAAAGACACACAAAAATCAACAAAGACCTAAACATGCACACAAGACTGATAGACCACAAATTTTTTTTTTTCTCAAAGCAACGTCATGCACCACAAACCAAAACCTCTTACTTCCTCAACATTCATGCATCACAAATCAGCAGATTTTTATGACATTAATCATTTTCAGGCAAGAACGACATGCCACAACGTTATGCACTCAGAACAGTGTGTTCTTCCTCACTCACACAATTAAGCGGGTTCACTCAATCATCATTCACATCCAACCCTATCATAAGCTTGACAAGCTTCTAAACTCACTAGCACAATATCAAAGATTTACACTGCTAGAGGACTTTTATTGGGTTGTAATGGGGTTCAGAAATGCTTTCCCTATAATGTGTTCAACACCAAATGCTTTCCGCAAACCACCACAAAATCTCAATACCAAGGATGGGGTAATCTTTTCTTTTTTTCTTTTTTTCTGTTTTTTTTTTTATTTTTAGTTTCCTTATCCTTTCATTCCTTTCCTTTTTACCTTTCTTTTCTTTCTTTTTTTTTTTTTTTCAAAAACAGAATTTCAGTAAATAAAACAGCAAAACTCAATCATTTATAATACACCACTTTGCTGTATAGCACCCCCAAACTTAGAATGATGCTTGTCTTCAAGCCACCCCCAAACTTATGTTCATGAAAAGCAACCCCTAAACTCTACCTAGTAAGGACAACTTTCTGTTTTTCAAGTTATAGGGCTTGTAATGTGGCTAGTAACAGAAACAAGGGGCTCAAGCTCAAAGGGGCTCGCACACAAAGTTAAAATCAAAGGGTAGGCTATTTAGGCAAAATCTAGCATTTGAAACAATCAAGCATGCCTCAAGCAAAAGTGTGTGCAGCAATGATATGTTAAAACAAGCAAAAATAAATTCAAACTTTACAGAGAAGGCACATGAATGGAACTCAGAATCAAATAAAACTGTTGGAGCCCAAAATCTCACAGGTTATATCAAAATGCTGCAGCATATGTTTTACCCTCAAACAATTTTAGTCAATCCAAACAACTAAAAAGTTCAACACTCGTGTCAAAGGCTCAGAAATTAAGGTTGTGGTCCAAACAACTTGATTTATTGTTCAAAAGATTCCCATGAATAGGGTCGTCTGTTAATCATTTGTGGTCCAATCAGAGACAAACATACTAAAACAGCAAACATACAACCATTGCCAAACAGAACATAAACTACAGTACTACTAGAAGGGTGCAACATAAAACAGATTAGAAACTTCCAAAACAGCAAAAGGGTAAAAGAGAAAACATCCCTTGTTCTGATATTGCCGCATGTTGCAGCATTTGGGTGCAGAAATTCTACACAGCTGGGCAAAACAAAAGTAGCTCCTCCTTTGAGCTGATTAAGCCATTTGCCTAAGTGTTTTCTTTCCCAGGCCTTTGACTTCTTTTGCAATGGCCACCTCATATGTTTGAGTTGCCTCTTCAATATTTGGGGGAAAGGTGGGGAAGGCCTCTCTAGGACATTGTTGCCCCTATTGTTATTCCCCACATAGTTCATAGAATTTGGTTGCTCGGGCAATCTTCAAACAATTGTCCTCCCTCATAGTAGACACATGATACAGCATCAGCTTGGAAATATTGTTGCTCATTTCCCATGGGCTCATTCAATGCAGCTTGATTCAGAGAAAGGACTTCGTTAGCCATGGTTAAATTTTTAACCATGTTTGTCAATGAGGCTAACTAGGCAGAAATAGTAGAAATTGCAGTCCCTTCGTGAACTTTTGCTGCAGCACTTGACTTGCTGGAGCATAGCCTAGCAATGGGCCATTGATGACTATTTGCAACAATGCTTTCAATCAGGGCATATGCTTCATTATAGGGCTTGGTCAGCAATGTGCCACCTATTGAAGCATCTAACATCATTCTTGCATCAAGCAACACACCATTATAGAAATGCTCCATTTGAATGCAGATAGGAATTCCATGATGAGGGCATCTCCTTAACTGCTCCTTAAACCTCTCCCAAAACTCAAACAGTGGTTCATCATCCATTTGCTTGAATAAGGATATGGCATTCGTCATCCTAGCATTTTTCATATATAGCGGGAAAGTATCTAATAAGGGACTTTTTAGCTAACTTGTTCCACGTATCTACTGAGTTGGGCTCCAAACAATATAACCAAGTTTTAGCCTTCCCACTCAGAGAATATGGAAACAATCTCAACCTGAAGGCATCATCAGTAACGTCTGGGTTGTTAAAGTTACTAGCCACATCTAGAAACTGTTTCACATGTAAGTGAGGATCTTCATTGTCAGCTCCACTGAACTGCCCATTGCTTGCAACATCTGAAACATAATAGGCTTGAACTCAAAGTGAGGGGCTATGATATCAATTCTCACAATCCCTGTGTTCAAAGTTGATGACAACCAAAGGATGGGTTGCCTTTGGAGATGATCTTATGGGGTAATTTTACAAAACCAAGTTAAGTGTCTTGTTGAAGTTCATTACATAAGAAGAAGAAATTATAAAAATGGAAGAAGAAAGAAGTGAGATGGCGCCACAAACTATAAGTTTGATAAGCCAAGTGATGTTCGCCACAAGAATCTTATTCTTGATAAGAACTAGTTGGCTCAACCAAGAACCAAGGAGAAACAATATTTTCTCACAAAATGGAGTTTGATCCAAAATGAACATCCAAGTTGTTCCATTCACATGTTTAGGACCAAATGCATATACTTTGGAGCAGCCAACTTTTGGCTTTCACAAACAAAACATAACCCCCACTTAATTGGCCTAATTCATGAATCTAAACACACTAAAAACCAAACTTAAATCAGCCACCAAAATAAAAACGAAAATCCATAACCCCTCACTTATTTAGCCTATTCATAACACTAAAAACACTCACTAAAACACCTTAACTCAGCCAACAACACATTCAAGTCAGCCACCAAAAATTAAACATGCCCCACACCCTTTATGACTTTCTCTCTCACACTCATTATGTGGTGGTTACACTTGCTTCTCAAATTAAAAGTGTAACCCCCCATAATTTATTCAAAATACTAACACACTAATTAGGAGTTCTTATAGCATGCAAGCTAAAGATTCCTCCCGCTAAGACACATACAAATTTGTGTAACATCATGGATTACAAGTGGGCTGACCCAAAAACATCACTTAGTAATTGGACTCACTCATAAAACCCATTTACACTTATTGAATTAAAATAAACAACTAAATTGGACTATTCTTCATGTTGCACGCCCCTCTTGTCATGGATCCTTTAGTTAGATAATGTAAGTTAATAATTTGGGCTTCATTCCATCCAATCTTGCATTTGGGTTGCATCCATGATAAGAACCATAGTTTGAATTAACACTTGTTGGGCTTTCTTGGTTATAACATTTGTCATTGGCCCACCAAGTCCTTGGCTAGCTTCATGAACCATAGTCCAAATTGTGCTCATATCAAAAGCTGCTGGATCAAAGAGTGCATATCCTCGGATAGCACTATTCCTATCATTAGCCAATGCCATGCTATCTTGTTGCTTTGTTTCAGTCATTTCAACAGAACAAGTACCTATTGCTACAGCAATCACTGCAAAAATCAGTTGTCCTAACTAACAGAACTACTAATCTAAAAATTGGAATTTAAACACCATTACTAATCCCTCGCAATGGTGCCAGAAACTTGTTGCTTAAAAAGTGCTATGTGCAAGTATACACAATCATAACAAGTAATAAAGAGTAAGTAAGAGATCGTTCCCACGAGGATTAGAATGCGGTAGCAATTACCAAAATTCAGATTAATTGTTCTTGGAAGTTAAAATTAAGGGGTAACCAAATAGTGTGTGAAAGTGTTGATTTTCAATATTTAAAAAGAACAATATTAAAAGAGAGTAATAAGTGAACAAGATAAAAAAAAGGGTTTGTGAACAAGAAGGGTAAAACAGCTACTAGCATGAATCCCTTGTAATTTCAAATTAGCTTCAGTTATGCTTCGCGATACTGCAACATTTAGCTCCAGGAAATTAAAGTTGCGTTTTCCAACACTTGAAAGATAAGGTTCATTAAACGCCTTCTATTCCTAGATTCAAATTAATTACACCCTCTTATTAATAAGCATGTTCCGGCTAGCTTAAGGACTTGAATGATTATTCCTAATCCAATCAACATCTCCAAATTTTCCAATTAGAGACTTAACTCTTATCTCTTAACCAAATCCACTTAACTTTACTTTTCCAAGTTCAGCAAGCAAAAGTTCAACTTATGATAGCCAAGCTTAAATAAAACAGCATATAAACATAGATTAAGAAAAAATGCAGAAGCAAAGCATCACATAACAGCAACTAACATTCATTACAAGTTCAGTATACCAATGTGCTGCAGCAAACTAACTCATACTGAGCTTACAAAATCTGGAAATGAAATAAAAAATGGAAGAAGAAGCCATGGGAGCAAGAAAATGAACAATGGAGAGGAGGAAGACAACCCCCAAGCTGTTGTCTTCGCTACCTAGCTGCTGTCCCCTGATATGAGGTAGCCCCTCTTAATATTAAGAGAATATTCCCCTTTTTAGGGTTTTGGAAGGACCCTTCTTCTCTTTCTTCCTTTTGGGCCATCAAAACAATATTAAAATAAAGACTTGGGCCCATTTCATTAATTGTACCAGCAGAAACCCATGCTTGTGACTGGGCCACGTCGTCAGCTTTTAGGACAGGCCATAGGAGAGAGAAAGTGTCCTGCTTTTGTCCTTTTCTGATAAGGAGTTCGCGTCCTTATGCTGCAGCATGACCAGAGCATCTTCCAGCAGCTTGTCAGGAGTTCGCGCTCATATGCTGCAGCATTCCTAGAGCATTTCCAGCAGCTTGTCTAAACTTCAACAAAAGCCTAACAAAACTCAAGAAACACATTAAGCATATTCCTAGACACTCAAAAACAGAAAATTAAACGAAATTTATACAAAGACACATATTACACTAAAATAACTTAAAACACCTAAAACATCCACATAAAATACTTAAATATTACAAAAACTCAAGCTAAGAAAGACTAGATAACTCTTATTTCTAAGAGTTATCACACCCCCAAACTTGAATCATTGCTTGTCCACAAGTTATGGAAACAAAGGCACAAAATAAAAAGATACACAAAAATCAACAAAGACCTAAACATGCACACAAGACTGATAGACCACAAATATTTTTTTTCTCAAAGCAACGTCATGCACCACAAACCAAAACCTCTTACTTCCTCAACATTCATGCATCACAAATCAGCAGATTTTTATGACATTAATCATTTTCAGCCAAGAACGACATGCCACAACATTATGCACTCAGAACAGTGTGTTCTTCCTCACTCACACAATTAAGCAGGTTCACTCAATCATCACTCACATCCAACCCTATCATAAGCTTGACAAGCTTCTAAACTCACTAGCACAATATCAAAGATTTACACTGGGGTTGTAATGGGGTTCATAAATTCTCTCCTTATAATGTGTTCAACACCAAATGCTTTCCACAAACCACCACAAAATCTCAATACCAAGGATGGGGTAATCTTTTATTTTTTTATTTTTTTTCTTTTTAGTTTCCTTATCCTTTCATTCCTTTCCTTATTACCTTTCTTTTCTTTTCTTTTCTTTCTTTTTTTTTTTTTTTTCAAAAACAGAATTTCAGTAAATAAAACAGCAAAACTCAGTCATTTATAATACACCACTTTGCTGTATAGCACCCCCAAACTTAGAATGATGCTTGTCTTCAAGCCACCCCCAAACTTATGTTACGACCATGTAGTCATAAAAAGCAACCCCTAAACTCCACCTAGTAAGGACATCTTTTTGTTTTTCAAGTTATAGGGCTTGTAATGTGGCTTGTAACAGAAACAAGGGGCTCAAGCTCAAAGGGGCTCACACACAAAGTTAAAATCAAAGGGTAGGCTATTTTGGCAAAATCTAGCATTTGAAACAATCAAGCATGCCTCAAGCAAAAGTGTGTGCAGCAATGATATGTTAAAACAAGCAAGAATCAAGTCAAACTTTACAGAAAAGGCACATGAATGGAACTCAGAATCAAATAAAACTGTTGGGGCTCAAAATCTCACAGGTTATATCAAAATGCTGTAGCATATGTTTAAGCCTCAAACAATTTCAATCAATCTAAACAGCTAAAAAGTTCAACACTCGTGTCAAAGGTTCAGAAATTAAGGTTGTGGTCCAAACAACTTGATTTATTGTTCAAAATATTCCCATGAATAGGGTCGTTTGTTAATCATTAATTTGTGGTCCAATCAGAGACAAACATACTAAAACAGCAAACAGACAACCACTTCCAAACATAACATAAACTACAGTACTACTAGAAGGGTGCAACATAAAACAGATTAGAAACTTCCAAAACAGCAAAAGGGTAAAAGCGAAAACATCCCTTGTTTTGATATTGCCGCATGTTGCAACATTTGGGTGCTGAAATTCTTCACAGCTGGGCCAAACAAAAGTAGCTCCTCCTTTGAGCAGATTGAGCTATTTGCTTAAGTGTTTTCTTTCCCAGGCCTTTGACTTCTTTTGTAATGGCCACCTCATATGTTTGAGTTACCTCTTCAATATTTGGGGGAAAGGTGGGGAAGGCCTCTCTGATACAAATTTGGGCAAAGACTTTTCTGTAGAATTTTTCTGTTGAGTTTTCTTTGCTGCAACATGTTCAAAAGATTCTGTAATAACTGGATCAATCTTTTTAAACTCAGATTCTGGATTCTGGACATTGCTCTTAGTCTTAACAGATTTTCTGTATCCTTTCCGCCCTATAGAAGTGAGGACTTCTTTCCCATTTCTGAGGATTATTGTGTTGCAGTGCTCCATTTCATTTGGCTTAGGTGTCTCTATGGTGCTGGGAAGTGTGCCATGTGGATATATGCCTTGATAGGTACTTGTGTTTTGATGATGAACAAAAGGAGGAATTCAAGTCTAAGGACCAAAATTGCAAAAAGCGGAAAAAGGTCAAACAAGCAGTCAAGATGGGCAAAATGGGAATTTCAGTATTTGTATTGCTTGTTTTAGAAGATGTGTGTAAATGGTAAGTGGAGCTCTCAATTTAATATTGGTCTCTCACACACATTTAAAATGTGCTTAAAAGAATTATTACATGTGTTAAAATCTACTAATTTGGCTCAAGGTTTCATCAAAACTTTTTTTTCTTCTAAATCTAACTAAAAATGTTTTGTCAAAACAAATTCGGAAATTTTTATTATCATCAAAAGATCTCACTCAAGTTTTTATTGTTTCAATCATTATTATTTTTGAAAATAAATTCCCTTTTAAATAAGCCTTCTAATCTTTTTGGCTGAAGCCTTATAACACGTTTTTGTTTATCCCTTGGCTGCAATGGTCATTTGTCTTTTCTATTAAACGAGCTACAATTTTTTTGGTTATGGGAATTAATTATTTTGGCAAAACAAAATTGCATTCAATGAAAATCTGCCCATTGCCAAATTCATACTTCAACGGCCATATTGTTTTAATTGAGATAATAAAACTCAATCATTGTTTTGGTGCAACAATTATTCAAATTGGATTATTCTCATTCATAAATCAATTGACAAAATAAATTTGTGCTCCATGAAAATCATTTATAGCTCTTTCACGTCAATGCCTTATCCTGTGGTGCAACATCAATATTGCTATTAAAATGCAAATTTCATATCTCATGTTATTGCCTTGTGCTCACTGCAATATTCATATTCTTTAAATAGCCAAATCAATTTGCATCTTTACACGTTGGCAATCAATTTTTTAAATTGCAAAATGATTTGCATTGATAGTCAGATCTTGTATTAAACTTGTGCAACGTTCATATATATCCTTTTATGGCAATAAATTCCTTCATGTTTTAATTGCCAACAAATTTGAATTAAAAGCAAATATAATATCATGGCATTAAAAGTGTGTACCGGTTCTTATCAACAACAAAAAAAATGTGTACCGTTTAAAAAAAAAGCTTTCGAAATAAAAAGGGGGTCGCTCACTCGCTCTTGATCTGATATAACAACAGTGACAAGCCAAAAGAAAAATAGAGAAAACCGTGAAAATATTTTTTATCAAGAGCTTTTGCAAAAATTGTAAAATCACTTTGAGCCATCATATGTTACAACTCCACTATTTCTCTATGTGCTCAAACTCTGATAATCATTTTCTATACTACTCCTCTTACACTATCACTTGATCATACTATTTTGAGAGTTCTACACACCATATAGGTGTTGTTATTCTTGTGCTTCAAATTGTTTTATCAGCACTATTAAGAGTGCATACTATTGGTGAGAGTCGGATTGACTCAAACCTCTTTTGGTTACAATTCTTGAAAGAGAGGGTATATCTCTTGTAAGGGATTAGTGGGTGTGATTCCACTGTAAAGGTTCTAGCTGCGCCTGTTTAAAAGCTAGGGATTTGAGACTTTGTCACTAGGGGATTGTATTTCTCTTGTCTATAAGGAGTTCTCGTTATTGTAAAGGTTCTAGCTGCTCCTGTTTAAAAGCTAGGGATTGAGTGAAAACTCTTGGTGGTATTGCCTTGGGGACTAGACGTAGGCCACGTGGGTAGTCTGCGGCTGAACCAGGATATATCGCTGTGTTCATCTTCTTATCCCTCATCTCTTTACATTTCCACTATTTTAATTATCGCATTTTATTTTCAAACGTTTTATTTTTATAAAGCGCCTTAATTTGAAAATAACTATTTATCCACTGCAAATTATGTTTAAAGTTTAAAAGGGTTTTGAGTTATCGAAAAAGTTTTCATTTTTTATTTAAAACCCAATTCACCCCCCTCTTGGGTATGGTTGTCACGACCAACAAGTGGTATCAGAGCTTCGGCTCTGGTTAGTAGCTTAACAGCTTAGAGTTAAGACCCTAGTTTAGCAACCTTTTGAAAAGTTTTCCAAAATTTATGGTTTTGAAATTGACAAACCACCATTCTTTGATGGTGAGAATTTCATTTATTGGAAAGCTAAAATAGAAATTTTTATGCAATCAATTGATGTTGATTTATGGGATATTGGAGTCCATGGATTCATTCTCAAACCCAAACAACATCATACTGAGTTTGATAAAAATTGTTTTTACTTGAATCTCAAAGCTATGCAAATTCTTCGGAATTGTTTGTGCGATGATGCTTATGAGATAATTAAAGATTGTGTTTGTGCCAAGGATATTTTGAATTTACTTGATTATAATTACCTTGTCACTAACAATTTTGAGATTGAAAGTAATTACAGGAATGGGCAAATTTTAATGGAGGAAAGATATCCTCAAGAACATGCCAAGAAGAAGGACTACAAGAGCAAAGAGCAAATGGTCAAGAAAATAGAAACCACTCTCCAAGAAACTCAGAGAAACTTGGAGGTAATCGACACTAAACTCAATCTATTGAAAGATGAATGGTTATATGCATATAATGAGTTATATGATGAATTGTTGCGTTTAGAAAATAAGAACTTGAATTGGTTGAAAAATATTTCATCTATTGAAAGTGATTTGAAAAATATGGAAAATGAATATACTTGTTATAGTGATGAAAGTATTGTGAAATTTGAATCCTCATTATGCTATGAAAATTGTATGATTCTTAATAATCAAATTGAGGACTTATTTCATGAAATTAATAAAACAAAAAGTTCCACATGTGTACATCCTTTGTATGAAATAGAAAAAGAAATTCATTCCAACTATGATATGTTAATTGTTAAACATGATACTTATCAAGGTCATAATCATTCTATAGTTGAGTATGAAAATCGTTATATGAAAAATAGAAGGCATGTAACATATAACTATTGTGGAAAGTTAGGACATATTTCTCATATGTGCATCTATAGGAAAAATAATTATATGAGAAATAAAATTGCTTTGATTCCTAAAGATAAAGATAACTTGTCCACTAACCCACAAGGACCCAATACGAAATGGGTACCAAAAGGTTTCTCTAGTATTTCTAATGTGCAGAAAAAATCTATATTTGAGAAACAAACTATCTTGGAAAAGGAGGGGACATCAAGAAGAGTGTTTTACAATTTCGAAAATGCTATTGGTACCAATAGAAGCAATAGTCTCTTGATGAATAACTCAAACAAAATAGAAGGTGTCAATGCTAAATTCAAGTTCAAACAAAAGTGGGTAAGAAAGAACCATCTCGTGAATTCAAGGAATGAGGTAACTTCATCCTCTTTCCCCCATATGTGCTCAAACGTGAAATTCGCTACATGGAAAAAGATCTATCAAAATGTTGTATGAAATTTGGGGTAGATGCCATGTATGTGTTTTTATGTTGATTGATTATTATTTGAAGTATGGCATAAATAATTTGAATAAGTTCCAAATCTTCCTTGTTATGAAAATTGAAAATCGAACGGGATAATCGGTTGGATAATCGATTATGCATCCTCAAGGAAAATAGGGAAGATAGACTTAAGCGTAGTAATCGGTTATCATAATCGATTATGCTATGAAGATATGGAATTTCTGAAAATACTTTTTCCAAATAAAATGATAATTAATTTTCTAATAAATGCATCATTATGAAATGATATCTGATTTAATTCTTTAATTATTTGAAAGATATCAAATTCAAAATTGAATTAGAATTAAACTCTTTTATGATACAAATTTATTTTGTAAATTATTACTTATCACTATTTTTCAAAAATATGATTTGAAAAATTAAATAATGATTTAATTCATGATCATATTTTATTGGAAAATTTATTTCTTATCATGAATTAATAAACCACATCTTTTTCAAATTTGAAAATTTAGTAAGGATTGATGTTGAATTTAAATGATCAACAAATTTTTTGATGATACTTGTTTTAAATTCAAAATTCAAATAATCAAATATTTTATTGTGATTTTTGAAATTTTTGAATTATGGTGATATATTTTTGAAATTCAAAAATCCTTATCTCCTCATCTATATATCTTTATATAAATCAAAATAACTTTTTCACTATTCATGCCATGTGTCAATTTATTAGCTAATTAAAAGAATGTTCTAGACATATAAGCATGGAAAAGAAGATTAGTGATATAAATATGGCTTCTCCACATGTAAGTTTTAGTTTTTCATTTCCCATTAAACTCAAAAAATACCTAATATCAAACTCCAAGCTTCTACTTTATCTATATATCTATATAAATCAAAATAACTTTTTCACTATTCATGCCATGTGTCAATTTATTAGCTAATTAAAAGAATGTTCTAGACATATAAGCATGGAAAAGAAGATTAGTGATATAAATATGGCTTCTCCACATGTAAGTTTTAGTTTTTCATTTCCCATTAAACTCAAAAAATACCTAATATCAAACTCCAAGCTTCTACTTTATTGACAATATAGTGTATATAAATCAAAATAACTTTTTTACTATTCATGCCATGTGTCAATTTATTAGCTAATTAAAAGAATGTTCTAAACATATAAGCATCGAAAAGAAGATTAGTGATATAAACATGGCTTCTCCACATATAAGTTTTAGTTTTTCATTTCCCATTCAACTCAAAAAATACCTACTATCAAGCTCCAAGCTTCTACTTTATTGACTATTATTTATCAAGTTGCAGATATTACTAATTTCATATTATTTTTATCAATATTATCATTAAAATTTGATACTTCTTGCATAGTACTCTACTTGATTTATTATTTTAATATTATTAATATGTTGTGATTAATAAATTTTTATAAAATAAATAATATACGATAAAATAAAAAGAATATTTTTTATTAAAAAAGTATTACTGATAAATTGAATAATTAAATTTAGATTTTTTTTATATAGTTTACTTACAAATAATATTGGTATTAAAATATATATATTTTAAATATTGAATATTTGAATTACATGAAACTTAAAACTTGAAAGTATAGCAAAGTATAAATCACATTGATAAATATTTATATCACACAAGTACGATGTATTAACTTATTACTATATATACAACAATCGTTTTGAAACATCCGTAAAAAGCCAACAAGACCCGTGCGATAGCACGTACCATTCTAGTTTTATTACAAAATCAAAATTTGTTTGAAAAATTATTTTAATACACAATTAGTAATTAATTCATGATCATGTTTTAATGGAAATTAATTTCTTGTCATGATTTAATATACATAATATTTTGAAATTGAAAATCATTACGATTGTTGTAATAAATCCTTTACAATGTGTGATTCGAAAATTCTTTAAGGACTGATTTAAAAATTATTTGAATTCAAATTTTTATTTTTGGATATATGGAAATCTTTTATTATACCACAAATACATAAATGGAGATATATTAAGATTGTGGTTAATAAAGCTAAAAGAATTTGGCATATTTTATTTGAATATTTCTTATTGTGACACCCTAAACCGGGGCGCCACATCTTAGTTACCCGTTGCGGAAAATAAAATAAAAGATATTAAATTGCTGGTTGCTTTCGGTAAAAGATACTATCTTTATAAGTAAGTAGCCTCAAAATGGTGGTTTTTTTTTTTTTTCTTAAAGACAAAGGGAAAACAAAAGGTAATTGATGAACACTCAGAACATGAAACGTAAACACCATATATATATATATAACTATCCCAGTGGGATTCAGAGTTTAGTACAGAAAACCAGGGCCTAAACAAGATGGCCATTAACAACAGAGTTAGAAATCTAGAAGATACAACTGAAAAGAGAGTAAGCAAAAACACGGGGGTAACTCTAGAAAGTCAGAAATGGAAGACTGTCCACAAAACACTCCAAACTGGTCACTGACACTGGCTGCAAGCAGAGTCTCCGCAAATGCTCCCACGAAACGAGAAATCAGGTAATGGGTCTATGACGTCGCCGCCCTTATCCATGGAATCGTCGTCGTCGTCATGTTCCAGGACATGATACTCAGGCCCATCCTCCTCCATGACCTCATAGAAGTCCTCCTTGGGATCCTCCTCAGGGTCCAGAGGTGATAGCTCGTGTAGTAGACCGTTAACTTGCAATGCGTGAAGGTAGTACCAAGTCGGAGGCAGAGCAACTCTCCTAGTCTCCACGGTCTGGCTCCTACGGATCAGGTCTCCGTCAGCATTCAAATTAGTTGTGGTGATTGATCCGTGGTACGTGGCAGACGTCGCTCCCAGATGAATCTGCCATGCCTCGGCATTCCCCGCGTCGTCGAAGACCTCATTCTTCGACATTGTCGGCACAAGAGGGATGTTGGGATCCATTTGAGCTCATATACATACGGCGGTACCAAAAAGGAAGAGAGAAAAACAAGTAGAAATGAAAGAGAGAGAGATACCGACAATAGATATATCACTCAACAACCATATGCATGATACATATAACACACTGGCATATTAGCAATTTAACATTATTCATAAGTAAGACAACAAGTATTATATCAATGGGTCTCATACCCGAATCAATCAGTTTTGTAAAGATAATGTATGACACTTCAATCATCAGGCTCTAAACTTAATCTCATGAGATATCATCACCGTTTTATCATTAAGAAATAAAGAGTTAATCAAGCTCGTATGCTGCATTGGCAAGTTGTCTCCGTCACCTTATGCACCCGGATCAACATCATCATGAATTCCTTATCAATGGCCATTCGGATGTATACATCATCGAACACCACATCTTAAGCGGGTATTCGATAACTCAAGCATGTCTGCTAAGGGGAAATGCATATGAATAAAAGACTTTTCATTATTCAAGACTTTTCTTTGTGTTCACTCTTTTTCGTTGTCGAAGCTCAAGGCTAACGACTATTCTCAATTTTCATCACTTGAAAATCAATAACACAGGACGCGCAGTCCGAGTGCTCAATCACAACGCCTTAGACCGATGCCGCAGTCAAGGTTTGTGGTCGTATAAACAATTATAATTTTATCCATGTTTTATTTCAACATGATAAGGACTCCTAGTCCACAACAACGAAATTAGAACACGCAGTCCTCAATTCCGAGATTAGGACTCCTAGCCCATACTATCACGATTAGGACCCCGGGTCCATAATTCTTGACACGGATCCCAGATCACATACATATAACTGAATACTAGAGGCGGCGTCTCGCGAACTAGATTCTCTTTCACATATGCTTACTTTTCGCTCAGTGAAAATCAAAATCCAAAACAAAACCTCGGTCACTTATCCAAGTAACCGGAACGTTTTCTAAATCATTTAGGAGAAAATCTTTTTACATTACAACTTTTTTTTTTATAAAACATTAAGGAATTTTGAAATCCTTGATGGAATAAAGTCAAATATTTTCAAAGGGGTTTTTCCTTCATAAAACACATAGTTCGAAAAAGGTTTTCTCGTCCAAACTTTGGATCATAAAAAGGTAGTTTCTATTGACTTAAAATCACTTCAACGTTTCTTTTCCAAAACAAGAATCTTATTCTTTTGAAATAAGCACTTTAAACAAGGAACTTTTATAAATGAAACCAATACTTTCAAAGTTCTAATCAAGGCTTATTAAGGCTTTTAATCCTTATAACCATTGGGCACAGACTCAAGTCCGGCTTCTCAAACTTCAATCAACAGTAATAAATCCTCAAACAATGATATCACAGTTAATGACAGTTTATCACATATATATAACTCACAATACTTTAAAGCGAGTAGTAAACAACTTCAAGTAATAATCACAATAGTTCAAGTTCATTCAAGTATTGACTCCATATCATAATAATATTCAAATTACTCAAGTAAACACATACACACATGCATATGGTCATTGAATATCCCTAGGCAATCCCCTCTTACCTTCCGTGAGAGTAAGGAGATTAGATGCCTGAAAAGGTATACCACGAACGTTCTCGCTTTCTCCGCGATAGAAGTCTAAGGTTATGAACACAAAATCACAAGTTAAAATCAATCAAGAACACTAAACCACAAGGTATAGGTTCGGCCAAGACTAGTTCTTAGGGTTAGAGATTCCCGAAAATTATACAACTCATGGATTTATGATCCTTAAGTATTTGGGAGTTCATAAACAATGATCATTTAACAAAGTTGAATTAAAATCCCACTAAGTTATAAACTTAGGGTATTCGGCCAAGGGTAGTAAAATAGGCTAACATTCACTAAACTTTCCAATCTCTTAGGTCTAGCATCCATATGTATTAAGGAGCTCAAAACCATGATCATTTTGGAAAATAAGAACAAAGTATCCTAGGTCCATAACCTTCTAGGTTCGGCCTTCATAGGATCTATAGACTAGAAATCTTTAAACTTTCCAATCTCTTAGACTTGGCATCCAAATATCTTATGGAGCTCAAGTCCATGATCATTTTGGAAAAAGAAAACTCAAACATCCTAGCCCCAAAACATTTAAGTTTCGGCTTCCATAGGATAATGAGGAAAATATTCTTTGTTTGATAACAACTCTTAGGTTTAGAATCACAAGGTATTAAGAGTTCTAAATCCATGATCATACTTGGAAAGTTGAAACATAGTATCCTAGGCCACTTATACATATTTTCGGCCATCATAGGAAAACAAGCTATCAAACCTTCCAAGATTATAGATTTAAGATCAAAGAATAGTTAGAAACTCAAACACATGATCATATTCCAAAAGTTGAACCAAAAACCTCCTAGGCCACATATGCATAGCTTCGGCCATCATAGGAAGAAATAGATGGAGATTTTTGTTTTACACAACCTCTTAGTATGTGAAAATATAAGTTAATACAAGACTATAGAAAGTGGTTTCAACTCAAAAGGAGTTTTCTACCATTTTAGAGAGATTTTAGAAGTTTAAAGCACATAAAGAACACATAAAGCAAACTAGGAAATAAAAGATGAAACTTGCAAAAAGATTCATATGAGAGCATTACCCTTAGTATAAGGAATAACTTTAATGAGGAACTTAAGTAGAAAAGATGAATAAAAATGGAAGCTTTAAGAGAAGGAAGACGAAGAAGTGTAAAGTATAATGGAGTGTTGGAGATGAAGGAAAATCATGAAGTGAAAATGAAAGGTGTATATATAAAGGGAGGGGGGCCTGGATGGCGCAAGGAGAGAGAGAGAAAGAGAGAAGGGTTTGGAAAGCAAGTTTGGTCTTATGCCTTGTTTGTTGAAGAGGAAAGAGGAAAGAGGAAAATAGGTTTTTAGAATATAATATGATATAATTTGAAAAGTGTGATGATTACACTTTTGGAGTGTGTCATAACCCATTTCCATCGAGTCCCATCAAGTCACTTCTCTTCTTTTGTGCTCCCTAATCTGCTCCATTTCGTACCCCGTTCAAGTTCCCGATCGTATTTCGCCCGGAATAAATATTTTATTTTATTTCCGAACTCAAATTTTTGAAAAAAAAACAATATCATACAAAACATCATAAAAACACTAACCGTTTCGTTCACGGGTCAAAATTAAGTTTTCTGCTCAGTAACTTGTACCGGCAGTGAAAACACAGATCGGCTTCCGTCTGAATTTTCAACCGAAATTTTTACCGTGAGTTCATATGATATAACTACACAAGAAAATGATTTTATTTTAATTAAAATCATCCTCTGAGTTTAATCTAAAAATAAACACATTTAAATATGTTTATACTGCTACAGAAAGCATAGGAAAAACAGGGTGTTACAATACTATCACTCTAAAAAGAATTTCGTCCTCAAAATTACGCACCTTGAAGTAACTCAGGGTATTGCAATTTCATCTTGTCCTCAGCCTCCCATGTAGCTTCTCCGGTTGTCTCGTTCCAGATGACTTTGACTAAAGGAATTTGTTTACCTCTGAGCTGCTTCATCATCTTATCCGCGATTTGTACCGGCAAAGTCTCAAAAGACAGGTTTTCTTTTAATTTTACTTTATCAGGTTTAATAACATGTGATGGATTAGGAATATACTTTCTCAACTGAGAGACATGGAAAACATCATGGATGTTGGAAAGAAAAGGAGGTAAAGATATTTTGTAAGCTACTGGACCTACCCGACGAAGAATTTGGTAGGGTCCAATGAATTTGGGAGTAAGCTTTCTGGATTTTATCACTCTGCCAATCCCAGTCGTTGGCGTGACTCTCAAGAACACATGCTCGCCTTCCTCAAACTCAAGAGGTCGTCGTCTCTTGTCAGCATAACTCTTCTGTCTACTTTGAGCAGTCCTCATTTTCTCCTGGATCGTCTTCACCTTCTCCGTCGTTTGTTGCACGATCTCTGGTCCTAACAGCAAACTCTCACCATCCTGGTACCAACACAAAGGCGTTCGACATCGTCGACCATACAAGGCTTCATAGGGTGCCATTCCTATACTTGAATGAAAACTGTTGTTGTAGGTTAATTCTATCAACGATAGAAACTCGTCCCAGCTCCCAGTGTCTTCCATCACGCACACTCTTAGCAAATCTTCGAGTGATTGGATTGTCCTCTCGGACTGTCCATCAGTTTGTGGATGATACGCAGATCTCAATTTGAGTTTTGTTCCCAAAGAGTTTTGTAGTCCTTTCCAAAATTCTGACGTAAACCTCGGATCACGATCCGAAATGATACTCGAGGGTATACCGTGCAACCTGACAATCTCGTCAATGTACAACTAAGTCAACCTTTCTGGCCTAGTGAGGTGGTATAGTGTAGTTCTCCGCCTCAATTTCTGGCCTAGCAATCCTAATTCGCAAACCCCTAGCATTTGGGGCTGCGTAGTCCTTCAGTGGTTTGGTATCCGGTAGATTGGCCATGAGTGGAATGGGGATCAACCTTTCTCTCTCTCTTTGTCTTTGTAGTCTCCTACGTCTATGAAAAGTCCTTTCGATCTCGGGATCAACTTCAATAAGAGTTCCAAGACTTTGGGATCTTCGCATAAAAGAGAAAAATACCTGCAAAGAGAGAGATAGATACACTAGAAAAAGAAAGAAAAATTAATAAAAAATTAAAAATGTCCAAAAAAATCAATTTAAAAATTAGATTGAAATTCAATAAAGCACAGTCCCCGGCGCCAAAAACTTGATAGCCTGAATCAACAAGTGTACGGCTTCGTCGTCAAGTAATAAAAAGATCAAACCCACAGAGACCGTGATCTTAAATAGCAATTAATTATTAAATTAATTAAACTAAACAAGAAAAAGATTTGGTTTTTGAAATAAGAATTGACTAACAAATCTAGTAATTAAAACGCAATCAAATCAAATCTGGTGTTTTTCAAATTAAAAGATATTTCCAGGAATTGGGTTACCAACAAGACTGCTTATGCTACTAAATTGACTACTCCTCTTGTTAATTATCAAAATTGCTTTGAAGGTGAATTTATCCTAATATAGTTAATGTTCCCTCTCGAGATACAAGAACAGTGCCCAATTAAGCCAACCCCTACTCTCGTGGTAATTGTATTTAAATTGAACCCATTAAGATTTATGACAATTCAATGAACCCTCGAAGGACCGCTTCTAACTCTCGTGATTTAAGTCCTAAGTTCAATCCCTATAGATCCAATACCTAAGTTCACCGCTAGGTTCATCCTTAGAATATCTATGACGTGCAAATAAGTGTGCACCAAATTCACAAGTAATTCATGCAATAGGAATTAAATCGAAAGCAAATTGAAATTAACAAGAAGCAAAACGTCAATTCATCTACTAGTGCAATAAGTGCTTTTTACGTCAGTCAAAATTGATTTTACACGTCAGAATAATGTCTGACATAAATATAGCTGACGTTAATAGTTAATATTTTAACGTCGGTTGTTTAAATAACTGACGTTAAAATTAAAACTATTAACGTTAGTTGTTTAATAAAACTGACATTAATAGTGTAAAACTAACGTCAGTTGTATTAATGAACTGACATTAATAGTTAAATTTTTAACGTCAGTTTTATTAAACAACTGACGTTAATAGAGTATCTTTTTTTAAAAAAAATACTATTAACGTCAGTTGTTTCAAACAACTGACGTTAAGAGATTTATTTATTTTTAAAAATTCGGTTAAAATAACACTACCCACAGCTATCCCTGCATTCAGTAAACATTATCCCAGTAATATTCATGTCAATTAACCAATCCCTGCATTCAGTAAACAGTCCAATCCAGTAAACAGTCTAGTAACAGTCTTCACTTAAATTTCATTAATAAAAGAAAAGTATATACATACAAAGGAACAAATGGGGGGATAAAAAATCAAAACCCCATTGTTAGAAAAAAATAACTAAAAGTTTCTATACTAATTACTACACACCTGCATATAATAAGTTTCTATACTAATTACTAACTACACATCTTCTGTATACTCCTGAGGTATACTTTCGGGCAATCTTTTCTCTTTAGCATACTTGAAGAAAAATTCTGCAAACCGCGTCTTCAAGTCTTTGAACTCTTTTATGTCAAGAGGAGATTGGTCGCTGTTAAAAGCCTGCACACATTCAAATAAATCACGGTAACATTAATTAACGCAAGGAAAAGGAAAACTAAAATATATAATTAAATAAGTTGTTTAATTAAGTATTACCTTCTTCCATCCCTCTGTAATAGATGAGGAGACTATGTTCAGCATATGATGCATCACATAATAGCCACACGACCAACCGTCTGGCTGAAATCGAGACTACAAAAGAAATGAAATTTAAATTCAGTTAAATAAACATATATATTTCTACATTAGTAATTAGTAATTATAATATTAATTACTATTTAACAAACTAGCAACCTTCAGGATAATCCATTCAGGATTTCCTTTAGACTTAAAAGTCCTACTCCTCCCGTTGGCACAGCTCAAACTACAAGTCTTCAGCGCACTATCATAAACAGAATATTTATGTCAATTAACCAATTCATCATGTGTCGCATAAAATTAAATTAAATGTTAGACCAATCCAATCCAAGGGGTTTATAAGCACGAAAATTAGCAAGACGGAGACTAACTAAAATAGGAAATAGTTATGTAAAAACAACCAATCCAAGGGGTTTAACAATTATCGAGGTTTAATCAATCCTTAAACACAAACAAACATCATGTTAATTTCATCATTGGTTTTGGATTACAGCAGTACGTCTAACCATAATCCACAATTTCACTACTAGAAACGCTTCTAGGATGAAGATTAATCAAGGTAAATGAATTACGCAAACATCCAACCAAGATTAAACTTAAGAACCAAAATTAACCAAGCTAGGCAATTCATCAAACACCTTCTATGCATAACCTAGAATCTGATTTTCCCTCCTTAAAATGAGTTAATGAAGCCACTGACACATACATTCAAGATTCCAATTCATTTAAGCAAACAAACAAAGAATCAAGAATGAAAGAAAGGAAAACAGTGAAAAATGAAATCAACCATGAACAAACCAAATAGAGCAAGGTTTCATAAATCAAACCTCAATAATGTCTACACCCCAAGAATTGATTAAGAGAGTTTAGCCCTCCATGGATGTGGAGGAACAACTAGGAAAAAGAAAATTACAAAGAAAGAAAACTAGAAAACTTAGAAATGGAGAAGAAGATGGAGAAAACTCTCCAAATTCGTGGCTGCTGTCTTGTGCCCTGTTTGAGTATAAAACACCCTAAATTAACAAACTAAATAATACCAAACGTGTCCCTTTGGCCCAGCTTCAAGTGGACACCAAAATTGGACCTCAAATGAGTGAGTTAGGCCCAATTTACTTCAGGATACTTAGGATCCGAGACTAACTTTCCAAAGCAATGTACATCATCCAAACGACATCATTTGGTTAAGTGATCTTCATGAAAGTTGTAAATAAATGTTTCTTCTTCAAAATGGTCTTGGTCTCAGGTGAATCCGACCTCTACAGCCCACTTTATGGCCCAAACACTGCTCTCTATCCAGTTTCACGCAACAGCACCTCTAGTCTCACTTTCAGCTCATATTTAACCCTCTTATCATACGAATTAGATTTTGAACTCTTCATGAAAGTTATAGATATGTTTCTTAGCTTTCCTACAAAATTAAAATCGCAATTTTCCGATGTCTACAGCCAATGTTATGCTCTAAATACAGAAGTAATGTCAGAGTGTCAATTATGCTAAAAATGCAATTAGGCCCAATTTCGGCCCAAAGTCATGAATGCACCCAATAACCATCAATTAAGCTCAAATGATGTTTAAAAACAGTAAGCATGAGGGTTCAATACAATGTCAAAATTATGTTTATCACCCTTCAACAACGATTCTAAGCTAAGTCCTAAGGCTTAAACAAGCAAACAAACATATATATAAGCACTTAACGAAAAATGGGGTGTTACAAATTATGTAAACAACAAGGCAGGTATATGTATCCCCATCCCCGCCCTCGTCCTCAGTCAAAGCAGGTTTTCCTCGTCAAAGTCAGGGCGAGTTCGGATGAGTACCCACGGGTTTGGGTCTTTGCCATCCCTAAGATCGAACTGTCGAAGAGTACTCAGGTATGCATCTATTTATAATCTATTAAATCTGACAAAACTCTATGAAAGACACCTCGGCCTCTTTTTTGCCACCACTTACTCTTTTTTCCACATAACCAAATCATCCTACATGGCTGCATCTATGCTCTCTATGTTCAGGCACAAATCCTTCTCTGCTCTCTTTACAATAGAAACAGACAAATAGAAATATGAAAATGTGGTGCGTGGCGGCTGGCTACGATGGGCATGGAGCAAGGAAGGTGATGGAGTCCCGTGGATGCGGTGGATGTTGCAGAGATTCATGCAACTATTCTACAGTGGATAAACCCTTATGCTTCTATGTCTCTTTCTCTCAGGCATATCTCTTCTCCATCCCTCTCACAGTCGAAGGTTCTGTGTCTCCCCCACCTATCTCTCTCAGATTTTCTCACTGAAAATATTCAGGCACTCTCAATACCCCTTATCCTTCTCATCGAACACCTACCTGCATTGGATGCGGAACCTTACAGTCTCCAGTGCCACTCTTTTGAGTCTTCAACTCCACAAACACAAAATTTAAAGGTTGTTTTTCTAACTTTGAGTTGCTGTCACTGAAATTCGAACAGAAAATATTAACTGAAAAAAATTAAGAATTCGTAATGTTAATGTCCTTTATGGTATGCTATTTTTGTTTGGTCTTTTCTGTGCCTTTTTTCCTAAGAAAAGGAAATAGACACGCACGTCTATTAGATATCTAGAAAATAAGAGTGATGAAAGAAAGATAGAAAAAGAGAGATTTAGAAAATTACTGATATTAGATTATGGTAGTAATTAATATATTAATGACAAAGAAAAAATAAAGTAAATATTGAAAGAATAAAAGATAAAGAGCTTATGGACAATTACTTAAAGTGTTCACAGGAAGTAAAACTTACAGAATTCAAGCTATTGCAATGAAAACATTGAACATGGCTGAAATTTTAGAGACCAACAGAGAAACTAAATCACACAGGCAAAGTTCTAAAGGAAAATGTTCGTCACTAAATATCAGTGATCAACATTTTATATCTATATTATAATAGATAGAGACTATGAATACCCATTCATACATGATAGCACTTGCCTGCCCCTTGCACAGTTGCACAGACACCCTTATAGCTTGGTATTTAACCAAAATATCTAACCATTATCTGATATATTGACTTCATTCTCATATATGCAGGTAGCCATGTTTTTTTTTTTTTTGCAAAATCAGGTCTTCTCTTAGATGCTTATAAAGCAGTTGATTTTGGATTTCAGATGCATAGAAGTTAGAATCTCATATGGCAAGTCAACACCCATAACCAAGAGTCCTGCCATCCACTGACCTGGAACCTATTATATTTTGGCAGGTGGATGAGGCACGTAAAATTTAAATGTCCACAAATCAGCAAAAATTTTGCGGATCTTGCATGGCTTCTAAAAGCTTCTTTTGAATACTAAATATACAAAGAAAGTAGGCCTCTCTTGGTGGTCTAAGAAACATTAATTTTGTATAATTAATTGAAAGTGTTAATGTATCGCTTTAATCCATGACAACCCAAATATAGGATCATATGTTAACTGGAAAGTCTTCACCGTGAACTCTTTCTAGCATTGACATGTGTTGTACTTATCCTTACTTAAATCATTATGGTTATTTGCATCTACTTGTTGAAAAGATTTTATACAATCTTGGATATATGCCTTACAGGCTTACATTAAGTTATTAACCCGTCTGTTGTATAGTATAATATTGCCTAAAGTTTTCTATGATAGTACTTTCTGTTTTAGCATCAATTCATTAGTTTAGAAAGACACAATCTACCATGTCATCTCTAAGCACTCAAATCATTATTTGACATGTTGTAAAGGAATTAGCAGAGACTGGCGTATTTCTAAATGGTTCTCATAATCTTACAAATGACAAATATTGATTTGAGTGTTTATGATAGACCTTACACAATTAATAATTATTCGGATTTCAATAGTGCTTGGCTAAGTTATGCAAGAGACCAATTATTTGCTACATAAGCTGGAAATCCTTTCTTAAAATGCCAAGCTGTGAGGGTATATATGTGACTTTTTGCTGCAGAATACATTTCTGGCCTGTTCAGCCATATTGAGTGATAATAATTTGTCATAAAGGCAACTAGCTTAGCTGCTTATAGAAGTTTGTTGGTACTTCATTTTGCAAAGTCAGATCTTTTTTTGGAGGAAAATATCTAGCACTCATTGATGACACTTCACATATAATCTATACAAAATGAGTACTACTGAACTTTCATATCATTCTCCTTAATTTCACTTTGCAGTTGTCATAGGTATTATTTATACTTTGTCCTTTTAATCTTTCTCCATTCTTGAGAAACTTATAATTACATTTGCAAGGCATTGGTATAGACTTTAGACAAGGCCTTATTTTCCTTCCATTCAACTGTATACTTACTCTTAATGAACTTTGTGTATTGCAACTTTTCTTATCCACTTTTAGCTATAGATACATGGATTGTTTTAGTACTTATATGTGTTTTTATTAAATGAATTTTTATAGAAAGGCTATGTAAAATAAAAACTTTGACACCAGAAGTAGGTCTCTCAGTGCCTCTTATGGGGTATTGTTTCTTACTGCTTCATAAGTTACCATAGCTAACTGATTGTACGAAATTTTTAGGCTTCATCAGGTATCATCTTATTTGCAGGAATTGTTTCTTACAAATTATCTTCTTCTGGTGTATTGCTTCTTACTACTTCATATGTTACCATAGGCTACTGATTGTACAAAATTTCAAACTTCAACAGGTACAATTGTTGAAGCATTGATCAGAGGGCAACCCATAATCATGAATAGTCCTATATCCCCGAAGAGGTAACAAATAAAAAATTTTACTGCTTAATGATATGAAATTAAATGTGAATGGCTGTCGTGAGAGTATAATTGAAGCATACAGTTGAGCATCTGACCTTAAGAATTATCTATATGCCTCTTGAAGCTCTTGCATTTCTAATATATCAAAGACAAAATGTTTGGGAATTTGTTATGCGGTCCAAGTGGACATTAGGTGAATAATTATGCCTTTGCCTCCATTTTGGATATTTACAACTTTCAGATGATGATCCAATATTATATGGATACACACACACATACACTATACTAATATGACTGCAACATCCACTTAATCAACAAAATACTATATTCAAGCTTGTTAGACACAAGAACTTGGAGAAAGTTGAAGATCTAAATCCTTTTGTTCTTTGATAAAAAGATCATTTAAATCTTTGGTTATGTGAAATGAACGAGAGGAACCAATTAACTGTACGGCCAGTACCAAGATGGCTCATTCAGTGCAACGAGCTACATTGCTTAAGATAATTCCATACAAACTGAAATGAGTTCCAGCAATTTCTCCAATTCATTAGGCAAAAAAGCTCTTGTATTGAATTTTCTTCAATTACTCAGCTGATAATGGTATTGCTTTTATCTCAGTTGGTGACAAACATGGTATCCCCTCTTCGTTTTCTAACACAACTTTTATTATATCAAGTCATGTGCTCCCCAAATGTTGTGTTTAAGACTAAGCAATATTTCATGGCATCTCGTTTTATGCACAATTTCTTTCAATGGTTATGCCTAAGTTTGAAACATTATTTATGAAAAATTACTTTAGTATATGAACAGCAGAGGATAATGGGTCACATCTATTCTTAAATTTGTGTAAATGATAAATTAATATTCAGACTTGGTTGGTCACACAAATATTGTCTTTTATTACATCCCATTTATTGTTAATTTATTCACAACTTAACACTAAAATTTAGAACAAAAATGCAACCGCGCAACGTGTGGGTCACAATCTAATATTATGTTATGTTTAAGACTTTAACATTACTTCATCGCATTTCCATTTTGTTGCTCAAAAAGTACAATTTGCAAGTATACACAATCGTAACAAGTAATAAAGAGTGAGTAAGAGATCGTTCCCACGAGGATTAGAATGTTGTAGCAATTACCAAAATTTAGATTAATTGTTCTTGGAAGTTAAGATTAAGGGGTAACCAAATAGTGTGTGAAAGTGTTGATTTTCAATATTTAAAAAGAACAATATTAAAAGACAGTAATAAGCGAAAAAAGGGTTTGTGAACAGAAATGGTAAAACAGCGACTAGTATGAATCCCTTGTAATTTCAAATTAGCTTGAGTTATGCTTCGCGATGGTGCAACATTTAGCTCCAGGAAATTAAAGTTGTGTTTTCCAACACTTGAAAGATAAGGTTCATTAAACGCCTTCTATTCCTAAATTCAAATTAATTACACCCTCTTATTAATAAGCATGTTCAAGCTAGCTTAAGGACTTGAATGATTATTCCTAATCCATTCAACATCTCCTAATTTTTCAATTAGAGACTTAACCCTTATCTCTTAACCAAATCCACTTAACTTTACTTTTTCCAAGTTCAGCAAGCTAAAGTTCTACTTAAGATAGTCAAGCTTAAATAAAACAGCATATAAACACAGATTAACAAAAAATGCAGAAGCAAAGCATCACATAACAGCAACTAACATTCATTACAAGTTCATCATACCAGTACGCTGCAGCAAACTAGCTCATACTGAGCTTACAAAATATGGAAATGAAATTAAAAAAAATGGAAGAAAAAGCCATTGGAGCACGAAAATGAACAATGGAGAGGAGGAAGATAACCCCCCATCTGCTGCCTAGCTGCTGTCCCCAGATATGAGGTACACCCCTCTTAATATTAAAAGAATAATCCCCTTTTTATGGTTTTGGAAGGGCCCTTCTTCTCTTTCTTCCTTTTGTGCCATCAAAACAATATTAAAATAAAGACTTACGCCCATTTCATTAATTGTACCAGCAGAAAACCCATGCATGTGACTGGGCCACGTTGTCAGCTTTTAGGACAGGCCACAGGAGAGAGAAAGTGGTCCCGCTTTTGTCCTTTTCTGATAAGGAGTTCGCGTCCTTATGCTACAGCATGACCAAAGCATTTTCCAGCAGCTTGTCAGGAGTTCGCGCTCATATGCTGCAGCATGCCCAGAGCATTTCCAACAGCTTTCTAAACTTCAAAAAAAAACCTAACAAAACTCAAGAAACATATTAAGCATATTCCTAGACACTCAAAAACAGAAAATTAAACGAAATTTACACAAAGACACATTACACTAAACTAACTTAAAACACCTAAAACATCCACATAAAATACTTAAAGATTACAAAAACTCAAGCTAAGAAAGATAACTCTTATTTCTAAGAGTTATCACACCCCCAAACTTGAATCATTACTTGCTCTCAAGTTATGGAAACAAAGACACAAAAGAAAAAGACACACAAAAATCAACAAAGACCTAAACAAGCACACAAGACTGATAGATCACAAATATTTTTATTTCTCAAAGCAACGTCATGCACCACAAACCAAAACCTCTTACTTCCTCAACATTCATGCATCACAAATCAACAGATTTTTATGACATTAATCATTTTCAGCCAAGAACAACATACCACAACATTATGCACTCAAAACAGTGTGTTCTTCCTCACTCACACAATTAAGCGGGTTCACTCAATCATCATTCACATCCAACCCTATCATAAGCTTGACAAGCTTCTAAACTCACTAGCACAATATCAAAGATTTACACTGCTAGAGGACTTTTATTGGGGTGTAATGGGGTTCAGAAATGCTTTCCCTACAATGTGTTCAACACAAAATGCTTTCCACAAACCACCACAAAATCTCAATACTAAGGATGGGGTAATCTTTTCTTTTTTTATTTTTTTTTCTTGTTAGTTTCCTTATCCTTTCATTCCTTTCCTTATTACCTTTCTTTTCTTTTCTTTTCTTTCTTTCTTTTTTTTTTTTTTCAAAAATAGAATTTCAGTAAATAAAACAGCAAAACTCAGTCATTTATAATACACCACTTTGCTGTATAGCACCCCCAAACTTAGAATGATGCTTGTCTTCAAGCCACCCCCAAACTTATGTTACTACCATGTAGTCATGAAAAGCAACCCCTAAACTCCACCTAGTAAGGACAACTTTTTGTTTTTAAAGTTATAGGGCTTGTAATGTGGCTAGTAACAGAAACAAGGGGCTCAAGCTCAAAGGGGCTCACACACAAAGTTAAAATCAAAGGGTAGGCTATTTAGGCAAAATCTAGCATTTGAAACAATCAAGCATGCCTCAAGCAAAAGTGTGTGCAGTAATGATATGTTAAAACAAGCAAGAATCAAGTCAAACTTTTCAGAGCAAGCACATGAATAGAACTCAGAATCAAATAAAACTGTTGGGACTCAAAATCTCACAAGTTATATCAAAATACTGCAGCATATGTTTAAGCCTCAAACAATTTAAGTCAATCTAAACAGCTAAAAAGTTCAACACTCGTGTCAAAGGTTCAGAAATTAAGGTTGTGGTCCAAACAACTTGATTTATTGTTCAAAAGATTCTCATGAATAGGGTCGTCTGTTAATTATTTGTGTCCAATCAGAGACAAACATACTAAAACAGCAAACAGACAACCATTACCAAACAGGACATAAACTACAGTATTACTAGAAGGGTGCAACATAAAACAGATTAGAAACTTCCAAAACAGCAAAAAGGTAAAAGAGAAAACATCCCTTGTTCGGATATTGCCGCATGTTTCAGCATTTGGGTGCAGAAATTCTTCACAGTTGGGCCAAACAAAAGTAGCTCCTCCTTTGAGCTGATTGAACCATTTGCTTAAGTGTTTTCTTTCCCAGGCCTTTGACTTCTTTTGTAATGGCCACCTCATATGTTTGAGTTGCCTCTTCAATCTTTGTGGGAAAGGTGGGGAAGGCCTCTCTGGTACAAATTTAGGCAAAGACTTTTCTGCAGTATTTTTCTGTTGAGTTTTCTTTGCTGTAACATGTTCAGAAGATTCTGTAATAACTGGATCAATCTTTTTAAACTCAGATTCTGCATTCTGGACATTGCTCTTAATCTTAACAGATTTTCTGTATCCATTCCGCCCTACCGAAGTGAGGACTTCTTTCCTATTTCTGAGGATTATTGCCTTGCAGTGCTCCGTTTCATTAAGCTTAGGTGTCTCTGTGGTGTTGGGTAGTGTGCCAGTCTGTCTTGAGCTCAGTGTTGTGGCCAACTGTCCAATCTAATTTTTTAGCTTCCTCATTGCTGCATCCAGACTTTGAAGCTTTGCTTTCGTTTCTGTTATGAAGGCTTTAAGTACAGCTTCAAGTGATGGTTCATGATTTGCCGGATGACATTGCTGAGTTCCTTGGCCATAATTTTGAGCTTGATGACCTTGAGGTGGAAATACTGGATTGTATGTATTAGAATAAGGACTGTTGCCCCTATTGTTATTCCCCACATAGTTCATAGAAACTGGTTGCTCGGGAAATCTTCACACATATGTCATTCCTCATCCAAGCATTTTTAATATATAGCAGGAAAGTATCTAATGAGGGACTTTTTAGCTAACTTGTTCCACGTATCTACTGAGTTGGGCTCCAAACAATATAACCAAGTTTTAGCCTTCCCACTCAGAGAATATGGAAACAATCTCAACCTGAAGGCATCATCAGTAACGTCTGGGTTTTTAAAGTTACTAGCCACATCTAGAAACTGTTTCACATGTAAGTGAGGATCTTCATTGTCAGCTCCACTGAACTGCCCATTGCTTGCAACATCTGAAACATAACAGGCTTGAACTCAAAGTGAGGGGCTATGATATCAATTCTCATAATCCCTGTGTTCAAAGTTACTGGATCAAAGAGTGCATATCCTCTGATAGCGCTATTCCTATCATTAGCCAATGCCATGCTATCTTGTTGTTTTGTTTCAGCCATTTCAACAGAACAAGTACCTATTGCTACAGCAATCACTGCAAAAATCAGTTGTCCTAACTAACAGAACTGCTAATCTGAAAATTGGAATTTAAACACCATTACTAATCCCTAGCAACGGCACCAGAAACTTGTTGCTCAAAAAGTGAAATGTGCAAGTATACACAATCGTAAGAAGCAATAAATGTGACACCCTAAACTAGGACGCCACATTTCGTTACCCGTTGCGGAAAATAAAATAAAAGAATTAAATTGCTGGTTGCTTCCGGTAATAGATATTTTCTTAATAAGTAAGAAGTCTCAAAATGGTGATAAATTATTTTTATTTTTTTTTAAACACAAAGGAAAACCAAGGTAATTGATGACCTCTCAGAACATGAAATGTAAACATCATATATATATATATAATCTATCCCAGTGGGATTCAGAGTTTAGTACAGAAACTAGGGCCTAATCAAGATGGCCATTAACAATAGAGTTACAGAACATAAGGTTAACAGCTGTAAACGAAGTAAAGCAAAATAAGGGGAGGGTCCGGAACCACACGTCAATAGGGTGGCTCTAAGAAGCCAAATACAGTCGGACCGAGACAGACTACTCACAAAACATACACCCCAAAGCTGGTCACTACTAACAACTAGAAGGAAGACTCCCCACGAATACTTTCACAAGAAGAAACCCCAGGTGATGGGTCCACGACATCTCCGCCCTCATGAGGAGAGTCGGGATTATTAATATCTGGATCGTCATCAAGAACGTACTCCGGTAACTCCTCAAGATCGTCGTCGTGATCCAAACATGGTATACGGGCTCTTCCTCGAAGTACTCCTCAGGGTCCTCCTCAATCGGTGAAGCTGGCTCGACTCCAGGTAAGGGTACCCCTAGAGGTGGGTGCATCTGCAATTGCCCATTCATCTGTAGCACGTGCAAGTAGTACCAAGGTGGTGGAAGAGCAATCCTCCTCGTCTCAACTGTCTAAACTCTGCGGTATGGTTCGCCCTTGGCATTCTTCTCCAGCGTGGTTATCGGTCCATGATAAGCAGCCGATGTAGATCCGGGGTGAATCAGCCATGCCCCCGAATTCCCCGCATCATCGAAGATCTTAGTCTTCGATTCCGATGGTACCAGTGGGATGTTCGGATCCATCTAAACCATAGATATACAGTGATGCCAAAAAACAAAGAGAAGTAACAAGAAAATATGCAAGAGTGAGATACCAATATATGGATAGATTACAATAACCACATACATGATACATACATCACGTCAACATGTTAACATTTTCCAAATATTAATAGTTACAATCAAATATTGTATCAATGGGTGTCATACCCGTACAATCAGCTTTTATAAAGATTATGCATGACACTTCAATATTCTGGCTATATAAACCTAATCTCATGAGATCCCTTCATCTTTCTAAGAGTTGATCAAAACTCAAAGCCCCCACTTGGGCATCACCGTCATGACTAAAGTCCTTGTTTGGACATCACCGAAGTTGCTTGGACATCACCGAAGTGACCAATAGCCCCTGCTTGGGCATCACCGAAGTGACTAAACTATAAGGCACGTCTGCCTAAATGCATGAATAAAGCATTCGTTCAGGAGGTTTTCTTTGTGTTCAATCTCATTCGTTGTCGAAGGTCAAAGCTAAGGACCATTCATAAATTTTCATTACTCAATCCTCAACACAGGACACGTACTCCGAGTGCTCAATCACAACACCTAAGACCAATGATTCAGTCAAGGTTTGTGGTCGTAGAAAGATTTATCATCTTATTTCAGCATGAGTAGGACTCTTAGTCCACAACAACGAAATTAGGACACTTGATCCATAATAACGAGACTAGGACTCTTAGCCCACAACATCTTGATTAGGACTCTTGGTCCACAATAATTAACATGGATCAAAGATCAACGTGCACATTCCAAAATGCTAGAGGCGACTTCTCGCGAACTAGATTCGATTTCACTTGTTCTTACTTTTCGCTCAGTGAAAATCAAATACCAAAATAAACCTCGGTAACCATCCAAGTTACCGGAACATTTTCAAAAGTATTTCTTTACAGGAAATATTTTCATATGAAAAATCATTTGTAAATTATCATAAGAAATCCATTTTCTCTTGAAATCTTTTCCTTAAAAGCATCTCTATTCATGGTCAAATATTTTCCAAAGCTTTTCCCTCCGTAAAACACATATTTTTCAAAAGGACATTTTAAGATAAACATCATTACTTTCAAAATTTTCTTTGTAGCTTATTTAGGTTTTTAATCATATGATTAGTTGAGCGCCGACTAACGTCAGGCTTTCCAGACATCAATCAATATCATCATAATCTCAGTCAACAATATAACAGTTAATATCAGTTCATAACATATATGATTCACAACACCTTAAATCAAGTAAGGATCAACTTCAAACAGTTATCACAACATTTCAAGTATACAAATCATTCAAACTTTGATTTAATATATTAACCATATTCAAGTAAACCAAGTAACCCACATACACACATGCACATAGCTATTGAATATCCCTCAGGCTGTCCCCTCTTACCTTTTGTGAAGGTAAAGGTATGTGAGTCTTGAGGAAGTGTACTACGAATGACCTCGTCTACTCCACGACGAAAGTCTAAGTTTAAGAAAGCAAAACCATAAGTTGAAAGTTAACAAAGAATACTAAACCAAGAAGGTCAGGTTCGGCCATGGCATGAAATAGGGTTAGAGGTTTTCAAACAAGAATACAACTCATGGATTAATGATCCTTAAGTGTTAGGAGTTCATAACTAAGGTTCACTTTACAAAGACAAAACAAAGATCTCACTAAATCCATGCTTAGGATTTCGACCTCTTTAGTATAAGTAGGCCAGAAATTTCCAACCCTTCTAAGCTCTTAGATTTAGTGTTAAAAGATATCAAGAAGTCTAAATTCATGATCATATTAAAAAATGAAACAAAACATCCTAGGTTCACAACCATCATAGGATAAAAAGGCTAGACATCTTTAAACTTTCCAATCTCTTAGACTTAACATCCAAAGGTATTAAGGAGCTCTAGTCCATGATCATTTTGAAAATGAATACAAAACATCCTAGGTCCACAACCAATGTAGGTTCGGCCTTCATAGGATAAGTAGGTTAGAAATCTTTAAACTTTCCAATATCTTAGACTTAGCATCCAAAGGTATTAAGGTGCTCTAGTCCATGATCATTTTGGAAAAATGAAAAGAAAACATCCTAGGTTCACAACCATCATAGGATAAATAGACTATACCATCTTTAAAATTTCCAATCTCTTTGACTTAGCATCCAAATGTGTTAAGGAGCTCTAGTCCATGATCATTTTGGAGAATGAAAACAAAACATCCTAGATCCACAACCAATCTAGGTTCGGCCTTCATGGGATTAATAAGCTAGAAATCTTTAAACTTTCCAATCTCTTAGACTTAGCATCCAAAGGTATTAAGGAGCTCAAGTCCATGATCATTTTGGAAAGATGAAAACAAAACATCCTAGGTCCTAAACCATCATAGGTTCGGCCTTCATGGGATTAATAAGCTAGAAATCTTTAAACTTTCCAATCTCTTAGACTTAGCATCCAAATGTATTCAGGAGCTCAAGTCCATGATCATTTTGGAAAGATGAAAACAAAACCCTCCTAGGCCACTAATACATAGTTTCGGCCCTCCTTGGAAGAATAGGTTAGAGATATTTGTTTGATACAAGCTCTTAGAATATGAAAGTAGAGATCAATAGAATATCACAGAAATTGGTTTCAACTCAAAAGGAGTCTCCTATGATTTTCTAGAGATTTTAGAAGTTAAAAGCTCAATAAGAACACATAATGTAAACTAATGAAATAAAGTAGAGAACTTGAAAAAGAAGCATATGAGAGTATTACCCTTGAAACTAGAAAGAAAAAGTATGAAGAACTTGAAACTTGAAAGTAAGTAAAAATGGAAACTTTAAGTGTTAGAACTTTGAAGTAAGAATGGAGAAGAAGAAGAAGAAGAAGAAGAAGAAGAAGAAGAAGAAGAAGAAGAAGGAAAATGAAATAGATGAGATGAAGTCGGTATTTATAGAAAGAGAGTGAGGGAGTGGCGTGAAGGAGGGGAAGGAGTGAGCTAGGAGAGCAAGTTTGGAGTTTTGGAGGTGTTTGGTTGGAAGAAGTGAAGAAAATGGGTTTTTGGAATAGAATATGATATAATTTGAAAAGTGTAATCATGACACTTTTTTAGTGTGTCATAACCCTTGTCAATCACATCCCTCATGTCACTTCACTCCTTTGGTGCTTCCTAATCTGCTCCATTTCGTATCCGGTTCCACTTTCGATCGTAATTTTAGACATTTTCGCTCGAATAAAATATTATATTTTATTTTCAAACGAAAATTTTCAAAATAACCTAAGTTGAAGAATACATGATAAAAACACTAACCATCTCGTTCACGGTTCAAAATTTGGTTTTCTGCTCAGTAAACTTTTACTGTCAGTGAAAACGCAGACCGGCTTCCATCTGAGTTTTCAACCGAAATTTTAACTGTGACCTTATACGATAGGGTAACACAAGAAAATGATTTTATTCAAATTAAAATCATTCTATGGATTTTAATAAAAATAAACACATATAAATATATATTTACTGATATAGAAGGATACAGAAATTGGGCCGTTACAATACTATCCCTCTAAAAAGAATTTCATCCTCGAAATTACGCATCTGGAAACAGTTCAGGATATTGTAACTTCATTTTGTCCTCGACTTCCCATGTAGCTTCTCCGGTTCTATCGTCTCAGATGACTTTGACTAAAGGAATTTGTTTACCACTGAGCTGCTTCGTCATCTTATCCGCGATTCATACAGGCAAAGTCTCAAAAGACAAGTTCTCTTTTAATTGTACATTATCGGGCTCAATTATATGAGATGGATCATGAACATATTTTCTCAGTTGTGAAACATGGAAAACATCGTGAATATTGGAAAGAAAAGGTGGCAAGGAAATTTTATAAGCTACTGGACCTACACGACGAAGAATTTGGTAAGGTCCAATGAATTTGGGAGTGAGATTTCTGGATTTAATTACTCTGCCAATCCCAGTCGTAGGCGCGACTCTCAAAAACACATGCTCGCCTTCCTCAAACTCAAGAGGTCGTCGTCTCTTGTTAGCATAACTCTTCTGTCGACTCTGAGTTGTCCGTATTTTCTCCTGAATAATCTTCACCTTTTCTGTTGTCTGCTGCACAATCTCTGGTCCTAACAACAAACTTTCTCCATCCTGGTACCAACATAGAGGTGTTCTGCACCGTCATATAGAGCTTCGTAAGGCGCCATTCCTATGCTTGAATGAAAACTGTTGTTGTAAGTGAACTCTATCAGCGGTAGGAATTCATCCCAGCACCTAGTGCCTTCCATCGCACACGCCGTTAGCAAATCTTCCAGTGACTGAATCGTCCTTTCTGATTGTCCATCGGTTTGTGGATGATAGGCAGAACTCGGTTTGAGTTTCGTTCCCAATGAGTTTTGTAGTCCTTTCCAGAACTCTGACGTAAACCTTAGATCATGATCTGAAATGATACTTGAAGGTATACCATGCAATCTGACAATCTCATCAATGTTCAACTGAGTCAATCTTTTTATCGGGTACTTCATACTAATAGGTAAGAAGTGAGCTGACTTGGTCTGTCGATCTACTATTACCCATATAGCCTCATGTCCCTTCCGAGTCCTTAGAAAACAGGTCACAAAGTTCATTGAAATACCATCCCATTTCCATTCTGGAATGTCTAAAGATTGTAACATCTCGGCTGGCCTTTGATGTTCAATCTTAGCCTTCTGACATACTAGACACGAAGCAACGTATTCCATTACGTCTCTCTTCATTCCATACCACTAGTATAACTTCTTGAGGTCTTGATACATCTTCGTGGCTCCTAGATGTAAACTCAACTTACTCTTGTGAGCCTCCTCCAGAATCAACTTTCTAAGCTCAGCATCATCTGGCACACAAATTCTTTCACCTAACCTCAAAATTCCATCTGTTCCTTCCTTGAACTCTGACACTTTTCCTTGTCGCTGAACTCTGACACTTTTCCTTGTCGCACTAGTTCTCTTTCTCCTTGTAGGTACTGATCGCTCCCTTGTTTTTCTTTTATTTGATCCATCAATCCATTGGACACCGTGATCCTTCCTAAACAAAGCTTTCCTGGAAACATCTTAACTAACAAACTCAGATCCCGGAATTGTCCCAACAATTCCTGCTCTCTAACCATCATCATCGACGCATGTATTGACTTTCTGCTTAGAGCATCAGCCACTACGTTTGCCTTCCCAGGGTGATACTGTAGTCGGAAATCGTAGTCCTTCAAGAATTCCAACCAACGCCTCTGTCGCATGTTCAACTCCTTCTGATCGAACAGATACTTCAAACTTTTGTGATCGCTGAAGACATTGAATGTAGCTCCATACAAATAATGCCTCCAGATTTTCAACGCAAAGACCACTGCCGCTAACTCCAAGCCATGCGTAGGGTAATTCCTTTCATGAATCTTCAACTGTCTCGAAGCATACGCTACAACTTTCCGGTTCTGCATCAGCACACAGCCCAACCCTTGATGTGAAGCGTCACAATAAACCTCAAAAGGTTCCTTGGGATCAGGTAGTATCAACACAGGTGAAGTTGTCAACCTTTGCTTCAGGCTCTTGGAAACTTTCTTCACATGCTTCCATCCAGGTAAACGCTTGATCCTTCCGAGTTAACCAGGTAAGGGGTCCTACTATTTTGGAAAATCCTTCAATGAATCTCCTGTAGTATCCAGCTAGACCCACAAAACTATGGATCTCTGTTGCTGTTGTTGGTCTTTCCCATTCCAAAATAGCTTCTACTTTCGATGGGTCCACTGTAATTCCTTCACGCGATATGACATGTCCCAAGAATTGAACTTGGTTCAACCAAAATTCATACTTTTCCGGTTTCGCGTAAAGTTGCTTTTCTCTCAAAGTTTGAAGAACGATGCTGAGATGTTCAGCATGTTTTTCCTTGTTTGGAGAATAGATTAGAATGTCATCGTTAAAGACAACGACAAACTGATCTAAGTAAGGACGAAAGATTCTATTCATGTAATCCATGAATATTGCAGGAGCATTCGTCACTCCAAATGGCATTACCAGATACTCATAATGCCCATAGCGTGTTCGAAACGCTGTCTTAGGGATATCCTCTGCCTTCACACGAATTTGTTGGTAGCCTGACCGTAAATCTATTTAGAGAAAACGGTTGCTCCACGTAACTGATCGATTAGATCATCTATCCTTGGGAGCGGATACTTGTTCTTGATCGTTACCTTGTTCAACTGACGGAAATCCACACATAATCGAGCGGTTCCATCCTTCTTTTTCACTAACAAGACTGGGGCTCCCCATGGTGACACACTAGGTCTAATGAATTTCTTTATCATCAACTCCTCAAGTTGTTCCTTCAATGTTTCTAGCTCCGATGGCGACATACGGTATGGTGCCATAGAGATTGATCCAGTGCCTGGAACCAGATCAATTGCGAACTCGATATCTCGAACAGGCGGTAGTCCAGGTACATCTTCAAGAAAAACTTCCGAAAACTCATTGACGACAGGTATGGACTCTAAGTCTAACTCATTCTTAACGTCTAAGGAAAACAGCAGCATGTATCCTTGTGCTCCCACTTTCAAAGAAGCCCTTACCTGACTAGCAGATAATAATCTAGAAATCTCATCCCTAAAAACTAAGGTTTTCTGAGCACAATCTATTAAGATATGGTTGGAAGATAGCCAATCCATGCCTAAAATTACATCTAACTGAATTAAAGGCAAACAGATCAGGTCTACAAGAAAATGTCTATCTTGGACAATGATAGAACAGTTCAAGCACACAGAGTTTACAGTAACTGGCTCAGCAGTTGGGGTTGAAACAATCAGGTTATATGGCAAGGAAGAAATAGACAAACTTAGAAGTTTCACCCGATCCATAGAAATGAAAGAATGTGTTGCACCTGAATCAAAAAGTACAGTTAAAAGATTACCAGCTATGTCACACTTACCCTGTACGAGACCGCCGGAGTTTGATACCTCAGCTCCACTCATCGTATAAACTCTTCCTTTTGCAGTCGTCTTGTTAGCTCTGGTGTGGTTGACAGCTGGCTCACGCTTTAGTGCTCTGCAGTCTTTAGCCATGTGACCCAGACGATCACAGTTGAAACACCGTACCCCTCTCATCGGGTAAGTGTCAACCAGGTGGTTAGGATCTCCACACTTAAAACACTTCCTCTCTTGGCCTTGATTTTGGTTCCTCTGGCCTCCAGTCCCAGTCCCAGTCCCAGAAGTATCGGAACGAGGTTGCTGTTGCCTTTGATTGTTGTTTGGTGATTGGTAGTATGGCTTCCTCTGGTTCTGCTTCCATTTCCGATTCTGCCCTTGAAATTGGCTCTTAGGACGGGAGGGTCCTCCAGCATTCCCCTTTGTGTCTCGTCCTTTCCGCATTATCTCTATCTTCCTGCACTTTTCCACCAAGGCTTGAAAGTTCTTGATTTCCAATGGTAGCACTGACTCCTTGGTTTCGAAGCGCAGTCCACCTTCAAATCTTTCACACTTCCATTCTTCGCTTGGGTTGTTCTGAAAGAAGCGGAAATATTTGGCAAGCGATTCAAATCTTGCCGCATATTCCCCCACAGTCAGGTCTCGTTGACGTAAACTCAGGAACTCTTGCTCCTTCTCAGTCTGAGCACTCTGAGTAAAGTACTTATCTAGAAACTTGTTGCGAAACACTTCCCAAGTGATTGCTTGGTGCTCAGCATCTAACAGTTGCCTGGTGCCTTTCCACCAGTATTCAGCATCTCCTACCAGTTGAAAGATTGCATAAGGCACCTTTACTTCCTCAGGTGTATGAATCAACTCAAAGATCTTTTCTAATTCCTGGATCCACAGATCAGCCTTCGTAGGATCTACGTCTCCATCAAACTGTGACGGATTTTGACGTCTGAAAGCAGTCAGATGCCTTCCCTCAGCAGCTTGTTCAGCCCTCAGCTGTTCCTGTTGGTTCTGGGCAGCCATCGTAGCAGTCTGAAGAGCAATTGCCGCAGCCACATCAGCCATTGCCTGGGCGGCGAAGTCCATCCCGCCATTGCCTCTGCCACGACCACCACGTCCGCACGCACCTCCTGGTTCCATACTGACCTGTAATACACAATCAGTGAGATGGTAATCAAAAAAGGAAAGATCTAACTCGACGGTTATTACACATTACTCCTAAGAAGTAATTCAATCAAGTCTTAATCAGAGAACACACAACATCAACCTAACAGACCTATCCCAAAGATTCCCGAAAGACTCGACCAGCTCTGATACCACTAATGTGACACCCTAAACTAGGACGCCACATTTGTTACCCGTTGCGAAAATAAAATAAAAGAATTAAATTGCTGGTTGCTTCCGGTAAAAGATATTTTCTTAATACGTAAGAAGTCTCAAAATGGTGGTCAATTTTTTTTTCTTTAAAAGACAAAGGAAAACCAAGGTAATTGATGAACACTCAGAACATGAAATATAAACATCATATATATATATATATATATATATATATATATATATATATATATAAAATCTATCCCAATGAGATTCAGAGTTTAGTACAGAAACTAGGGCCTAATCAAGATGGCCATTAACAACAGAGTTACAGAACATAAGGTTAACAACTGTAAACGAAGTAAAGCAAAATAAGGGGAGGGTCCGGAACCACACGTCAAAAGGGTGGCTCTAAGAAGCCAAATACAGTCGGACCGAGACAGACTACTCACAAAACATACACCCCTAAGTTGGTCACTACTAACAACTAGAAGGAAGACTCTCCACGAATACTCTCACAAGAAGAAACCCCAGGTGATGGGTCCACGACATCTCCGCCCTCATCAGGAGAGTCGAAATTATCAAAATCCGGATCGTCATCAAGAACGTACTCCAGTAACTCCTCAAGATCGTCGTCGTGATCCAAACATGGTATACGGGCTCTTCCTCGAAGTACTCCTTAGGGTCCTCCTCAATTGGTGAAGCCGGCTCGACTCCAGGTAAGGGTACCCCTAGAGGTGGGTGCATCTGCAATTGCCCATTCATCTGTAGCACGTGCAAGTAGTACCAAGGTTGTGAGAGAGCAATCCTCCTCGTCTCAACTGTCTGAACTCTGTGGTATGGTTCGCCCTTGGCATTCTTCTCCAGCGTGGTTATCGGTCCATGATAAGCAGCCGATGTAGATCTGGGGTGAATCTGCCACGCCCCCGCATTCCCCGCATCATCGAAGATCTCAATCTTCGATTCCGACGGTACCAGTGGGATGTTCGGATCCATCTAAACCATAGATATACAGCAATGCCGAGAAACAAAGAGAAGTAACAAGAAAATATGCAAGAGTGAGATACCAATATATGGATAGATTACAATAACCACATACATGATACATACATCATGTCAACATGTTAACATTTTCCAAATATTAATAGTTACAATCAAATATTGTATCAATGGGTGTCATACCCGTACAATCAGGTTTTATAAAGATTATGCATCACACTTCAATATTCTGGCTCTATAAACCTAATTTCATGAGATCCCTTCATCTTTCTAAGAGTTGATCAAAACTCAAAGCCCCCACTTGGGCATCACCATCATGATTAAAGTCCCTGTTTGGACATCACCGAAGTGACTAAAAGGTCCCTGCTTGGACATCACCAAAGTGACCAATAGCCTCTGCTTGGGCATCACCGAAGTAACTTAACTATAAGGCACGTCTGCCTAAATGCATGAATAAAGCATTCATTCAGGAGGTTATCTTTGTGTTCAATCTCATTCATTGTCGAAGCTCAAAGCTAACGACCATTCATAAATTTTCATTACTTAATCCTCAACACAAGACACGTAGTCCGAGTGCTCAATCACAATACCTAAGACCAATGACTCAGTCAAGGTTTGTGGTCGTAGAAAGATTTATCATCTTATTTCAGCATGATTAGGACTCTTAGTCCACAACAACGAAATTAGGACACTTGATCCATAATAACAAGACTAGGACTCTTAGACCACAACATCATGATTAGGACTCTTGGTCCACAATACTTAACACGGATCAAAGATCAACGTGCACATTACAGAATGCTAGAGGCGACGTCTCGCGAACTAGATTCGATTTCACTTGTTCTTACTTTTCGCTCAGTGAAAATCAAATACCAAAATAAAACCTCGGTAACCATCCAAGTTACCGGAACATTTTCGAAAGTATTTCTTTACAGGAAATCTTTTCATTTGAAAAATCATTTGTAAACTATTATAAGAAATCCATTTTCTCTTAAAATCTTTTCCTTAAAAGCATCTCTATTCGTGGTCAAATATTTTCCAAAGCTTTTCCCTCCGTAAAACACATATTTTTCAAAAGGACATTTTAAGATAAACATCATTACTTTCAAAATTCTATTTGTTGCTTATTTAGGTTTTAATCATATGATTAGTTGAGCGCCGACTAACGTCAGGCTTTCCAGACATCAATCAATATCATCATAATCTCAGTCAAAAATATAACAGTTAATATCAGTTCATAACATATATGATTCACAACACTTTAAATCAAGTAAGGATCAACTTCAAACAGTTATCACAACATTTCAAGTATACAAATCATTCAAACTTTGATTTAATATAATAATCATATTCAAGTAAACCAAGTAACCCACATACACACATGCACATAGCTATTGAATATCCCTCAGGCTGTCCCCTCTTACCTTTTGTGAAGGTAAAGGTACGTGAGTCTTGAGGAAGTGTACTACGAATGACCTCGTCTACTCCGCGACGACAGTCTAAGTTTAAGAAAGCAAAACCATAAGTTAAAAGTTAACCAAGAATACTAAACCAAGAAGGTAAGGTTCGGCCATGGCATGAAATAGGGTTAGAAGTTTTCAAACAAGAATACAACTCATGGATTAATGATCCTTAAGTGTTAGGAGTTCATAACTAAGGTTCACTTTACAAAGATAGAACAAAGATCTCTCTAAATCCATGCTTAGGGTTTCAGCCTCTTTAGTATAAGTAGGCTAGAAATTTCCAACCGTTCTAAGCTCTTAGATTTAGTGTTAAAAGATATCAAGAAGTATAAATTCATGATCATATTGAAAAATGAAACAAAACATCCTAGGTTCACAACCATCATAGGATAAATAGGCTAGACATCTTTAAACTTTCCAATCTCTTAGACTTAGCATCCAAAGGTATTAAGGAGCTCTAGTCCATGATCGTTTTGGAAAATGAAAACAAAACATCCTGGGTCCACAACCAATGTAGGTTCGGCCTTCATAGGATAAGTTGGTTAAAAGTCTTTAAATTTTCCAATCTCTTAGACTTAGCATCCAAAGGTATTAAGGTGCTCTAGTCCATGATCATTTTGGAAAAATGAAAACAAAACATCCTAGGTTCACAACCATCATAGGATAAATAGACTATACCATCTTTAAACTTTCCAATCTCTTTGACTTAGCATCCAAATGTGTTAAGGAGCTCTAGTCCATGATCGTTTTGGAAAATGAAAACAAAACATCCTAGGTCCACAACCAATGTAGATTCGGCCTTCATAGGATAAGTTGGTTAAAAGTCTTTAAATTTTCCAATCTCTTAGACTTAGCATCCAAAGGTATTAAGGTGCTCTAGTCCATGATCATTTTGGAAAAATGAAAACAAAACATCCTAGGTTCACAACCATCATAGGATAAATAGACTATACCATCTTTAAACTTTCCAATCTCTTTGACTTAGCATCCAAATGTGTTAAGGAGCTCTAGTCCATGATCATTTTGGAGAATGAAAACAAAACATCCTAGGTCCACAACCAATGTAGGTTCGGCCTTCATGGGATTAATAAGCTAGAAATCTTTAAACTTTCTAATCTCTTAGACTTAGCATCCAAAGGTATTAAGGAGCTCAAGTCCATGATCATTTTGGAAAGATGAAAACAAAACATCCTAGGTCCACAACCAATGTAGGTTCGGCCTTCATGGGATTAATAAGCTAGAAATCTTTAAACTTTTCAATCTCTTAGACTTAGGATCCAAATGTATTAAGGAGCTCAAGTCCATGATCATTTTGGAAAGATGAAAACAAAACATCCTAGGTCCTAAACCATCATAGGCTCGGCCTTCATGGGATTAATAAGCTAGAAATCTTTAAACTTTCCAATCTCTTAAACTTAGCATCCAAATGTATTAAGGAGCTCAAGTCCATGATCATTTTGGAAAGATGAAAACAAACCCTCCTAGGCCACTAATACATAGTTTTGACCATCCTTGGAAGAATAGGTTAGAGATGTTTGTTTGGTACAAGCTCTTAGAATATGAAAGTAGAGATCAATAGAAGATCATAGAAATTGGTTTCAACTCAAAAGAAGTTTCCAATGATTTTCTAGAGATTTTAGAAGTTAAAAGCTCAATAAGAACACATAATGTAAACTAATGAAATAAAGTAGAGAGCTTGAAAAAGAAGCATATGAGAGTATTACCCTTGAAACTAGAAAGAAAAAGTATGAAGAACTTGAAACTTGAAAGTAAGTAAAAATGGAAACTTTAAGTGTTAGAACTTTGAAGTAAGATTGGAGAAGAAGAAGAAGGAAAATGAAATAGATGAGATGAAGTGGGTATTTATAAAAAGAGAGTGAGGGAGTGGCGTGAAGGTGGGGAAGGAGTGAGCTTGGAGAGCAAGTTTGGAGTTTAGGAGGTGTTTGGTTGGAAGAAGTGAAAAAAATGAGTTTTTGGATTGTGTCATAACCCTTTTCAATCACATCCCTCATGTCACTTCACTCCTTTGGTGCTTCCTAATCTGCTCCATTTCGTATCCGGTTGCACTTCCGATCGTAATTTTAGACGTTTTCGTCCGAATAAAATATTTATTTTATTTTCGAACGAAAATCTTCAAAATAACCTAAGTTGAAGAATACATGATAAAAACACTAACCATCTCGTTCACGGGTCAAAATTAGGTTTTCTGCTCAGTAAACTTTTACTGTCAGTGAAAACGCAGACCGGCTTCCGTCTGAGTTTTCAACCGAAATTTTAACCGTGACCTTATACGATAGGGTAACACAAGAAAATGATTTTATTCAAATTAAAATCATCCTCTGGATTTTAATAACAATAAACACATATAAATATATATTTACTGATAAAGAAGGACACAGAAATCGGGGCGTTACAATAAAGAGTAAGTAAGATATTGTTCCCACGAGGATTAGAATGATGTCGCAATTACCCAAATTCAGATTAATTGTTCTTGGAAGTTAAGATTAAGGGGTAACCAAATAGTGTGTGAAAGTGCTGATCTTCAATATTTAAAAAGAACAATATTAAAAGAGAGTAATAAGTGAACAAAATAAAAAAAAAAAAAAAAAAGGGTTTGTGAACAAGAAAGGTAAAACAGCTACTAGCATGAATCCCTTGTAATTTCAAATTAGCTTCAGTTATGCTTCGCGATACTGCAACATTTAGCTCCAAGAAATTAAAGTTGCGTTTTCCAACACTTGAAAGATAAGATTCATTAAACGCCTTCTATTCCTAGATTCAAATTAATTACACCCTCTTATTAATAAGCATGTTCCGGCTAGCTTAAGGACTTGAATGATTATTCCTAATCCAATCAACATCTCCAAATTTTCCAATTAGAGACTTAACTCTTATCTCTTAACCAAATCCACTTAACTTTACTTTTCCAAGTTCAGCAAGCAAAAGTTCGACTTATGATAGCCAAGCTTAAATAAAACAGCATATAAACATAGATCAAGAAAAAATGCAGAAGCAAAACATCACATAACAGCAACTAACATTCATTACAAGTTCAGTATACCAGTGTGCTGCAGCAAACTAACTCATACTGAGCTTACAAAATCTGGAAATGAAATAAAAAATGGAAGAAGAAGCCATGGGAGCACGAAAATGAACAATGGAGAGGAGGAAGACAACCCCCAAGCTGTTGTCTTCGCTGCCTAGCTGCTGTCCCCTGATATGAGGCAGCCCCTCTTAATATTAAGAGAATATTCCCCTTTTTAGGGTTTTGGAAGGACCCTTCTTCTCTTTCTTCCTTTTGGGCCATCAAAACAATATTAAAATAAAGACTTGGGCCCATTTCATTAATTGTACCAGCAGAAACCCATGCATGTGACTGGGCAACGTCGTCAGCTTTTAAGACAGGCTACAGGAGAGAGAAAGTGGTCCTGCTTTTATCCTTTCCTGATAAGGTGTTCGCGTCCTTATGCTGCAGCATGACCAGAGCATCTTCCAGCAGCTTGTCAGGAGTTCGTGCTCATATGCTGCAGCATTCCTAGAGCATTTCCTGCAGCTTGTCTAAACTTCAACAAAAGCCTAACAAAACTCAAGAAACACATTAAGCATATTCCTAGACACTCAAAAACAGAAAATTAAACGAAATTTATACAAAGACACATATTACACTAAAATAACTTAAAACACCTAAAACATCCACATAAAATACTTAAAAATTACAAAAACTCAAGCTAAGAAAGACTAGATAACTCTTATTTCTAAGAGTTATCACACCCCCAAACTTGAATCATTGCTTGTCCTCAAGTTATGGAAACAAAGGCACAAAATAAAAAGACACACAAAAATCAACAAAGACCTAAACATGCACACAAGACTGATAGACCACAAATATTTTTTTTTCTCAAAGCAACGTCATGCACCACAAACCAAAACCTCTTACTTCCTCAACATTCATGCATCACAAATCAGTAGATTTTTATGACATTAATCATTTTTAGGCAAGAACGACATGCCACAACGTTATGCACTCAGAACAGTGTGTTCTTCCTCACTCACACAATTAAGCGGGTTCACTCAATCATCATTCACATCCAACCCTATCATAAGCTTGACAAGCTTCTAAACTCACTAGCACAATATCAAAGATTTACACTGCTAGAGGACTTTTATTGGGTTGTAATGGGGTTCAGAAATGCTTTCCCTATAATGTGTTCAACACCAAATGCTTTCCGCAAACCACCACAAAATCTCAATACCAAGGATGGGGTAATCTTTTCTTTTTTTATTTTTTTCTGTTTTTTTATTTATTTTTAGTTTCCTTATCCTTTCATTCCTTTCCTTTTTACCTTTCTTTTCTTTCTTTCTTTCTTTTTTTTTCAAAAACAGAATTTCAGTAAATAAAACAGCAAAACTCAATCATTTATAATACACCACTTTGCTGTATAGCACCCCCAAACTTAGAATGATGCTTGTCTTCAAGCCACCCCCAAACTTATGTTCATGAAAAGCAACCCCTAAACTCTACCTAGTAAGGACAACTTTCTGTTTTTCAAGTTATAGGGCTTGTAATGTGGCTAGTAACAGAAACAAGGGGCTCAAGCTCAAAGGGGCTCACACACAAAGTTAAAATCAAAGGGTAGGCTATTTAGGCAAAATCTAGCATTTGAAACAATCAAGCATGCCTCAAGCAAAAGTGTGTGCAGCAATGATATGTTAAAACAAGCAAAAATAAAGTCAAACTTTACAGAGAAGGCACATGAATGGAACTCAGAATCAAATAAAACTGTTGGAGCCCAAAATCTCACAGGTTATATCAAAATGCTGCAGCATATGTTTAACCCTCAAACAATTTTAGTCAATCCAAACAACTAAAAAGTTCAACAGTCGTGTCAAAGGCTCAGAAATTAAGGTTGTGGTCCAAACAACTTGATTTATTGTTCAAAAGATTCCCATGAATAGGGTCGTCTGTTAATCATTTGTGGTCCAATCAGAGACAAACATACTAAAACAGTAAACATACAACCATTGCCAAACAGAACATAAACTACAGTACTACTAGAAGGGTGTAACATAAAACAGATTAGAAACTTCCAAAACAGCAAAAGGGTAAAAGAGAAAACATCCCTTGTTCTGATATTGCCGCATGTTGCAGCATTTGGGTGCAGAAATTCTACACAGCTGGGCAAAACAAAAGTAGCTCCTCCTTTGAGCTGATTGAGCCATTTGCCTAAGTGTTTTCTTTCCCAGGCCTTTGACTTCTTTTGCAATGGCCACCTCATATGTTTGAGTTGCCTCTTCAATATTTGGGGGAAAGGTGGGGAAGGCCTCTCTAGGACATTGTTGCCCCTATTGTTATTCCCCACATAGTTCATAGAATTTGGTTGCTCGGGCAATCTTCAAACAAATGTCCTCCCTCATAGTAGACACATGATACAGCATCAGCTTGGAAATATTGTTGCTCATTTCCCATGGGCTCATTCAATGCAGCTTGATTCAGAGAAAGGCCTTCGTTAGCCATGGTTAAATTTTTAACCATATTTGTCAATGAGGCTAACTAGGCAAAAATAGTAGAAATTGCAGTCCCTTCGTGAACTTTTGCTGCAGCACTTGACTTGCTGGAGCATAGCCTAGCAGTGGGCCATTGATGACTATTTGCAACAATGCTTTCAATCAGGGCATATGCTTCATTATAGGGCTTGGTCAGCAATGTGCCACCTATTGAAGCATCTAACATCATTCTTGCATCAAGCAACACACCATTATAGAAATGCTCCATTTGAATGCAGATAGGAATTCCATGATGAGGGCATCTCCTTAACTGCTCCTTAAACCTCTCCCAAACCTCAAACAGTGGTTCATCATCCATTTGCTTGAATAAGGATATGGCATTCGTCATCCTAGCATTTTTAATATATAGCGGGAAAGTATCTAATAAGGGACTTTTTAGCTAACTTGTTCCACGTATCTACTGAGTTGGGCTCCAAACAATATAACCAAGTTTTAGCCTTCCCACTCAGAGAATATGGAAACAATCTCAACCTGAAGGCATCATCAGTAACGTCTGGGTTTTTAAAGTTACTAGCCACATCTAGAAACTGTTTCACATGTAAGTGAGGATCTTCATTGTCAGCTCCACTGAACTGCCCATTGCTTGCAACATCTGAAACATAATAGGCTTGAACTCAAAGTGAGGGGCTATGATATCAATTCTCACAATCCCTGTGTTCAAAGTTGATGACAACCAAAGGATGGGTTGCCTTTGGAGATGATCTTATGGGGTAATTTTACAAAACCAAGTTAAGTGTCTTGTTGAAGTTCATTACATAAGAAGAAGAAATTATAAAAATGGAAGAAGAAAGAAGTGAGATGGCGCCACAAACTATAAGTTTGATAAGCCAAGTGATGTTCGCCACAAGAATCTTATTCTTGATAAGAACTAGTTGGCTCAACCAAGAACCAAGGAGAAACAATATTTTCTCACAAAATGGAGTTTGATCCAAAATGAACATCCAAGTTGTTCCATTCACATGTTTAGGACCAAATGCATATACTTTGGAGCAGCCAACTTTTGGCTTTCACAAACAAAACCTAACCCCCACTTAATTGGCCTAATTCATGAATCTAAACACACTAAAAACCAAACTTAAATCAGCCACCAAAATAAAAACGAAAATCCATAACCCCTCACTTATTTAGCCTATTCATAACACTAAAAACACTCACTAAAACACCTTAACTCAGCCAACAACACATTCAAGTCAGCCACCAAAAATTAAACATGCCCCACACCCTTTATGACTTTCTCTCTCACACTCATTATGTGGTGGTTACACTTGCTTCTCAAATTAAAAGTGTAACCCCCCATAATTTATTCAAAATACTAACACACTAATTAGGAGTTCTTATAGCATGCAAGCTAAAGATTCCTCCCGCTAAGACACATACAAATTCGTGTAACATCATTGATTACAAGTGGGCTGACCCAAAAACATCACTTAGTAATTGGACTCACTCATAAAACCCATTTACACTTATTGAATTAAAATAAACAACTAAAATTGGACTATTCTTCATGTTGCACGCCCCTCTTGTCATGGATCCTTTAGTTAGATAATGTAAGTTAATAATTTGGGCTTCATTCCATCCAATCTTGCATTTGGGTTGCATCCATGATAAGAACCATAGTTTGAATTAACACTTGTTGGGCTTTCTTGGTTATAACATTTGTCATTGGCCCACCAAGTCCTTGGCTAGCTTCATGAACCATACTCCAAATTGTGCTCATATCAAAAGCTGCTGGATCAAAGAGTGCATATCCTCGGATAGCACTATTCCTATCATTAGCCAATGCCATGCTATCTTGTTGCTTTGTTTCAGTCATTTCAACAGAACAAGTACCTATTGCTACAGCAATCACTGCAAAAATCAGTTGTCCTAACTAACAGAACTGCTAATCTAAAAATTGGAATTTAAACACCATTACTAATCCCTCGCAATGGTGCCAGAAACTTGTTGCTTAAAAAGTGCAATGTGCAAGTATACACAATCATAACAAGTATTAAACAGTAAGTAAGAGATCGTTCCCACGAGGATTAGAATGTGGTAGCAATTACCAAAATTCAGATTAATTATTCTTGGAAGTTAAAATTAAGGGGTAACCAAATAGTGTGTGAAAGTGTTGATTTTCAATATTTAAAAAGAACAATATTAAAAGAGAGTAATAAGTGAACAAGATAAAAAAAAAGGGTTTGTGAACAAGAAGGGTAAAACAGCTACTAGCATGAATCCCTTGTAATTTCAAATTAGCTTCAGTTATGCTTCGCGATACTGCAACATTTAGCTCCAGGAAATTAAAGTTGCGTTTTCCAACACTTGAAAGATAAGGTTCATTAAACGCCTTCTATTCCTAGATTCAAATTAATTACACCTTATTAATAAGCATGTTCCGGCTAGCTTAAGGACTTGAATGATTATTCCTAATCCAATCAACATCTCCAAATTTTCCAATTAGAGACTTAACTCTTATCTCTTAACCAAATCCACTTAACTTTACTTTTCCAAGTTCAGCAAGCAAAAGTTCGACTTATGATAGCCAAGCTTAAATAAAACAGCATATAAACATAGATCAAGAAAAAATGCAGAAGCAAAGCATCACATAACAGCAACTAACATTCATTACAAGTTCAGTATACCAATGTGCTGCAGCAAACTAACTCATACTGAGCTTACAAAATCTGGAAATGAAATAAAAAATGGAAGAAGAAGCCATGGGAGCACGAAAATGAACAATGGAGAGGAGGAAGACAACCCCCAAGCTGTTGTCTTCGCTACCTAGCTGCTGTCCCCTGATATGAGGTAGCCCCTCTTAATATTAAGAGAATATTCCCCTTTTTAGGGTTTTGGAAGGACCCTTCTTCTCTTTCTTCCTTTTGGGCCATCAAAACAATATTAAAATAAAGACTTGGGCCCATTTCATTAATTGTACCAGCAGAAACCCATGCATGTGACTGGGCCACGTCGTCAGCTTTTAGGACAGGCCACAGGAGAGAGAAAGTGGTCCTGCTTTTGTCCTTTTCTGATAAGGAGTTCGCGTCCTTATGCTGCAGCATGACCAGAGCATCTTCCACCAGCTTGTCAGGAGTTCGCGCTCATATGCTGCAGCATTCCTAGAGTATTTCCAGCAGCTTGTCTAAACTTCAACAAAAGCCTAACAAAACTCAAGAAACACATTAAGCATATTCCTAGACACTCAAAAACAGAAAATTAAACGAAATTTATACAAAGACACATATTACACTAAAATAACTTAAAACACCTAAAACATCCACATAAAATACTTAAAGATTACAAAAACTCAAGCTAAGAAAGACTAGATAACTCTTATTTCTAAGAGTTATCACACCCCCAAACTTGAATCATTGCTTGTCCTCAAGTTATGGAAACAAAGGCACAAAATAAAAAGATACACAAAATTCAACAAAGACCTAAACATGCACACAAGACTGATAGACCACAAATATTTTTTTTCTCAAAGCAACGTCATGCACCACAAACCAAAACCTCTTACTTCCTCAACATTCATGCATCACAAATCAGCAGATTTTTATGACATTAATCATTTTCAGCCAAGAACGACATGCCACAACAATATGCACTCAGAACAGTGTGTTCTTCCTCACTCACACAATTAAGCAGGTTCACTCAATCATCACTCACATCCAACCCTATCATAAGCTTGACAAGCTTCTAAACTCACTAGCACAATATCAAAGATTTACACTGGGGTTGTAATGGGGTTCATAAATTCTCTCCTTATAATGTGTTCAACACCAAATGCTTTCCACAAACCACCACAAAATCTCAATACCAAGGATGGGGTAATCTTTTATTTTTTTTATTTTTTTTCTTTTTAGTTTCCTTATCCTTTCATTCCTTTCCTTATTACCTTTCTTTTCTTTTCTTTTCTTTCTTTTTTTTTTTTTTTTCAAAAACAGAATTTCAGTAAATAAAACAGCAAAACTCAGTCATTTATAATACACCACTTTGCTGTATAGCACCCCGAAACTTAGAATGATGCTTGTCTTCAAGCCACCCCCAAACTTATGTTACAACCATGTAGTCATAAAAAGCAACCCCTAAACTCCACCTAGTAAGGACAACTTTTTGTTTTTCAAGTTATAGGGCTTGTAATGTGGCTTGTAACAGAAACAAGGGGCTCAAGCTCAAAGGGGCTCACACACAAAGTTAAAATCAAAGGGTAGGCTATTTAGGCAAAATCTAGCATTTGAAACAATCAAGCATGCCTCAAGCAAAAGTGTATGCAGCAATGATATGTTAAAACAAGCAAGAATCAAGTCAAACTTTACAGAAAAGGCACATGAACGGAACTCAGAATCAAATAAAACTGTTGGGGCTCAAAATCTCACAGGTTATATCAAAATGCTGCAGCATATGTTTAAGCCTCAAACAATTTCAATCAATCTAAACAGCTAAAAAGTTCAACACTCGTGTCAAAGGTTCAGAAATTAAGGTTGTGGTCCAAACAACTTGATTTATTGTTCAAAATATTCCCATGAATAGGGTCGTTTGTTAATCATTTGTGGTCCAATCAGAGACAAACATACTAAAACAGTAAACAGACAACCACTTCCAAACATAACATAAACTACAGTACTACTAGAAGGGTGCAACATAAAACAGATTAGAAACTTCCAAAACAGCAAAAGGGTAAAAGAGAAAACATCCCTTGTTTTGATATTGCCGCATGTTGCAACATTTGGGTGCTGAAATTCTTCACAGCTGGGCCAAACAAAAGTAGCTCCTCCTTTGAGCAGATTGAGCTATTTGCTTAAGTGTTTTCTTTCCCAGGCCTTTGACTTCTTTTGTAATGGCCACCTCATATGTTTGAGTTACCTCTTCAATATTTGGGGGAAAGGTGGGGAAGGCCTCTCTGATACAAATTTGGGCAAAGACTTTTCTGCAGAATTTTTCTGTTGAGTTTTTTTTGCTGCAACATGTTCAAAAGATTCTGTAATAATTGGATCAATCTTTTTAAACTCAGATTCTGCATTCTGGACATTGCTTTTAGTCTTAACAGATTTTCTGTATCCTTTCCGCCCTACAGAAGTGAGGACTTCTTTCCCATTTCTGAGGATTATTGTGTTGCAGTGCTCCATTTCATTTGGCTTAGGTGTCTCTATGGTGCTGGGAAGTGTGCCATGTAGATATATGCCTTGATAGGTACTTGTGTTTTGATGATGAACAAAAGGAGGAATTCAAGTCTAAGGACCAAAATTGCAAAAAGCGGAAAAAGGTCAAACAAGCAGTCAAGATGGGCAAAATGAGAATTTCAGTATTTGTATTGCTTGTTTTAGAAGATGTGTGTAAATGGTAAGTGGAGCTCTCAAATATTGGTCTCTCACACACATTTAAAATGTGCTTAAAAGAATTATTACATGTGTTAAAATCTACTAATTTGGCTCAAGGTTTCATCAAAACTTTTTTTTCTTCTAAATCTAACTAAAAATGTTTTGTCAAAACAAATTCGGAAATTTTTATTATCATCAAAAGATCTCACTCAAGTTTTTATTGTTTCAATCATTATTATTTTTGAAAATAAATTCCCTTTTAAATAAGCCTTCTAATCTTTTTGGCTGAAGCCTTATAACACGTTTTTGTTTATCCCTTGGCTGCAATGGTCATTTGTCTTTTCTATTAAACGAGCTACAATTTTTTTGGTTATGGGAATTAATTATTTTGGCAAAACAAAATTGCATTCAATGAAAATCTGCCCATTGCCAAATTCATACTTCAACGGCCATATTGTTTTAATTGAGATAATAAAACTCAATCATTGTTTTGGTGCAACAATTATTCAAATTGGATTATTCTCATTCATAAATCAATTGACAAAATAAATTTGTGCTCCATGAAAATCATTTATAGCTCTTTCACGTCAATGCCTTATCCTGTGGTGCAACATCAATATTGCTATTAAAATGCAAATTTCATATCTCATGTTATTGCCTTGTGCTCACTGCAATATTCATATTCTTTAAATAGCCAAATCAATTTGCATCTTTACACGTTGGCAATCAATTTTTTAAATTGCAAAATGATTTGCATTGATAGTCAGATCTTGTATTAAACTTGTGCAACGTTCATATCCTTTTATGGCAATAAATTCCTTCATGTTTTAATTGCCAACAAATTTGAATTAAAAGCAAATATAATATCATGGCATTAAAAGTGTGTACCGGTTCTTATCAACAAAAAAAAAAAAGTGTACCGTTTAAAAAAAAAGCTTTCGAAATAAAAAGGGGGTCGCTCACTCGCTCTTGATCTGATATAACAACAGTGACAAGCCAAAAGAAAAATAGAGAAAACCGTGAAAATATTTTTTATCAAGAGCTTTTGCAAAAATTGTAAAATCACTTTGAGCCATCATATGTTACAACTCCACTATTTCTCTATGTGCTCAAACTCTGATAATCATTTTCTATACTACTCCTCTTACACTATCACTTGATCATACTATTTTGAGAGTTCTACACACCATATAGGTGTTGTTATTCTTGTGCTTCAAATTGTTTTATCAGCACTATTAAGAGTGCATACTATTGGTGAGAGTCGGATTGACTCAAACCTCTTTTGGTTACAATTCTTGAAAGAGAGGGTATATCTCTTGTAAGGGATTAGTGGGTGTGATTCCACTGTAAAAGTTCTAGCTGCGCCTGTTTAAAAGCTAGGGATTTGAGACTCTGTCACTGGGGGATTGTATTTCTCTGGTCTGTAAGGAGTTCTCGTTATTGTAAAGGTTCTAGCTGCTCCTGTTTAAAAGCTAGGGATTGAGTGAAAACTCTTGGTGGTATTGCCTTGGGGACTAGACGTAGGCCACGTGGGTAGTCTGCGGCTGAACCAGGATATATCGCTGTGTTCATCTTCTTATCCCTCATCTCTTTACATTTCCACTATTTTAATTATCGCATTTTAATTTCAAACGTTTTATTTTTATAAAGCGCCTTAATTTGAAAATAACTATTTATCCACTGCAAATTATGTTTAAAGTTTAAAAGGGTTTTGAGTTATCGAAAAAGTTTTCATTTTTTATTTAAAACCCAAATCACCCCCCTCTTGGGTATGGTTGTCACGACCAACAAGTGGTATCAGAACTTCGGCTCTGGTTAGTAGCTTAACAGCTTAGAGTTAAGACCCTAGTTTAGCAACCTTTTGAAAAGTTTTCCAAAATTTATGGTTTTGAAATTGACAAACCACCATTCTTTGATGGTGAGAATTTCATTTATTGGAAAGCTAAAATAGAAATTTTTATGCAATCAATTGATGTTGATTTATGGGATATTGGAGTCCATGGATTCATTCTCAAACCCAAACAACATCATACTGAGTTTGATAAAAATTGTTTTTACTTGAATCTCAAAGCTATGCAAATTCTTCGGAATTGTTTGTGCGATGATGCTTATGAGATAATTAAAGATTGTGTTTGTGCCAAGGATATTTTGAATTTACTTGATTATAATTACCTTGTCACTAACAATTTTGAGATTGAAAGTAATTACAGGAATGGGCAAATTTTAATGGAGGAAAGATATCCTCAAGAACATGCCAAGAAGAAGGACTACAAGAGCAAAGAGCAAATGGTCAAGAAAATAGAAACCACTCTCCAAGAAACTCAGAGAAACTTGGAGGTAATAGACACTAAACTCAATCTATTGAAAGATGAATGGTTATATGCATATAATGAGTTATATGATGAATTGTTGCGTTTAGAAAATAAGAACTTGAATTGGTTGAAAAATATTTCATCTATTGAAAGTGATTTGAAAAATATGGAAAATGAATATACTTGTTATAGTGATGAAAGTATTGTGAAATTTGAATCCTCATTATGCTATGAAAATTGTATGATTCTTAATAATCAAATTGAGGACTTATTTCATGAAATTAATAAAACAAAAAGTTCCACATGTGTACATCCTTTGTATGAAATAGAAAAAGAAATTCATTCCAACTATGATATGTTAATTGTTAAACATGATACTTATCAAGGTCATAATCATTCTATAGTTGAGTATGAAAATCGTTATATGAAAAATAGAAGGCATGTAACATATAACTATTGTGGAAAGTTAGGACATATTTCTCATATGTGCATCTATAGGAAAAATAATTATATGAGAAATAAAATTGCTTTGATTCCTAAAGATAAAGATAACTTGTCCACTAACCCACAAGGACCCAATACGAAATGGGTACCAAAAGGTTTCTCTAGTATTTCTAATGTGCAGAAAAAATCTATATTTGAGAAACAAACTATCTTGGAAAAGGAGGGGACATCAAGAAGAGTGTTTTACAATTTCGAAAATGCTATTGGTACCAATAGAAGCAATAGTCTCTTGATGAATAACTCAAACAAAATAGAAGGTGTCAATGCTAAATTCAAGTTCAAACAAAAGTGGGTAAGAAAGAACCATCTCGTGAATTCAAGGAATGAGGTAACTTCATCCTCTTTCCCCCATATGTGCTCAAACGTGAAATTCGCTACATGGAAAAAGATCTATCAAAATGTTGTATGAAATTTGGGGTAGATGCCATGTATGTGTTTTTATGTTGATTGATTATTATTTGAAGTATGGCATAAATAATTTGAATAAGTTCCAAATCTTCCTTGTTATGAAAATTGAAAATCGAACGGGATAATCGGTTGGATAATCGATTATGCATCCTCAAGGAAAATAGGGAAGATAGACTTAAGCGTAGTAATCGGTTATCATAATCGATTATGCTATGAAGATATGGAATTTCTGAAAATACTTTTTCCAAATAAAATGATAATTAATTTTCTAATAAATGCATCATTATGAAATGATATCTGATTTAATTCTTTAATTATTTGAAAGATATCAAATTCAAAATTGAATTAGAATTAAACTCTTTTATGATACAAATTTATTTTGTAAATTATTACTTATCACTATTTTTCAAAAATATGATTTGAAAAATTAAATAATGATTTAATTCATGATCATATTTTATTGGAAAATTTATTTCTTATCATGAATTAATAAACCACATCTTTTTCAAATTTGAAAATTTAGTAAGGATTGATGTTGAATTTAAATGATCAACAAATTTTTTGATGATACTTGTTTTAAATTCAAAATTCAAATAATCAAATATTTTATTGTGATTTTTGAAATTTTTGAATTATGGTGATATATTTTTGAAATTCAAAAATCCTTATCTCCTCATCTATATATCTTTATATAAATCAAAATAACTTTTTCACTATTCATGCCATGTGTCAATTTATTAGCTAATTAAAAGAATGTTCTAGACATATAAGCATGGAAAAGAAGATTAGTGATATAAATATGGCTTCTCCACATGTAAGTTTTAGTTTTTCATTTCCCATTAAACTCAAAAAATACCTAATATCAAACTCCAAGCTTCTACTTTATCTATATATCTATATAAATCAAAATAACTTTTTCACTATTCATGCCATGTGTCAATTTATTAGCTAATTAAAAGAATGTTCTAGACATATAAGCATGGAAAAGAAGATTAGTGATATAAATATGGCTTCTCCACATGTAAGTTTTAGTTTTTCATTTCCCATTAAACTCAAAAAATACCTAATATCAAACTCCAAGCTTCTACTTTATTGACAATATAGTGTATATAAATCAAAATAACTTTTTTACTATTCATGCCATGTGTCAATTTATTAGCTAATTAAAAGAATGTTCTAAACATATAAGCATCGAAAAGAAGATTAGTGATATAAACATGGCTTCTCCACATATAAGTTTTAGTTTTTCATTTCCCATTCAACTCAATAAATACCTACTATCAAGCTCCAAGCTTCTACTTTATTGACTATTATTTATCAAGTCGCAGATATTACTAATTTCATATTATTTTTATCAATATTATCATTAAAATTTGATACTTCTTGCATAGTACTCTACTTGATTTATTATTTTAATATTATTAATATGTTGTGATTAATAAATTTTTATAAAATAAATAATATACGATAAAATAAAAAGAATATTTTTTATTAAAAAAGTATTACTGATAAATTGAATAATTAAATTTAGATTTTTTTTATATAGTTTACTTACAAATAATATTGGTATTAAAATATATATATTTTAAATATTGAATATTTGAATTACATGAAACTTAAAACTTGAAAGTATAGCAAAGTATAAATCACATTGATAAATATTTATATCACACAAGTACGATGTATTAACTTATTACTATATATACAACAATCGTTTTGAAACATCCGTAAAAAGCCAACAAGACCCGTGCGATAGCACGGGTACCATTCTAGTTTTATTACAAAATCAAAATTTGTTTGAAAAATTATTTTAATACACATTTAGTAATTAATTCAGGATCATGTTTTAATGGAAATTAATTTCTTGTCATGATTTAAAATACATAATATTTTGAAATTGAAAATCATTACGATTGTTGTAATAAATCCTTTACAATGTGTGATTCGAAAATTCTTTAAGGACTGATTTAAAAATTATTTGAATTCAAATTTTTATTTTTGGATATATGGAAATCTTTTATTATACCACAAATACATAAATGGAGATATATTAAGATTGTGGTTAATAAAGCTAAAAGAATTTGGCATATTTTATTTGAATATTTCTTATTGTGACACCCTAAACCGGGGCGCCACATCTTAGTTACCCGTTGCGGAAAATAAAACAAAAGATATTAAATTGCTGGTTGCTTTCGGTAAAAGATACTATCTTTATAAGTAAGTAGCCTCAAAATGGTGGTTTTTTTTTTTTTCTTAAAGACAAAGGGAAAACAAAAGGTAATTGATGAACACTCAGAACATGAAACGTAAACACCATATATATATATATAACTATCCCAGTGGGATTCAGAGTTTAGTACAGAAAACCAGGGCCTAAACAAGATGGCCATTAACAACAGAGTTAGAAATCTAGAAGATACAACTGAAAAGAGAGTAAGCAAAAACACGGGGGTAACTCTAGAAAGTCAGAAACGGAAGACTGTCAACAAAACGCTCCAAACTGGTCACTGACACTGGCTGCAAGCAGAGTCTCCGCAAATGCTCCCACGAAACGAGAAATCAGGTAATGGGTCTATGACGTCGCCGCCCTTATCCATGGAATCGTCGTCGTCGTCATGTTCCAGGACGTGATACTCAGGCCCATCCTCCTCCATGACCTCATAGAAGTCCTCCTTGGGATCCTCCTCAGGGTCCAGAGGTGATAGCTCGTGTAGTAGACCGTTAACTTGCAATGCGTGAAGGTAGTACCAAGTCGGAGGCAGAGCAACTCTCCTAGTCTCCACGGTCTGGCTCCTACGGATCGGGTCTCCGTCAGCATTCAAATTAGTTGTGGTGATTGATCCGTGGTACGTGGCGGACGTCGCCCCCAGATGAATCTGCCATGCCCCGGCGTTCCCCGCGTCGTCGAAGACCTCATTCTTCGACATCGTCGGCACAAGAGGGATGTTGGGATCCATTTGAGCTCATATACATACGGCGGTACCAAAAAGGAAGAGAGAAAAACAAGTAGAAATGAAAGAGAGAGATACCGACAATAGATATATCACTCAACAACCATATGCATGATACATACAACACACTGGCATATTAGCAATTTAACATTATTCATAAGTAAGACAACAAGTATTATATCAATGGGTCTCATACCCGAATCAATCAGTTTTGTAAAGATAATGTATGACACTTCAATCATCAGGCTCTAAACTTAATCTCATGAGATATCATCACCGTTTTATCATTAAGAAATAAATAGTTAATCAAGCTCATATGCTGCATTGGCAAGTTGTCTCCGTCACCTTATGCACCCGGATCAACATCATCATGAATTCCTTATCAATGGCCATTCAGATGTATACATCATCGAACACCACATCTTAAGCGGGTATTCGATAACTCAAGCACGTCTGCTAAGGGGAAATGCATATGAATAAAAGACTTTTCATTATTCAAGACTTTTCTTTGTGTTCACTCTTTTTCGTTGTCGAAGCTCAAGGCTAACGACTATTCTCAATTTTCATCACTTGAAAATCAATAACACAGGACGCGCAGTCCGAGTGCTCAATCACAACGCCTTAGACCGATGCCGCAGTCAAGGTTTGTGGTCGTATAAACAATTATAATTTTATCCATGTTTTATTTCAACATGATAAGGACTCCTAGTCCACAACAACGAAATTAGAACGCGCAGTCCTCAATTCCGAGATTAGGACTCCTAGCCCATACTATCACGATTAGGACCCCGGGTCCATAATTCTTGACACGGATCCCAGATCACATACATAGAACTGAATACTAGAGGCGGCGTCTCGCGAACTAGATTCTCTTTCACATGTGCTTACTTTTCGCTCAGTGAAAATCAAAATCCAAAACAAAACCTCGGTCACTTATCCAAGTAACCGGAACGTTTTCTAAATCATTTAGGAGAAAATCTTTTTACTTTACAACTTTTTTTTTATAAAACATTAAGGAATTTTGAAATCCTTGATGGAATAAAGTCAAATATTTTCAAAGGGGTTTTTCCTTCATAAAACACATAGTTCGAAAAAGGTTTTCTCGTCCAAACTTTGGATCATAAAAAGGTAGTTTCTATTGACTTAAAATCACTTCAACGTTTCTTTTCCAAAACAAGAATCTTATTCTTTTGAAATAAGCACTTTAAACAAGGAACTTTTATAAATGAAACCAATACTTTCAAAGTTCTAATCAAGGCTTATTAAGGCTTTTAATCCTTATAACCATTGGGCACAGACTCAAGTCCGGCTTCTCAAACTTCAATCAACAGTAATATATCCTCAAACAATGATATCACAGTTAATGACAGTTCATCACATATATATAACTCACAATACTTTAAAGCGAGTAGTAAACAACTTCAAGTAATAATCACAATAGTTCAAGTTCATTCAAGTATTGACTCCATATCATAATAATATTCAAATTACTCAAGTAAACACATACACACATGCATATGGTCATTGAATATCCCTAGGCAATCCCCTCTTACCTTCCGTGAGAGTAAGGAGATTAGATGCCTGAAAAGGTATACCACGAACGTTCTCGCTTTCTCTGCGATAGAAGTCTAAGGTTATGAACACAAAATCACAAGTTAAAATCAATCAAGAACACTAAACCACAAGGTATAGGTTCGGCCAAGACTAGTTCTTAGGGTTAGAGATTCCCGAAAATTATACAACTCATGGATTTATGATCCTTAAGTATTTGGGAGTTCATAAACAATGATCATTTAACAAAGTTGAATTAAAATCCCACTAAGTTATAAACTTAGGGTATTCGGCCAAGGGTAGTAAAATAGGCTAACATTCACTACACTTTCCAATCTCTTAGGTCTAGCATCCATATGTATTAAGGAGCTCAAAACCATGATCATTTTGGAAAATAAGAACAAAGTATCCTAGGTCCATAACCTTCTAGGTTCGGCCTTCATAGGATCTATAGACTAGAAACCTTTAAACTTTCCAATCTCTTAGACTTGGCATCCAAATATCTTATGGAGCTCAATTCCATGATCATTTTGGAAAAAGAAAACTCAAACATCCTAGCCCCAAAACATTTAAGTTTCGGCTTCCATAGGATAATGAGGAAAATATTCTTTGTTTGATAACAACTCTTAGGTTTAGAATCACAAGGTATTAAGAGTTCTAAATCCATGATCATACTTGGAAAGTTGAAACATAGTATCCTAGGCCACTTATACATATTTTCGGCCATCATAGGAAAACAAGCTATCAAACCTTCCAAGATTATAGATTTAAGATCAAAGAATAGTTAGAAACTCAAACACATGATCATATTCCAAAAGTTGAAGCAAAAACCTCCTAGGCCACATATGCATAGCTTCGGCCATCATAGGAAGAAATAGATGAAGATTTTTGTTTTACACAACCTCTTAGTATGTGAAAATATAAGTTAATACAAGACTATAGAAAGTGGTTTCAACTCAAAAGGAGTTTTCTACCATTTTAGAGAGATTTTAGAAGTTTAAAACACATAAAGAACACATAAAGCAAACTAGGAAATAAAAGATGAAACTTGCAAAAAGATTCATATGAGAGCATTACCCTTAGTATAAGGAAGAACTTTAATGAGGAACTTAAGTAGAAAAGATGAATAAAAATGGAAGCTTTAAGAGAAGGAAGACGAAGAAGTGTAAAGTATAATGGAGTGTTGGAGATGAAGGAAAATCATGAAGTGAAAATGAAAGGTGTATATATAAAGGGAGGGGGGCCTGGATGGCGCAAGGAGAGAGAGAGAGAGAAGGGTTTGGAGAGCAAGTTTGGTCTTATGCCTTGTTTGTTGAAGAGGAAAGAGGAAAATAGGTTTTTAGAATATAATATGATATAATTTGAAAAGTGTGATGATTACACTTTTGGAGTGTGTCATAACCCATTTCCATCGAGTCCCATCAAGTCACTTCTCTTCTTTTGTGCTCCCTAATCTGCTCCATTTCGTACCCAGTTCAAGTTCCCGATCGTATTTCGCCCAGAATAAATATTATATTTTATTTCCGAACTCAAATTTTTGAAAAAAAAACAATATCATACAAAACATCATAAAAACACTAACCGTTTCGTTCACGGGTCAAAATTAAGTTTTCTGCTCAGTAACTTGTACCGGCAGTGAAAACGCATATCGGCTTCCGTCTGAATTTTCAACCGAAATTTTTACCGTGAGTTCATATGATATAACTACACAAGAAAATGATTTTAGTTTAATTAAAATCATCCTCTGAGTTTAATCTAAAAATAAACACATTTAAATATGTTTATACTGCTACAGAAAGCATAGGAAAAACAAGGTGTTACAATACTATCACTCTAAAAAGAATTTCGTCCTCAAAATTACGCACCTTGAAGTAACTCAGGGTATTGCAATTTCATCTTGTCCTCAGCCTCCCATGTAGCTTCTCCGGTTGTCTTGTTCCAGATGACTTTGACTAAAGGAATTTGTTTACCTCTGAGCTGCTTCATCATCTTATCCGCGATTTGTACCGGCAAAGTCTCAAAAGACAGGTTTTCTTTTAATTGTACTTTATCAGGTTTAATAACATGTGATGGATTAGGAATATACTTTCTCAACTGAGAGACATGGAAAACATCATGGATGTTGGAAAGAAAAGGAGGTAAAGATATTTTGTAAGCTACTGGACCTACCCGACGAAGAATTTGGTAGGGTCCAATGAATTTGGGAGTAAGCTTTCTGGATTTTATCACTCTGCCAATCCCATTCGTTGGCGTGACTCTCAAGAACACATGCTCGCCTTCCTCAAACTTAAGAGGTCGTCGTCTCTTGTCAGCATAACTCTTCTGTCTACTTTGAGCAGTCCTCATTTTCTCCTGGATCGTCTTCACCTTCTCCGTCGTTTGTTGCACGATCTCTGGTCCTAACAGCAAACTCTCACCATCCTGGTACCAACACAAAGGCGTTCGACATCGTCGACCATACAAGGCTTCATAGGGTGCCATTCCTATACTTGAATGAAAACTGTTGTTGTAGGTTAATTCTATCAACGATAGAAACTCGTCCCAGCTCCCAGTGTCTTCCATCACGCACACTCTTAGCAAATCTTCGAGTGATTGGATTGTCCTCTCGGACTGTCCATCAGTTTGTGGATGATACGCAGATCTCAATTTGAGTTTTGTTCCCAAAGAGTTTTGTAGTCCTTTCCAAAATTCTGACGTAAACCTCGGATCACGATCCGAAATGATACTCGAGGGTATACCGTGCAACCTGACAATCTCGTCAATGTACAACTGAGTCAACCTTTTCATCGGGTACTTCATGTTGATAGGTAAAAAGTGAGCTGACTTGGTCAATCGATCCACAATTACCCATATAGCCTCATGTCCTTTCCGAGTCCTTGGTAAACTGGTCACAAAGTCCATCGAAATTCTGTCCCACTTCGATTCTGGGATGTCCAATGATTTTAACATTCCTGCTGGCCTCTGGTGTTCAATCTTAGCCTTCTGACATATCAGACAAGAAGCGACGTATTCCATTACGTCCATTTTCATTCCATACCACCCGTATAACTTTTTGAGATCTTGATACATCTTCGTGGCTCCTGGGTGTAAACTCAGCTTACTCTTGTGAGCCTCCTCCAAAATCAACTTCCTAAGCTCGGCGTCATCTGGAATACAGATTCTTTCACCGAACCTCAAAATTCCATCTGTTCCTTCTCTGAACTCTGATAGTGCTCCTTGTCGCACTAAGTCTCTTTCTTCCTGCAGATACTGATCACTCACTTGTTTTTCTTTTATTTGTTCCATCAATCCGTTCGAAACAGTGATCCTATTCAGACACATCCTTCCCGAAAATGTCTCAACTGATAAACTTAGATCCTGGAATTGTTCCAACAATCCCTGCTCTTTAGCCATCATTACTGACACGTGTATTGACTTCCTGCTCAGCGCATCAGCCACTACATTCGCCTTCCCAGGGTGGTACTGTAGTTGAAAGTCGTAGTCCTTCAAAAACTAAAACCAACGTCTCTGATGCATGTTCAACTCCTTCTGATCGAAGAGGTACTTCAAACTCTTGTGGTCACTGAAAACATTAAAAGTATCTCCCTCCAGATCTTCAGGGTGAAGACCACCGCTGCTAACTCCAAGTCATGCGTCGGGTAATTCCTTTCGTGAATCTTCAACTGCCTTGAAGCATACGCTACTACTTTTCGGTTCTGCATCAGCACACATCCCAACCCTTGGTGTGAAGCATCACAATAAACCTCAAAAGGTTCCTTAGGATCAGGTAGGATCAACACGGGTGAGGTTGTCAACCTTCTCTTCAGCTCTTGGAAACTTCCTTCACAAGCCTCCGTCCAGACAAACGCTTGGTCTTTCCGAGTTAACTGGGTAAGGGGTCCCACTATCTTGGAAAATCCCTCAATGAATCTCCTATAGTAGCCCGCTAAACCCATAAAGCTACGGATTTCCGTTGCCGTTGTTGGCCTTTCCCACTCCAAAATAGCCTCGACCTTTGACGGATCCACCGCGATTCCTTCACGTGATATCACATGACCTAAGAATTGCACTTGGTCTAACCAGAACTCGCACTTCTCCGGCTTCGCATAGAGTTGCTTCTCTTTCAAGGTCTGAAGAACAATGCTGAGATGCTCAGCATGCTTCTCCTTGTTTGGAGAATAGATCAGAATATCATCAATGAAGACGACAACGAGCTGATCTTGGTAAGGACGAAAAATCCTATTCATGTAATCCATGAACATGGCAGGAGCATTCGTCACTCCAAACGGCATCACCAGGTACTCATAATGCCCATAGCGTGTTTGAAACGCTGTCTTAGGGACATCTTTAGCCTTCACACGAATTTGATGGTAGCCTGACCGTAAATCTATTTTCGAGAATACGGCCGTGCCACGCTGTTGATCCATGAGATCATCTATCCTTGGGAGCGGATATCTGTTCTTGATAGTTACCTCGTTCAACTGGCGAAAATCCACACAGGGTCGAGAAGTCCCATCCTTCTTCTTCACTAACAGAACTGGAGCTCCCCACGGCGATACACTGGGTCGAATAAATTCCTTCCTCATCAGCTCCTCGAGTTGTTCCTTCAGGGTTTCTAACTCCGATGGTGACATGCAATACGGTGCCATGGATATCGGTCCAGTGCCTGGAACCAGATCAATCGCGAACTCGATATCTCGAACAGGCGGTAGACCAGGTACATCTTCAGGAAAAACTTCCGGAAACTCATTGACGACAGGTACCGACTCTAAGTCTAACTCACTCTTAACATCTGAGGAAAACAGCAGCATGTAACCTTGAGCTCCCTCTTTCAAAGAAGCTCTTACCTGACTAGCAAATAAAAATCCAGAAATCTCATCCCTAAAGACTAAGGTTCTTTGAGCACAGTCTATCAGGATGTGGTTGGAAGATAACCAATCCATGCCTAAAATTACATCTAGTTGTATTAAAGGCAAACAGATTAAGTCTACAAGAAAGTGCCTATCTTGAACAATGATAGGACAATTTAAGCAAACAGAATTAACAGTTACTGGTTCAGCAGTTGGGGTAGAAACAATCAAGTTATATGGTAAGGAAGAAATAGGCAAGTCTAGAAGTTTCACACGATCCATCGAGATAAAAGAATGAGTTGCACTTGAATCGAAAAGTACAGTAAAAAGATTACCGGCTAAATCGCACTTACCCTGCACTAGATCGGCGGAATTCGATGCTTCAGCTCCACTCATCGTATACATTCGCCCTTTAGCAGTTGGCTTGTTTGCTTTGGCATGATTGACAGCTGGTTCTCTTTTCGGTGCTCGGCAGTCCTTGGCTATGTGCCCCACACGATCGCAGTTAAAGCACTTCATCTCTTTCCTTGGGCACGTATCAGCTAGATGACTGGGATCTCCACACCGGTAACACTTCCTCTCTTGGCCTTGATTATTGTTTCTCTAGCATCCACTTCCCGTTCCCGAAGTACCGGAACGATGTTGTTGCTGTTACTTCTGATTGTTGCTGGGTGATTGGTAATATGGCTTCCTCTGGTTCCGCTTCCACTTTTGGTTCTGTCCCTGATATTGACTCTTGGGACGAACGGGTCCTCCAACATTCCCTTTGCTTTCTTGCCCTTTGCGCATCAGTTCTACCTTTCGGCATTTCTCTACCAGCGCTTGGAAATTCCTGATTTCCAAGGGCAGCACAGATTCCTTGATCTCGAAGCGCAGACGGCTTTGAACTCTTCGCATTTCCACTCCTCGCTGGGGTTGTTCTGGAAAAAGCGGAAATATTTGGCAAGGGACTCAAACCTCGCTGCATATTCCCCCACCGTCATGTCCCGCTGACATAAACTCAAGAACTCTTGCTCCTTCTCAGTCCGAGCACTCTGAGGAAAGTACTTATCCAGAAACTTGTTGCGAAACACTTCCCAGGTGATTGCTTGGTGCTCAGCATCTAACAGTTGCCTGGTGCCCTTCCACCAGTATTCAGCATCTCCAACCAGTTGAAAGATTGCATAGGGCACCTTTGCTTCCTCAGGGGTATGAATCAGCTCAAATATCTTTTCCAGTTCCTGGATCCACAGATCAGCCTTCGTAGGATCCACGTCTCCATCAAACTGTGACCGATTCTGATGTCTGAAAGCAGTCAGATGCCTTCCCTCAGCAGCTTTTTCAGCCCTCAGCTGTTCCTGTTGGTTCTGGGCAGCCATCGTAGCAGTCTGAAGAGCAATTGCCGCAGCCACATCAGCCATTGCCTGGGCGGCGAAGTCCATTCCGCCATTGCCTCTGCCACGACCACCACGTCCGTGCGCACCTCCTGGTTCCATACTGACCTATAAGACACAATCAGTGAGATGGTAACCAGAAAAGGAAAGATCTAACTTGACAGCCATTACACATTACTCCTAAGAAGTAATTCAATCAAGTCTTAATCAGAGAGCACACAACATCGACACAACAGACCTAAACCCAAACATTCCCGAAAGACTCGACCAGCTCTGATACCACTAATGTGACACCCTAAACCGGGGCGCCACATCTTAGTTACCCGTTGCGGAAAATAAAATAAAAGATATTAAATTGCTGGTTGCTATCGGTAAAAGATACTATCTTTATAAGTAAGTAGCCTCAAAATGGTGGTATTTTTTTTTCTTAAAGACAAAGGGAAAACAAAAGGTAATTGATGAACACTCAGAACATGAAACCTAAACACCATATATATATATATATATATAACTATCCCAGTGGGATTCAGAGTTTAGTACAGAAAACCAGGGCCTAAACAAGATGGACATTAACAACAGAGTTAGAAAATCTAGAAAATACAACTGAAAAGAGAGTAAGCGAAAACATGGGGAAAGAGGGTCCGGAACCACATCACTAAAAAGGTAACTCTAGAAAGTTAGAAAGATGGAAGACTATCCACAAAACGCACCAAACTGGTCACTGACACAGGTTGCAAGCAGAGTCTCCGCAAATGCTCCCACGAGACGAGAAATCAGGTAATGGGTCTATGACGTCGCCGCCCTTATCCACGGAATCGTCGTCGTCGTCATGATCCAGGACGTGATACTCAGGCTCATCCTCCTCCATGACTTCATAGAAGTCCTCCTCGGGATCCTCCTCAGGGTCCTCCTCAGGATCCTAATCAGGGTCCAGAGGTGGTAGCTCGTGTAGTAGACCGTTAACTTGCAGTGCGTGAAGGTAGTACCAAGTCGGAGGTAGAGCAACTCTCCTAGTCTCCACGGTCTGGCTCCTACGGATCGAGTCTCCGTCAGCATTCAAATTAGTTGTGGTGATTGATCCATGGTACGTGGCAGACATCGCCCCCGGATGAATCTGCCATGCCCCGGCGTTCCCCGCGTCGTCGAAGACCTCAGTCTTTGACATCGTTGGCACAAGAGGGATGCTGGGATCCATCTGAGCTCATATACATACAGCGATACCAAAAAGGAAGAGAGAAAAACAAGTAGAAATGAAAGAGTGAGATACCGACAATCGATATATCATTCAACAACCATATACATGATACATACAACACATTGGCATATTAGCAATTTAACATTATTCATAAGTAAGACAACAAGTATTATATCAATGGGTCTCATACCCGAATCAATCAGTTTTGTAAAGATAATGCATGACACTTCAATCATCAGGCTCTAAACTTAATCTCATGAGATATCATCACCGTTTTATCATTAAGAAATAAAGTGTTCCTGCCGAGATCCGAGTTGCCGGAATCTCGCCGTAAACGTCAGACCAAGGGTGAATGTTGGGGTTGTTTAGATCGTGGCTTGACAGAATGCTTATGTTCCAGTCCTACGTATCCCAATGGGAATCAAAGCCAAACGTAGTTCTGTGTTCAACCCTTGATCACGTGGTGCATCAATCTCTTAATCTTGTATCTGATGTACTCCGGTGGGCAAGGACCTATTGATAGTCTCTTGATCACAACCGGAACCTCTAATACGCTTAAGAGAGAACACCAAGCTCTAGTAAAAGTTAAAGTGAGTCCTCTCTTAGACTCTTCCTCCTTTTATAGAGGAGTAGAGGAGTAACCCGATCCTATTTTCTAGAGGAGTAACCCGATCCTATTTTCTAGGATCTGGTTTATCTTTATCACTTATCTCTTTTTAGCCCAACTCCAACCTCTTTATCTGATCAGATTTATCACTTATCTGAGATAAGGTTGTTAGTTGAGTTATAGATAAGTGTTACCATTTAAGTTAGTTAGGTTTCCGAGCTCGGCGGCCGAGCTTACCACCTCGGCCAGTACACAAGCCCCCAAGCTTCGAGCTCAAAAGAGCGAAGAAGTTTTCATAACAGAAGCCGAGCTTTCCCTTTGAAAAATACCTCTGAGTTTATGGCCTAGGTTTTTGTTTTCCTTTTTACCATGCTTTCAGTGATCAATACTACACCTCGGCCAACTCATGAGCTCGGTGGCCTCAGTTGGCCGAGCTTAACACTTTGGTACATTTTGTCATTCAAACTAGTGAAGTAGGTGACTAAGCTTCACATCTCGGCCCGCAATTATCTCAGACCGGTGGGTTGAGAGGCCGAGCTTTACACCTTGGCTCATACAATCATACACCACATCAGCTCATACACAAGCCCCCCAATCTTTGAGCTTCAAAGAGCATGAAAGCTTTATCGAAGGAGCCGAGCCGAACTGAGATAGGAACAGTCGTGTCAATCTTGTATTGTGACGTCGGTTTCTCAGTTCCTGAGATGAATAGAGACGTTGCCTTTATTAAGGCTAGTCTGGTTTGTGACACGTGGTCCTTGTGACCTTACTACCGAGGCCTGCTCTATGGCTACGCATTCAAATTTTCAATCATTGTGGCGTGTATTCCGATATCTTCGTCACGTGTTATTCTGCCATTGTTGTGCCGAATTTGAGCAGACTTGAGGAGACGTTTCTCTTCCCTCATACGGTTACCACCATCATTACCTTCAACAGTAACATTTCTTTTCTTTCTTCTATAAATTGAAGGAAAACCTAGAGGCAGAGCCTCATTTTCCCCTGATCTCTCTTCTCTCGAGCCTCTTCTTCTTCAAGCTTTTAGACATCCTTTTCTGTTCAAGGTACGTCCTCATCATCTATTCTCTTCCAATTTCATTTTTTCTTTGTTTTGGCCATGGAGTCTTCATTTGAGGTTTCCTAGAATGCCTCCTCCGGCGTTCAAATCTTAGAGCCCAAAATCGATCCTATTGGGGGATCTCCTCACCCTTCTACTCCTTCTTCCAACGATGACGGAGGTGCCAACGGTGCCTCCTCCGCCTCTGAAAGTAGCTCTGCTACTCCTGATGCTGTCATCACCCCCAAGCGCCGCCAACGTGCTAGGAAGATGCCTAGAGTCCCCTACCCGGATATCACTATCCCTGGGTATTTCTGGGTGAGACCTAATGCTGGGGCCTTCCATTCGAACTTTAGGGATCTAGAATCTCTTCAAACCATTAGGGCCAAGGTTTCCACCCTTCATGGCACTGTGGAATGCTTGCCTTGCTCAGAAGATGAGCATGTGTTCCTTCAAGCCCCTCCGAGTCAATCTCCTTTTACATACGTGTACAAAACCCTGTTTGAGCAAATTGGGGTTACTCTGCCCTTTACCCAATTTGAATGTGACGTTCTGAAAATCATGAATGTTGCTCCCACTCAACGTCACCCTAACAGCTAGGCCTTCTTAAAGGCTTCCCAGGTTCTTTGTGGGCAAATAGGAATGGTGGCCACTGCTCCCAAATTTCTTTATTTCTACAAAGTAAGGTTTGGGGATCGAATCGGTTGGATTTCCTTGAGTGGGGTTGAAAAAAGGGGAATCATTGGACTCTACAAGAGTTCCTACAAATTTTTCAAGTCGGACTTTTTCAAAGTCCGACCTACTGAGGGGAATGAGTTTTTCTTTTATGACTCGGCTGGGGTCCCGAAATTTCCCTTCTACTGGCAGCCCTATCCTTCTAAATTTTCTAGCTTTGACCTCGGCTCTATGACCACTCAAGAGAGGGCTGATGTGAAAATTCTAAGTCTTTATCCTCGGCCACTGCCTTGTGGGAAGCTTTTACTACTCCCCTCCTCTTCTACTCGGCAGGCCGATTTTGACTGTAAGTAGATTTTGGAAAGAACTCTGATTTTGCCTCTCGATCATTATAGTGTTCTGACCGACCTCTTTTTGCAGTGATAATGGGTAAATTCAATGACAAAGCTTTGATAAAGAAGTCGGCTCACCAAGCTGGTGGCTCTGCTCCTGCTGCCAACGTCAAGGGCAAGAAGAAGAAGGTGGTTGAGGTTTCTTATCCCAGCACTCGCCTTCCCAAGCGTGCTCGACAAGAAGTCCAGGCCGAGGTCCCAATAAGTACCTCCCCCTTTCCGGTGATTGAAGAAAATCCCGTTGCTGATAGGAGGCTTGAAAAAGCTCCAATGGTGACCAATCTTTCCTCGGACGCCAAGTGGTATAACGGCAACTGTAATCCGGGTTATGGCTCGCTCTGGAGCAACGACTGTAACCCTGGTCCCCTCATTGACAGCCAGGTACTCAAACTCTCCGATGCTCATCTTTTACTGGAGCAAGGACCCGATGAGAGCATGGAGGCTGCTGCTGCTTACGCCCTCAGGATCGCCTCCATCACCCGTTTTTGGAGTCGTCAACTTTCCGAGAACACGAAAAAGATGGAGGTGATGAGGGCCGATGCTGCTCGTGCTTTGCGAGTTCGAGACGAGCTGGCTCAGGCCATTTCAAAGTGTGAGGAACAAGGCCGAGTTATCGGCCAGCTGAAGGCCCGGCAAACCAAGCTTCAAAAAGTCCAGGCTGCTCTTCAGTCCGAGCTTGACAAGGAGAAGACAGAAAAAGCCAACCTTCAGAAAACCGCGGAAGACTCTGGTGCCGCCTTGACACAGGCTCAAGAGTCTTTGGAGGCTGAAAAGGAGGTCAACTGTAAGCTTCAAGCCGACTTGGATGAAGCTCTGGACAGCATTATGCGGGAGCATGTCAAAGGGTTTTCTCGTGCTATGAAGCAGCTTGAACGCTTCAACCCTGATGCTGACTTCTCCCAAGCTGATGTGGACAAGGATTTTAACAAAGACGGGGTCTTGGTTCCTTTGTCCGAGCTCGAGGATGAAGATGAAGAAGTTCAAGAGGGAGAAGCCGAGGAGCAAATTGCCGAGGAGGGAGGATTCAACGAAGGTGGCAAGGTTATACGTGATCCATCCTTGGGTGTTCCTTCACCAAATGACGATGTCTCCACTTCTGCTCCTACTGAAACAGTTGCTCAAGGGGATGCCCATGAGTAACTTAGAAAAAATTTGATGTATTTTGCTTCTTGGGCTGTGTCCCCCCTTTTTGTGTACTGGGCTTTTGTCCCTTGAGTAATGAAATTTTGCAACTCTCATTTTCAGATTGCAACTTGCTTCTTTTTGATAACTTAGCAAAATTTTCAAGTTTTTCTCAGCTCGAATGTTTACTTTTAGCTTTTTACTATGTATTAACACTAGTAGTTTGCCCAAGTTTTTCATCGGATGAAGCTTGATTTTTCAACCCTTTAGTTTTGCGCTTGGCCTCTTTGGAGCATATATAAGCTCGGCCTTTTATCATTTTAGTGTTGCTTTTTTAGGTACGGCATTTCGACCTTAACTCGGTCAATTTCAGCTCGGCTAACCTCTTTAAGCTTTTGCTTACCTCTATGGGTCCGGCATTTCGACCTCAACTCGGTCGATTTTAGCTCGGTCAACCCTTTTAGGTTTTGATTTTACCTTTGGGTCCGGCCCTTCGACCTCAACTCGGTCGATTTCAGCTCGGTCAGCCCTTTTAGGCTTTGCATTTTTAAATGTAAAAACAAGTGAATTTTTAGTCCTGTAACAAATACATGTAAGTGAAATGGACTTTATTCATTTATTTTCTCAGGCATGCCTTATTAAAACCTTCCTGGCCAAAACCACATGGGAAAAAGACCAGGGTAGGAAAAAGAGTACATTACCTGACTTTACATTATTCAACTAAAATAAAACTTAAGGTGGGAAGTGTTCCAAGTTCTTGGAACAGCCTTTCCTGACAACTCCTCTAGCCTGTAAGCACCGTTTCCGAGACTTTCAACTATTCTGAATGGGCCAAATCAGTTTGCTGCGAGCTTGCCCTCTTTGGAGTCCTTTCTTGCATCATTTTGCAATCTTAGTACTAGATCTCCTTGAACAAACTCTCTCGGTCGCAACCTTGAGTTGTACTTCCGAGTTGCCTTCTACTTATATAGTTCTTCCATGATCTTTGCTTCATCTCGGACTTCTTCAACTATGTCAAGCTCAACTCGGATTTCTTCCTCATTTTTGCTCTGGTCATGATGCTGCCTTCTGAACAAAAGTTCGCCGAGCTCAACTGGAATCATTGCATCAGTTCCATAGGTTAGCCTGAATGGCGTTTCTCTAGTTGATGACTGTGGTGAGCAATAATAAGACCAGAGGATGCTCGGTAATTCTTCAGCCCATGCCCCTTTTGATTGGCCCAACCTTTTCTTGAGCTCGTTCAAAATGACTTTGTTAGCTGCCTCTGCCTGACCATTTGTTTGTGGGTGTTCAACCGAGGTCACCTTATGTTTAATTCCGAGGTTGGAGTAAAATTCTTTAAACCCTTTGTTAGTGAATTGCTTTCCATTGTCAGTGATAATTGCATAAGGTAGGCCATGTCTGCATATGATGTTTTTCCATACAAAACTCTAAACCTTTTTAGCTGTTATAGTAGCTGATGGCTCGGCTTCAATCCATTTAGTAAAGTAATCCACTCCTACTAGCAAGAACTTCACTTGGCCTTTAGCAATAGGGAAGGGACCCACAATGTCAATCCCCCACATAGTGAAGGGCCAAGGTGACAGCATGGAATGGAGCTCTTCTCCAGGGACTCGTGCCACATTAGCAAATTTCTGACAAGGGTCACATTTATTAGTCCAGGCAGCACAGTCTGATCTTATGGTTGGCCAATAGAAGCCTGCTCGCAGAACCCGAGCTGCTAGGGATCGGCCACTGGAATGCATTCCACATATTCCTCTATGCATCTCATCCATTATGTACCTGGGTTGTTCCTTTGTTATGCATTTCAATAAAGGCATGGAAAATCCTCTTCTGTACAGCTCTCCATCTTGGGTAGTGTAATGACAAAACTTCAGACGAATTTTCTTTGCTTCTTTGGGATCATTAGGTAACTTGTCCGAGGTCAGGAATTCCCAGAATGGCATCATCCAGCCCCGATCATAGTGCTCGGTTATCAACACCTTAGCACTCTTTATGCTCGGTTCAGGGAGATTTTCCTGAATAAAAGTTCTTAGCTGGCCAGTTCTTTTGGTGCTAGCCAACTTGGACAACAGGTCAGCCCTAGCATTTTCCTCCCGAGGTATATGCTCAATAGTGAAATTGTCAAACTCTGAAATAAAACTATTGACTTTGCACAAATACCTGGTTAATTGAGGATCCTTCGTTTGGTAATCCCCGGAGACTTGTCCTGTTACAAGCTGTGAGTCACTTCGGCACTTCAACCCTTTGACTCCAACTTCTTTAGCTAATATCGGCCCGGCAATAAGAGCTTCATACTCTGCTTGGTTGTTTGATGCATTGAACCCAAACTTCAAGGATTGCTCCTGGATAAGGTTGTCTGGGCCCTCGAGAATTATTCTGGCCCCGCTTCCTTTTAAATTTGATGAGCCATCCACATACAGAAGCCAATTAATGGGTTCAGGACTCGGCTTTGAAGAGAGCTCGGCAATGAAGTCGGAGAGGCATTGGGCTTTCATTGGTCCCCTTGGTTCATACTGTAGACCGAACTCTGATAGTTCTACCGACCAAGCTATCATTCGTCCTGCCAGATCGGGTTTTCGAAGCACTTGCTTAATTGAATGATCTGTTTTGACTATAACTTGGTGCGATTGGAAATAAGGTCTTAGCCTCCAAGCTGCCAAGACCAGAGCAAGGGCAAGCTTTTCAATTACTTGATACCGTGTCTCTGCATCTTTCAAGATTCTACTGATGTAATACACTAGCATCTGTTGCTTCTCCTCCTCCTGGATGATTACTGCACTGATTGCGTAATCATTGACATTTTTCTCCTCCTAGATGATTACTGCACTGATTGCATAATCATTGACATATTGCGTAATCATCTGTTGCTTCTCCTCCTCCTGGATGATTATTGCACTGATGTGTGTTAGCATGTACCCAAGGAACTTTCCTCCTTGTACTCCAAAAGAACATTTTTCTGGGTTTAACCTCATGTTGTACTTTCTGAGTTGGCCAAAGATTTCTTCCAAGTTGGCAGGGTGTTGCTTTGGGTCATCGGACTTTACCACCATATCATCAACATAAACTTCAAGGTTTTTCCCGATCTGATTGAGAAACACTTTGTCCATGAGCCTTTGATATGTTGCACCAGTATTTTTTAAACTGAAGGGCATTACTTGGTAGCAGTAGTTTGCCCCCTCGGTCATAAACGCCGTTTTCTCTTCATCTGGTGGATACATTCTTATCTGGTTGTAACCCGAGTATGCATCCAAGAAAGTTAAGACTCTATAACCCGATGCTCCATCTACCAATTTGTCAATGTTTGGAAGAGGATAAGAATCCTTGGGACATGCCTTGTTGAGATCGGTGTAGTCAGTACACATTCTCCACCTGCCATTGGCTTTCTTAACCAACACGACATTGGCTAGACAAGTAGTATACTTCACTTCTCTGATAAAATTGGCTTTCATCAATTTTGCAGTCTCCTCGGCTATAGCCTTTCTTCTTTCTTCGCCGAGCTTCCTTTTCCTCTGGGCTACGGGCTTGGCCTCCAGACATATAGATAGCCTGTGGCACAGAAAATTGGGGTCTATGCCAGGCATATCCGATGTCTTCCAAGCAAACAAGTCGGCATTATTTTTCAAAACTGTTTGTATTTGTTGCTTCAGTGAGGGCTCAAGCTGACTGCCGATGCACTGACCGGCCTGGGCTCCTAGTTGATATTTTTCCAAAGATTCTGTAGGTTCAGCTCTGGATTCATACATTTCTATCCTTGGATCTAATTCGAACATGTCAACCGATCTTGCAGAGCTAACTGAACTGACCGAGCTTACCACTTCTGCTTTATGATCCTTAGCATTTTCTGTGATATCCGGCTCCCGAGTTACCTTCAAACTATCTGCGTAACATTGTCTGGCCATCCTCTGGTCAGCTCGGACTGCAACTACCTCACCCGAATCAGTTGGAAATTTCATGGTGAGGTGAGGTGTGGAGACAATTGCCCCGAGCTCATTCAGAGTCGGCCTCCCGATGAGGATGTTATATGAAGTGTTGGCATCCACAATGATGTACCTAACAGATATGGTCCGGGCGAGCTTGCCCTCACCAAATGTTGTCAAGAGGTCTATATAACCTCGAGTCTTGGCCTATTCTCCGGCGAACCCCACTAGCTTGTCCTTCTGTTCTTTTATCAACTTTTCTGGAATTCCAAGCTTTTTAAAGGTTGCCAAGTACAAAATGTCAGCCGAGCTACCCTGATCAACAAGTGTACGTTTGACCAAGTAGTTGGCTACTTCAACTGTTATTACCATTGGGTCATCTTGATTAGGATCTAATCCTTGGAAGTCATCATCTGAGAAAGTAATTGGTGGTCTCGGCCTTGCAGATTTTCTAGAAACTGAGTTGACAGATCGGATAGCCTTTATGTGACCGTCTCCGAGCTGAACTCGTTGTGCCCCCTCCTGCGAAACCTCCCAAGATAGTATTAATGACTCCTCTGACGCCAACCTCCGTCTCATCATTAGGAGGTCTCTGGTTGTTATCTCGATCTCCGTTCTGATTATTACCACGCTGGTTCTCATCTCGATTACGATTGTCATAACCCCTTCTTCTTCGCCGTCGGCCAGCTCGTCCGCCACCATCACCCTCTCGGCGAACGAACCGGTCAAGTCGGCCTGCTTGTACCAATTCTTCAATTTTATCCTGGGCTATTTTACAGTCTTCAGTGGAGTGGCCATAGTTTTGATGCCACTTGCACTCCTTACTTCTGTCAGCCTAAGCAGGAGTTTTGGATGGCCTCGGCAATGTGAGCAACCCGGTATTGCACACTTCTTGGAGAATAGCGGCTCTGGATTGGTTCAGTGGAGTGTAAGACTGGTATCGGGGTTGGGATTGCCTTTCTGAGAACCCTCTGTCATTACTTTTGAAAGCCTTCGGTGGATTGGCTCCTTTATCTCTTTCTTTGTTTGAGATTATGCTTTTTTCTTCAAAACTTCTTTTTTTGGATTCTACCATCTCTTTCGAGTTCATGAACCCTGTGGCTTTTTCCTGAAGTTCTTCAAAATCTCTCGGTGGCTTCCGAGATAAATATTCAAAGAACGGTCCTGGCCTCAAACCATTCATAACGGTATGAAGGCAGAGTTCCGAGCTCATATTGGGGATTAAAACCTGTTGAGCGCTAAAGCGAGCCACATAATCTCTGAGTGATTCATTTTTCTCCTACCTGAAATTCACAAGTGAGACCGAGTGCTTTTTATGCCTTCGGCTCGCTGCGAATTGTGCGGTGAACTTTGTAACCAACATATCAAAAGAATCTACTGACCAAGGTAGAAGATTCGTGAGCCAAGTCAAGGCAGGGCCTTGCAAAGTGGTTGGAAAGATCTTGCACATGATGGCTTCCGAATCGGTCACCAAGTAAACAGATGAAACAAAAGATTCTACATGTTCAGTTGGATCAGTGGTGCCATTATACTTATCAATATTAAGAGATTTGAAATGCCGAGGTATGATCACCTCGTCAATGGCATCAGTGAAAGGTAATCTCGGTCGTCTGTCTCTTGTCCTTTCTCTCTGAGTAATCTCCTCAGTACGAGATCTGACCCCTAAGGCCTCAGGCCCGAGTCTGGTTCTGGAAGGTCGGCTTGTGTCATCACGAGAAGGTACATATGTGGGGTCTCTCTGGCTGTCCTCGGGTGAAGACTGTTCTTCCTCGGCAAGCGTTGCCGATCTTCCCCTTTTCCGAGTTCTCAACAGCCTTTGGTATTCCGTACGAATCTCCTCGTTCTCCTGACGCAACTGCCTCAATTGTGCCATGATCTCTCCCAGTTGCGGATTACCTTCATCGAGGGGAGGAGGTGGGGGGTTGTTATGGTTAGAGTTTGATTCGTCAACATGATTCGCACTGTGCGCCCCTCCCCTCGGTCCATTCCTTGTAGTCACCATTAGTTCTTCTTATGGAACCGGGGAAAGTTTTTCCTCGGCCCCATGGTGGGCGCCAAATGTTCCTGCCGAGATCCGAGTTGCTGGAATCTCGCCGTAAATGTCAGACCAAGGGTGAACGTTGGGGTTGTTTAGATCGTGGCTTGACAGAATGCTTATGTTCCGGTCCTACGTATCCCAACGGGAATCAAAGCCAAACGTAGTTCTGTGTTCAATCCTTGATCACGTGGTGCATCAATCTCTTAATCTTGTATCTGATGTACTCCGGTGGGCAAGGACCTATTGATAATCTCTTGATCACAACCGGGACCTCTAATACGCTTAAGAGAGAACACCAAGCTCTAGTAAAAGTTAAAGTGAGTCCTCTCTTAGACTCTTCCTCCTTTTATAGAGGAGTAGAGGAGTAACCCGATCCTATTTTCTAGGATCTGGTTTGTCTTTATCACTTATCTCTTTTTAGCCCAACTCCAACCTCCTTATCTGATCAGATTTATCACTTATCTGAGATAAGGTTGTTAGTTGAGTTATAGATAAGTGTTACCATTTAAGTTAGTTAGGTTTCCGAGCTCGACGGCCGAGCTTACCACCTCGGCCAGTACATAAAGAGTTGATCAGGCTCGTATGCCGCATTGGCAAGTTGTCTCCGTCACCTTATGCACCCGGATCAACATCTTCACGAATTCCTTATCAATGGCTATTCGGATGTATACATCATCGAACACCACATCTTAAGCGGGTATTCGGTAACTCAAGCACGTCTCCTAAAGGGAAATGCATATGAATAAAAGACTTTTCATTATTCAAGACTTTTCTTTGTGTTCACTCTTTTTCGTTATCGAAGCTCAAGGCTAATGACTATTCCCAATTTTCATCACTTGAAAATCAATAACACAGGACGCGTAGTCCGAGTGCTCAATCACAACGCCTTAGACCGATGTCGCAGTCAAGGTTTGTGGTCGTATAAACAATTATAATTTTATCCATGTTTTATTTCAACATGATAAGGACTCCTAGTCCACAACAATGAAATTAGAATGCGCAGTCCTCAATTCCGAGATTAGGACTCCTAGCCCATACTATCACGACCCGGGTCCATAATTCTTGACACGGATCTCAGATCAGGTGCATATAACTGAATACTAGAGGCAACGTCTCGCGAACTAGATTCTCTTTCACATGTGCTTACTTTTCGCTTAGTGAAAATCAAAATCCAAAACAAAACCTCGGTCACTTATCCAAGTAACCGGAACGTTTTCTAAATCATTTAGGAGAAAATCTTTTTACTTTACAACTTTTTTTTTATAAAACATTTAGGAAATACGTTTATTTTTGAAATCCTTGATGGAATAAAGTCAAATATTTTCAAAGGGGTTTTTCTTCATAAAACACATAGTTCGAAAAAGGTTTTCTCTCGTCCAAACTTTGGATCATAAAAAGGTAGTTTCTATTGACTTAAAATCACTTCAACGTTTCTTTTCCAAAACAAGAATCTTATTCTTTTGAAATAAGCACTTTAAACAAGGAACTTTTATAAATGAAACCAATACTTTCAAAGTTCTAATCAAGGCTTATTAAGGCTTTTAATCCTTATAACCATTGGGCACAGACTCAAGTCCGGCTTCTCAAACTTCAATCAACAGTAATATATCCTCAAACAATGATATCACAGTTAATGACAGTTCATCGCATATATATAACTCACAATAATTTAAAGCGAGTAGTAAACAACTTCAAGTAATAATCACAATAGTTCAAGTTCATTCAAGTATTGACTCCATATCATAATAATATTCAAATTACTCAAGTAAACACATACACACATGCATATGGTCATTGAATATCCCTAGGCAATCCCCTCTTACCTTCCGTGAGAGTAAGGAGATTAGATGCCTGAAAAGGTATACCACGAACGTTCTCGCTTTCTCTGCGATAGAAGTCTAAGGTTATGAACACAAAATCACAAGTTAAAATCAATCAAGAACACTAAACCACAAGGTATAGGTTCGGCCAAGACTAGTTCTTAGGGTTAGAGATTCCCGAAAATTATACAACTCATGGATTTATGATCCTTAAGTATTTGGGAGTTCATAAACAATGATCATTTAACAAAGTTGAATTAAAATCCCACTAAGTTATAAACTTAGGGTATTCGGCCAAGGGTAGTAAAATAGGCTAACATTCACTACACTTTCCAATCTCTTAGGTCTAGCATCCATATGTATTAAGGAGCTCAAAACCATGATCATTTTGGAAAATAAGAACAAAGTATCCTAGGTCCATAACCTTCTAGGTTCGGCCTTCATAGGATCTATAGACTAGAAACCTTTAAACTTTCCAATCTCTTAGACTTGGCATCCAAATATCTTATGGAGCTCAATTCCATGATCATTTTGGAAAAAGAAAACTCAAACATCCTAGCCCCAAAACATTTAAGTTTCGGCTTTACACGTTGGCAATCAATTTTTTAAATTGCAAAATGATTTGCATTGATAGTCAGATCATGTATTAAACTTGTGCAACGTTCATATCCTTTTATGGCAATAAATTCCTTCATGTTTTAATTGCCAACAAATTTGAATTAAAAGATAATATAATATCATGGCATTAAAAGTCTGTACCGTTTAAAAAAAAGCTTTTGAAATAAAAAGGGGGTCGCTCTTGATCTGATATAACAACAGTGAGAAGCCAAAAGAAAAATAGAGAAAACCGTGAAAATATTTTTTTATCAAGAGCTTTTGCAAAAATTCTAAAATCACTTTGAGCCATCATATGTTACAACTCTATTATTTCTCTATGTGCTCAAACTCTGATAATCATTTTCTATACTACTCCTCTTACACTATCACTTGATCATACTATTTTGAGAGTTCTACACATCATATAGGTGTTGTTCTTGTGCTTCAAATTGTTTTATCAGCACTATTAAGAGTGCATACTATTGGTGAGAGTCGGATTGACTCAAACCTCTTTTGGTTACAATTCTTGAAAGAGAGGGTATATCTCTTGTAAGGGATTAGTGGGTGTGATTCCACTGTAAAGGTTCTAGCTGCGCCTATTTAAAAGCTAGGGATTTGAGACTCTGTCACTGGGGGATTGTATGTCTCTGGTCTGCGAGGAGTTCTTGTTATTATAAAGGTTCTAGCTGCTCCTTTTTAAAAGCTAGGGATTGAGTGAAAACCCTTGGTGGTATTGCCTTGGGGACTGGACGTAGGCCACATGGGTAGCCTGTGGCCGAACCAGGATATATCGCTGTGTTCATCTTCTTATCCCTCATCTCTTTACATTTCCACTATTTTAATTATCACATTTTAATTTCAAACATTTTATTTTTATAAAGCGCCTTAATTTGAAAATAATTATTTATCCGCTGCAAATTATGTTTAAAGTTTAAAAGGGTTTTGAGTTATCGAAAAAGTTTTCATTTTTTATTTAAAATCCAATTCACCCCCCTCTTGGATATGGTTGCCAAGGCCAACATGCCAGTCTGTCTTGAGCTTAGTGATGTATCCAACTGTCCAATCTGATTTTTTAGCTTCCTCATTGCTGCATCCAGACTCTGAAGCTAAGCTTTCGTTTCTGTCATGAATGCTTTATGTACAGCTTCAAGTGATGGTTCATGATTTGCTAGCTGACTTTGCTGGGTTCCTAGGCCATAATTTTGAGCTTAATGACCTAGAGGTGGAAATCCTGGATTGTATGTATTAGAATAAGGACTGTTGCCCTTGTTGTTATTCCCCACATAGTTCATAGAAACTAGGTTGCTCGGGCAATCTTCAAACAAATGTCCTCCCTCACAGTAGACACATGATACAGCATCAGTTTGGAAATATTGTTGCTCATTTCCCATAGGCTCATTCAATGCAGCTTGATTCAGAGAAAGGCCTTGGTTAGCCATGGTTAAAATTTTCACCATGTTTGTCAATGAGGCTAACTGGGCAGAAATTGCAGAAATTGCAGTCCCTTCATGAACTTTTGCTACAGTACTTGAAATGCTCTATTTGAATGCAGATAGGAATTCCATGATGAAGGCATCTCCTCAACAGCTCCTTAAACCTCTCTCAAGCCTCAAACAGTGTTTCATCATCCATTTGCTTGATTGAGGTTATGTCATTCTTCATCCTAGCATTTTTAATAGCGGGAAAGTATCTAACGAGGAACACTGAGTTGGACTCCAAACAATATAATCAAGTTTTAGCCTTCCCACTCAGAATATGGAAACAATCTCAACCTGAAGGCATCATTAATAACGTCTGGGTTTTTAAAGTTACTAGCCACATCTAGAAACTGTTTAACATGTAAGTGAGGATCTTCAATGTCAACTCCACTGAACTGCCTCATTGCTTGCAACATCTTAAACATAACAGGCTTGAACTCAAAGTGAGGGGCTATGATATCAATTCTCACAATCTCTGTGTTCAAAGTTGCTGGATCAAAGAGTGCATATCCTCGAATAGCTCTATTCCTATCTTTAGCCAAGCCATGCTATCTTGTTGCTTTGTTTTAGCCATTTCAACCAGAACAAGTACCTATTGCTACAGCAATCACTGCAAAAATCAGTTGTCCTAACTACCAGAACTACTAACCTGAAAATTGGAATTTAAACACCATTATTGATCCCCGGCAACGGCGCCAAAAACTTGTTGCTCAAAAAGTGCAATGTGCAGGTATACACAATCGTAACAAGTAATAAAGAGTAAGTAACAGATCGATCCCACGAGGATTAGAATGCTGTAGCAATTACCAAAGTTCAGATTAATTGTTCTTCGAAGTTAAGATTAAGGGGTAACCAAATAGTGTGTGAAAGTGTTGATTTTCAATATTTAAAAAGAACAATATTAAAAGACAGTAACAAGCGAACAAGATAAAAAAAAATGTTTGTGAACAGAAATGGTTTGATGTTTCAACATTTTCTTCCTTTTCTGCTTCTGTTCTTTTCTTGCTGTCGTGTCACGGTGTGGGGAGGCGGAGCTTGCTGTCGTGTGGCACGACGTGGGGAGGGGTGGCGTGGGGAGGGGCGGCATGCAGAGGGGCAGATCAGTGAGGAGAATGTTTGGGTATTTAGGGTATTTTCTGATGTGTTGTGTTGCTGGTGTGGGAGGAATATGGAGTTAAGGGAATATTTGAAACAAACAAAAGAAAAAAAAAAGGAACAAGGTGTGAGGAGCAAAAAAAAAAAGGTGCAGATAGCAGGGGCCTACCTAGGAGTGGCAAAACGGGTTGAGCCCGACGTGTCAACCCGTTAAACCCGCTTTTTTGATGGGGCGGGTTATAGTTTTCAACCCCTAAACCCGCTGACCCACCCTGCCTAACCTGCTAAGAAAACGAGACAGGAGCGGGTTGGCCCGTCGTGTTGGCTAATTTTTTTTTTTTCCTAAACAGGCTATTTTAAAAAAAAACTTTTTTTTCCTTCAAGTTTTCATTTTTTCACTCATCTGATTCACTCTCACATTTTAACACTTTTACAGTTTTACTCTTCTCTAGGGTTTCATTTTTTGCTTTCACAGTTTCACCCTCCTAAGTCACATCCACACTCTCACCACCATCACTCTCAGTCAGCCTCCCCCACCCACAAGCGGCGCCCGGCCGCAGCACAGCACCCCAGATCGCGAATCGCACCGCAGCACAGCACGAGCGGCGCGGCCCAGCAGCCGCTCATCCGGCCGCCTCGAAGTCGCAGAGCCGCCAGGTCCTTCTCTCTCGTCGTCGTCCGGCCTTCTCTCTGCAGGTATGTTTTCTCATCTCTATTTCTTCTTTCATTTACTTATCTGTTTGTTTGTTTTTCATTTATTTTGAATATTTTCTTTTTCTTTTTACTTATTAGTTCTCTGTTTTGCTTCGTTATTTGATTTGATTTGATTTAGTTCTCTGATTGTTTAGTTCTCTGATTTATTTATTTCAGTTCCTTCCAGTGTTTCATTTATTTATTCCCTGCTTAATATAATATTTCAGCTCCTGTCGTGGGGTTGAAGAAGAAGAGAGAGCCCTTGTCCGAGAGCTCCTCGTGCGAGTTCTACGCTCTCCCTCGGTGGTTTCAGAGAGCGCTGTTTTTTACGGATTCAAGTGCCTCTCGCATTTGTTGGTCATCAACGGCGACACCCACAACAACTTGTTCAATGTCTTGTTAGGGTTTCTTCCTGATTCACGACCTAAGGTATGTATGAGTTTATTTATACATACACACTTGAATCGAATCAATGTTGTGTGTGTGCTAACTAGATAAGGTATTTCAACAGGTCAGAAGGCAATCTCAGTCGTGTCTTCGTGATGTCTTGTTGAACATTCAAAATTCTTCGCTACTACTTGAGGAGGAGTTGCTAAGCTTATTGGCGCTTTCTATCTGATCAGATAAGAAGAACATCTCTGGAGATGAAATGGCATTTACTGCACGCCTGCTTGATGCTGGAATCAATAAACTTTATTCCCTTAACAGCCAAATATGTGTAGATAAGCTTCCTTTTGTCTTTAATTATCTCAAAGGTATGGATGATATTTTGAATTATTATATTATGGTTTGTGTTTGTGCATATAGTTACTTAATTCTAGAACCAAACATGCAAGTGTGTGTAATTTTTACTTTTAAATATGCAGACATTTTGGCATCTGAACATGAAGAGGATCAATTCTTGTATTGATGAAAGTTTGATTAAACAGGGAGTGGATCAGATAACTTTGGATGAAAACAAAGCATCAAGGAGATGAGGGCCAACCATTATTGAAGAAATTTGTGCACCATTGCGAGCTTGCTTGATTGTTGCTATACTACTGTCTGGGACAGAGAGTATTTCAAGTTGTTTCAGCTATGTTTCATAAATTAGGTACTCAGATTGCCGTCAAGTCTTGTTTTACTTTCTTGCATTGACTTATATAATTTGTTGGTTTGTCATGGGTAAGTATTGTTTCGTGTTTGATTAATTTATACAACCTGGTGTTGTCCTTCTCCTGGTTTCTCTATTAGGCTATTAGCTTTGGACTTGCAGTCTTTTTTTAATCTCATTCCTCAAATAATAGTGTGGAGTAAACTTCTTGTTACTAATAGGAACCTAGAATAACTAAGGTGTATGTTAGGAGAAATAGAGGTGCAATGTAGGGGAGTATGACCCAATGTAACTAACTGCTGAGGTGGCAGCAGTGAGGATAGCAAGGGTGTGGGAGTCAATTGTAAAATGGGTATATAGGGAATGAATGAGTGAGTGAGAGGCAGGCTGGAATCCGGATAGGACTTGGGAGAGATCAGGCGCTCTCTAATTTGCCTAGGCTATCTTTCTTCTTTTTCTCTGTATCTGTTCTTTCTTTTCCATACCCAAGCACTGATATCAGCTGATACAGGCTTGAGGACAGTAATAACACAACATATTTCCTTTCTAACTTCCCTATTAATTCCTGGTACCTATCACTCTATCAGTTACTAATATTTGTTATTGATGTTATTATTAATGCAGAAGATTATTCTACTTACTTTATGAGAGGAATAATCAAAAACTTGGAAAATATGCAGAAGCGGCCTGATGAAGATTTTCCCATTAGGAAGAAGGTCTACCCTTCTTTTCTATGTTGTTTTACATTTTTTTGATAAACTATACTAGTGTGAATGTCAAGATATTTTACCACGAGCTTGGATATGTTCTATTTTCCTAGCAGGACCATATGTCCCAATTTTGAACAGTTTCTCATGAGTTGACCTGTAGAAAAGTTGGATGTCTTTTGAATCATATTATGAACTTGAAGTTTCAGAAGCAAATTGGTGTTTTTTAGCAACCCTGTTGCACAAATCTGGATTTATTATCCCTTGCGATATGTATTAACCGGGGCATTCAATGTTGTTGATGAATGATGCACAATTTGCCAATAACAAAATATAGCTGTCCAGTGCTGCAGTATTGAATTTCTACTGATTTATATGAATTTTAGGGTATTACTTTTTTCTTGGTTCATTTCTTAGACAATATCAATAAGGTAGTTGTTAGTGGAGGATCTGGGAATTTGTCTGATCTTATAGTTTTTAATTTTAATTTTAATTTTTAATATACAACAAATTACCAGATTGAGGATAGTAAAATAGTTAGAGGAAGAGGGTGTTAGGAACCTTAGAAACAAGGTTCTGATTATGGAAAAGAGAAAAGAATGGGGAAAGAACTCAAGAAACTGAATCTGTTGCTACTTGCTATTATTATTGGACAAGAAAATATAAAATGCAAGAACAAAGTACACAAAGTGTACCCCAAAGGAGCACTCTTCTTTCACACTAGGATTACCCTAGTCACAACTCAATGATTACAAAAGCTATCTTTCTCAATCTGAAGAGGTCTATTTATAAGACTAACCTTCAACTAATTTACCTATTCTACTAACAACCACTACTAATAGACTTCTAACCAACAATTAGTAGTTACAACTAATAGTTACTTCCCTTATTTCCTAATTGGGCTGGGCCCTAACAATACTATCCTCCCATGAAACAACCTTGTCCTCAAGGTTGAAGCATCCACCGGGGTCCCATAGCTTGAAGCATGAAGGCCAAACTATGCATGAAACATAGAAATTTCCTCCTGGGTCGAATGCTCTGATCGCTGTGGCATTTTTGGCCAGAAAACAAAATGTGATTCTTTCTGCAGTAGATGGGTGTTCTAAGAAATTTCTTTGTGGCATTTTCTCATGAGAAAGATCTCTATCAATATATATTTTTAAAGTAGGCCCAACTAGACTTGCCAACAAAATGTTTTGATTTCCAGCTCCAACAATAAAACCACTCTTAATGGGCCTTATATTTGTGAAGTTAGGCCCAATTTTCAATCTTACATTTTCATCTTGATTCTGGTTAACCCTTGGATCAGTTGAATCTAAAAGTCTTCCTTCACCTTGTTGGGCCGGGCCCATTAGGTTAGAGAATTGATCACTCAATTTACCACTTACCAACTTTGCCCCTCTGTCTTCTCTCTTCCTCATACTTGCTTCTTCCCGTGCACCCATCCCTGGAGGTTTTGTCAATAACAACTCCTTGGTAGTCACAGGTGACCTGATATCCGGCGGCTCTGGCTCGGCCAGCGCCGATTCAAGTGGCCTGAAGACCAGTGGACTCAGATCTTCCATGGCAAGCTTCCTGGATGCTTCCGTCAGTCCCGACCCATCGACCGTCGCAGGAGGACTGACATCCGCCGGCTCGGGAAGGGCCGTCGCAAGTGGGTCGCGGTTCCACGGTTCCGGTATCTCGGGAATGGCCGGTTCCGGTTCCGCAAGCTCCATGACCCATAGCTCCATTGTTGTTGAAATTCCATCACTCTCCGTGAACGTGCTCGAGTCTGGCGGCTCAGACGGTGGTGCCGGCAGCAGTGGTGACTGCGGAGAGTCGTCAGGCATGCGAGAGACCCACTCTTCCAAGCCTCTCTTCTCCGCCATCGCACGCCTTCCTTCTACTATCGCCCGATCTACAACCACCATTTGCTCCCTTGCCTCAACCTTAGCTTCCACCTTGATAGTTCCTCCTTCTTCACTGTTATTCATCATCTTTGTGCCTCCATCTTTACTTCTGATCTTTGCTTCATCTTGGTTCTCTAAGGTTTCAATTTCACCCAGTTCTTGTTTGTTGGTCCCGTCCTCCCCAATTGGCAATCTGTCAGTGATACTGCCACCGAATCTTCTGATTACAACCTTGGAAAATGACTCCCAGTCTTGATCTGGGTTCTCTTGGCTCCAAGGATAGAACCAAAGCATTGCGGCACCTTCCATGCTCATGAACGCCCATTGCAACTTATGGAACGAAGGTATTTCTTCCACCACAAAGAATTTTTCAGCCTTAGCAATCCACCCAACCGGGTCTGTCCCTGTAAAATCCGGCAACTCCCCCTTCTTGGCCCACATGTCCTCCATCTCCGGTAACAATGGCTCCTCCTTCTTTTTAACCAACTTATCCCCCTCAACATAGGACGTCTTCTCGGTAATCATCTCCCGCAACAGCTATTTAATGTCCTCCACGGTAGCCTTCGACTCCGCCCATATCACTTGTTCGCTGCCCATCTTCTCCCTTGCGAAAAGGATCCGGCAGGTCGGACCAATTTGTTAGGAACCTTAGAAACAAGGTTCTGATTATGGAAGAAAAAGAGAAAAGAATGGGGAAAGAACTCAAGAAAATGAATCTGTTGCTATTATTATTGGACAAGAAAATATAAAATGCATGAACAAAGTGTACCCCAAAGGAGCACTCTCCTTTCACACTAGGATTACCCTAGTCACAATTCAATGATTACAAAAGCTACCTCTCTCAATCTGAAGAGGTCTATTTATAGGACTAACCTTCAACTAATTTGCCTATTCTACTAACAACTACTACTAATAGAATTTTAACTAACAATTAGTAGTTACAACTAATAGTTACTTCCCTTATTTTGTAATTGGGCTAGGCCCTAACAGAGGGAGGCCAAAGAAAACTATAGTCCAAATTATCAAGAGAAATCATGAATTTAACGACTATTTGTAGATATAGTCCATGACAGAATATTATTGTTTTAATTGATCCATATAGCCGAACTTACCAAGTGGGAAAAGGTTTTGGTTGCTGCTGATGTGTAGTACTGATACATTCTACAATATGCAGCTTCATATATGCCTTGGATCAGCTCTTGTTGCAATGGGACCTGAAACTTTCTTATCTCTTATATGTCTGAATTTGGAAGCTGAAGATTTATTTGATGCAAATATATGGGTTTTTCTAATTCTAAAACAGTATATTGTTGGCGTGCATTCAAAAGGTATGAAACATGGACTGATAGTGTCATCAAGGAATGCAGATGCACTTGCTTACTCTTTGTGGTCTCTGTTGCCTTCATTTTGCAACTATCCTATGGATACTGCTAAAAGTTTCTTGGATCTGCAGAAACACTTATGTAATAAGCTAAAAGAACCTGATGTTCGTCGGATAATATGCACTAGTTTGCCAGCTTTTGATTCAAAAAAACAATAATATTGACGAAGAACAAGTTTTGGTTCATTGTTCGCAACAGGTTGCAATAGAAAAGTCAGCTGCAAAGAACTTGTTGAAAGATTTGTCAGAAGTATTCCTGAAATCTACTAAAGATGATGGTGGTTGTTTGCAGGTACTGAAACCAGTGTTATCGATGGCGGATGGCGGCCGGCCAAAAATCCGCCATACATTATAGTGGATGGCGATGCGGCCATATGGCGGATGCCATGGCGGACAAAAAAAAAAAATATATATATATACATATACATAACAAAAATTGCAGAAATAAATATAAAATCCAAAACACTATCAACATAAGTCAAGAACCATAAACTAAATTGATAGAAAATGTCATACAAGTCTCATAATTCAAATAGAAAATGTCATAAACCATCAATTTCAAGACTTCATAATTCAAAATAACAACAAAATGATTAAAACTGCATGACAAACACAAAGTAAATGACTATTCCTCCTCTTCCTCAACCCCAACATAATCAATTTCTTGGTTATCTAATGGGGCATATCCATCTTCCTCTTCTCCATCAGATTTCTCAAAAACAAGTAACTCTTGTTCATCTTCAAATGCCTCAGAATCATCCTCAAATTCCAATTCTTCACTTGGATCAACTGCTATCTCTTTCCCCTTGCCCTTAGAGGTTGAACTTGCACCTGGACCTTTCTTAGAAGCTTTGGCAGCAGCTGCAACACTTGATGCTCCCTTTCTTTTCCTTATTTTCTGCCTAGTAAGTGTTATAGGCTCTCCAACCCCCGAAGCCTCATAAACAGTTCCCCAATTTAGTGTGTCATCATCATCAAAAACCAACTCATTCCCAGCATCATCATTATTATCATCCATCTCTCCAACTAACCACTCATTACACTCATCAATGTCATTGAGTGTAATTGGGTCAATTTCATCTTTAATACTATGTCTATGATGGAGTTGTTGGTTATATTTGACATAAACCAAATCATGCAACTTCTTATGGTCAAGCCTATTTCTCTTTTTTGAGTGAATCTGAAACATAAATATAATTGAAGTGTTAATACTTAATTAGGCTTGACCACACTTATAAAATAAACTCAAGATACTTACTTGCTCGAATACACTCCAATTGCGCTCACATCCAGATGTGCTACATGTCAAGCTCAAAATCTTGATAGCCAATTGTTGCAAATTTGGAGCCGAGAAGCCATACATTCGCCACCATTGAGCTACAAACTAGAGTGTATGACTTAGAATTTAAACATTAAACTTAAAAGAATTGAAATAGTGAAATTATTAGAAGATGGGGTCTTAGTTTCTCACCAGGAGCGACGACTTTTCTTTGTGTTATTGCAAATTCAGAACCAAAGAGACCACTAGCAGTCTTATAAATAGGCAACTCGGCTAGTATCTTAGCTTGCACATCCTTACTTGGCACCAACCTAGAGATGCAAGCATACAACCCATTGTGAACCTCCAAATCAAACTCCAATTCGGGATGGGAATAGAAGAACTCCGGGTTTAAATAGGGACCAGCTGCGTGCAATGGACGATGAAGCTGACAATTCCATCTATTGTCAATGATTTCAAAAACATCTTTGTATTTGCTTTCATTGTTGTTGAAAGACTTCATAATTGCTTCTTTTGCCTTGTCCATTGCTTCATAAATATATCCCATGGCTGGTTTTCTTTCACCATCAACAAGTCGAAGCACTCGTACAAGAGGAGCCATGACTTTAAGAATATAAACCACATTTTTCCAAAATGAAGGCATAAGAACAACCTTCAATGCTTGCCTCCCCTTAGCTTCCTTGGATAGCTTGTTTTTGCTCCACTCATCGGAAGTAAACATTTTTCTAAGATTGGCTTTTTCTCCATAAAGTCTCTCCAATGATAAAAATGATGTAGCAAATCTAGTAACCCTATGCCTTACTAATTCCCTCTTGTTTGTGAATTGTCTCAACAAACTCAAGGTACTTGAATGACTGTAGATAAAACCAACAAGGCCAATTCCCCTTTGAATTGTCTTCTTTATCAAAGGAATCTTTCCAATGTCTTCAAGCATTAAGTCCAAGCAATGGGCTGCACAAGGAGTCCAGTAAAGATTTGGTCTCTTTTCTTCTAACATCTTTCCAGCTAGAACATAGTTGCTTCCATTATCTGTTATGATCTGAACAACTTTCTCCTCTCCAATCTCCTCTACAATAGAATCAAGCAACTCAAACAGCTTCTCACCGGTCTTCACAAATGCTGAGCCATCAATTGACTTCACAAACATCGTCCCAGCTGGAGAGTTCACCAAGAAATTAATAATGCATCTCTGCTTTCTATCAGTCCATGCATCCGACATAATAGAGCAACCATGTTTTCTCCACTGCTCCTTGTGATTTTTCAACAAATCTTCAGTGTATTCCATCTCCATGTGTAAGAGTGGAACTCTAATAGCATGATAAGTAGGAGCTGGTAGATGTTTACCAAAGGCACCAACTGCTTCAAGCATTTCTTGAAATCTTTCCAACTTAATACAATTAAATGATAAACCAGCCTGATACCAAAAACGAGCAATTTTTTGATGGACCAGAAGAACTGCTTTCTTTTCACATGCCTCCCGTATGTTAGCTTGCCTCATTTCCTCCTCCTTCTTTTTACTAATTGCAGCTGGTTTCCTGACAAAGAGATCAATAGGCCCCTTTTTAGCAACTTTTTTCTTCCCTATAGAAGCAGAACTTGCAGCAGCAGCACTAGTATGTGTCATTTCCATCTCATCTTCACTACTCTCCACATAGAGTAGACTCTCAATTTCAGCTCCAGCACTTGGAACATAAACATAGTTGCTGTCTGGATTCTTCCTCTCTTTGAAAAGTGTCCAAAGCTCTTCTCTAACTTCTTTTGGACACTTGGTACAAGGAGCTACATTCCCCTTCTTGCCCATTAAGTGCTGTTTGGCTCTAGTGATCCCTCCCTTCATGACTTTTGAACAGAAAGTACACACAACTGAGTTTGTGTCTCCTTCTTGCAATGGTAAGCAGTATTTCCATCCAACATCAGCTCTGGAGAGGGCCCTTGAAGCATCAGAAGAAGCTGGTTCGCCTGCCATTTTCGAAAATGCTGAGAAAAAGGAGAAAAGAAGAGAATGCTACTGGTCGCCGGTCCAAGGGTGGTCGCCGGAGGTCAGTGGTGGTCGGATGGTGGTCGGCCAGTGGGTGTCGCCGGAGAGTGGGTGGCCGGTGGTGGGAGAAGAAAATGTGAAAAGGGAGGAAGGGAAGGGTTCGGCCGTGCGTGTTTGGGAGAGATCGACTGCCTCTGAGTCGAGTACCATTTTCATTTTAGGGTTCCCTACCGTTTTGGACCGGGTCGGGTCACAAAACCCGTCAAAACGGGATCGGGTTCCCCCCCAAAAAGCCAAACAGGCCGCCATTTCCGCCATGGCAGGCGATTCCGCCATGGACGCCAGACGCCATGCGGCCGCCACGAGCCGCCACGGAAAACCCGCCACGCCACCGCCTCTGAATGGCGGTGGCTTCAAATCCCGCCACCGCTTTCCGCCATGGCGCCGCCATGGCCGCCATTCGACAACACTGACTGAAACTAAATAAATTGGGAATAGTTGCTTCAATGTGTTGTAGATTAACAGAATATATGCATCCCACATTTTTTTAGCACACATGTTGGAATAACATAAAACTAGAGTTTATGATTCTGTAAATGTTATTGCTCTCTAATGTTTCTATGTTTTCTGTTGGGTGTTGCCTGCATACATGCTATGCATCCAGTGCACATGTTTCAGTTTTCATTGTAATTGTATATTTTGATACAGCTTTTTCCATTTAATACTTTCAGATTTACTTATGATATGTTAATTGGTTGAGGTACTTGATGTCCTGCGTGAATCACTATATTGGAGCGACAAAGATTTATGGTATATATGTTGGTCAGTGTCAAACAAATAATTCTCACCAACAGTTTGTGCGGTCACAGTTTTGTATTTGTATGATAGTCTGAACTCACTTCATGTACGTAGTAAATAAGTCTATGTCTTGATGTAAGTCCATATATGCTACTCTATTCTGCCTCCACTTAAACCCAATAAAAGCCAGTTTTAGTAAAAGTCAATGATACCCTCACTTAGTTTTACCCAGTCAATTTTGTCCAGCATTTCACACGTTCTTCCTCACACAGACACTAGCCGCACGACACCTTCTTCTTTCTTCTCACTTAGATGGCCGGAAAGGATGAATATTCCAGCACCCCATCACCTTTCCAGCCAAGCATGACCATTTTCCGGCAAGCCTAGTGGCATTCCGACAGTCATCCCTCTGTTTGTAACTTTGTTTCAACGAGGAGTTTGTCTCTTTTTTCAGCCATCCTATACCTATGATCTTCAATGTAGCGGCCATCCTGCTACCTACTATCCTGCTATAGTGCTTTTGGGGTCGGCCACTATGCTCCGCTATCCAGGATTGACTTCACATAGCTTACATTGAAAGACTGCTACTTTGAAGTCTATACCTGATTTTGATATATGGGCAATTTTTGCCAATGGTATTCGCTTGGAAATTTGTTAAAGGGACCATGGCTACAAAAGGTAGAATGTTGTCATATAGACAAGTTCTTTAACGTATTAACATTTCATGATTTACTGTATTCTTTTCATGAATAGATTGGTTGCTCTGTTCTTTTTATTACATTTAATTTGCCAATTTATAATGATGATTTTGCTTCATTTACAGCGCATAATTGGCTATATTGCTTCTATAGCAAATAAAGCCGATCTGCACAATTTATTTGAGGAGAAAAAGAAGAAGCTTGATAAATTCACTCAAAAGGCTAACGAAATAGACTATTCCAAAAATTCTATGCAGATTGATGATGCATCATATACTGTGTCCCCATCCATTTTGAGGTATTGATTATATTCTATCTCTCCAATTTGTCTAAATTTTTTTTTTCTTCTTTAAGTTGAAAAAACAATTAGTGTGTTCTGCATTTTACTTTAATTATCTTACTTACTTGTTGGGTGTCTATAGTGATGTCATTGAATTTCTTTTTATCCCAGGGAACAGTTTCTTGATTTTGCAGTTTCGCTGTTGCCTGGTTTAGATGATAAAGATATTGCTTCGTTATTTCAAGAAATAAAGCCAGCATTAAAGGTTTGGCTGAGATATATGGTACTTAACTTGGTTCTTTGCAAGGAATTTCTGAAACTCCTTTTTCAAGTAGGAAAGTTTGGATGGCTATAGTGATTATTATTTGGAGGATGTTGAAGGTGTCATGCACAAGAAGGCATACAAAGTACTTTCAATCATTCTCAGTGTATTTCTATCCATTGTACTATTCAAATTTTTTATTAACATAAAAGCTTAGAAGTATTTTAATATTTTGTCATTTCATCTCAAAAAGTATTCATGTTGCAACATCTTGGTTAAAATGTTTCAGTCACTAGTTTTGTCATGGGTATGCCTGTTGTCCAAAAAAATAGATGATTGGTTTCTATTAATTAATGGTTAAGTTGTTGAAGTGATCATCAAAGGTGTTGATAATGTACATTTTAGCTTTAGAGTTGGTGTTTCTTACTGCTGATCTAGTTTCATTTAGTCAAATATTGCAGCTTACAGTTTTCTCTTTGAATTATTCTTGACAGAGTGGAGATAGTTTTGTTTCATCGAAGTTTGAGGAACTTATGGTTGAAATTCTTCCTTCATACCATTTTTCTGCCAAACATCATAGACTTGATTGCCTTTATGTAATGGTACCAAAATGAAATGCAAGAATATTAATACTCAAGTATGAATAAGAGGAAGGAGGTTACTGTTTTATTGAATACAAACTATCAAAATCAACTCCCAGTGCTTGGATTAGGAGGAATAGTAACCATTACAAATGTATGAGAATGAATAGAAGAGAAATAGAGATTGAGTAGCAGAAGAAAAGGGAATCCCAAAGAGAAGGAAGAAGAACTCAGGGGAGAAAGAATAACAACTTGACACACAATACACACCCTTCTCATTTTCCTTTCTCACTCTTATACACCTCACCCTCTCACCCCTTCCTCCACATGTTTCCCTTGCCTTTTCTGTTACAACCCTTTTGCTGAGTTGGCTATTCTCTATTGATAGTTGGCTATTCTCTATTGATATCATAACACTTTACTGCTTAATAGTCCACATCACGAAGTCAAAGGTATTCAAAGCTGGGTTGTTGCTTCCATGTCTGTCCCCTTGTGGCATGCTCTTGTCTTGTTGCATCTGTATTAGTATGTTGTAGAATATCGACATTCAGTATAGTATGAGCATAAAGAATCTGACATTGTGCACTGGCTACAGGATAATTTGGGGCACTTGCAAAAAATTGTTGGTTCGTTGCTTACTGACATAATACTTGCTGTTAAAGAGGTAATGTAGTGTTAATTGTCAAAGCTTTTTAGTCATGTAGTTTTAGTTGCAATTTTCCACTTAGCAATTTTTATAATAAATGGATGAGTATGCAGTGTCTTCTATTAGGTTTGCCGGATTTTTCCTCGGGCTTGCACATTTCTTGACTGTTGCATGCCACTGGCATCATCCACAAATGATGGTATTTAAGTGGTAAATAAACTAAGGTACTCATGATTCCATAATGACCATCAAGTGGGCGATCTTTACATATCAAGCAGACCCATAGTCCTCTGAGGTTCCAGCAAGCACATGTGGCTCCAAATAGGATATATATATATATATATTTATATTTTGTTGGGTTTTGCTGATTTACATTTGAGCATATAAAAGCCCTAAAAAGCTTCAACCTATGAGCCCAATATGGCAGAATTTTTTTTTTTTAATTTTTTAAATTTTTTAACATTTTGCAAGTTGAAGGGAAGCCTTGGTGCAATGGTTGGCATTGTCTGTATGTGTTAGAAACTCAACAATGGTGGAAGAGAGAGAGAAGAGAGAGTGGGAAGAAAGAGAGGGAAAACTGAATTCAAAATCTGTATTATTAACTTGAGTGTAATAAGTACAGGTATGCTATTTATAGCATATTAGGTAGAGTCATAAGGAAGCTAAGTCCTAACACTGTTATGCAAATATACTCTAATACACCTCCTTATAAGTCTAAGGAGGGTTTACAACAAAGCTTGTCAAATACTCCAAGATTGCTTCTCAGCTCTTCAAACCTTGTTTGAGACAAAGGTTTGGTGAGCAGGTGCAACCTAATCTTGTCCAGGGATATGACAGACCGCCAGGGACTTGTTGGGGACCTTCTCCCTGACAGAGAAGAGGTCAAGTTCCATATGTTTAGTTCTTGAGTGGAGGACTGGGTTGTGTGAGAGACAGTGCTTAGGTTGCACACTAAATCACCTGTTGTAGTCTGTCAACTTTCAGCTCCTTGAGCAAAGACTGGAGCCAAAGTACCTTTTTGGTGGTGGCAGTCGGGCTTTGTACTCTGCTTCAGTGCTGGACCTGGCTACTAGCGGCTGCTTCCTTGACCACCAAGACATAAGATTGATCTTATGTCATCCAGATCTGCTGCCCAGTTAGCATCACTAAAGGCCTGCAGTGCTAGAGACTGACCTTCGGGAGCAGGTTTTAGCACCAAACCATGAGAGGATGTTCCTTGTAGATACCTGAGAATCATTTGTACTGCTTTCCAGCGCTCCTCAAGTGGTTGAGATTGACGAACATTGCTTACATTGAACCAAATTTCAGGTCTAGTTATGGTGGCATATTGGAGTGCCTCAACTATAGATCTGTATAAAGAGGGATCTGGCATGTAGTTTGCATCAAACTTGGTGAACTTGTAGTTGCTGATAATTGGGTTCCGCATACCTCTTGCATCTCCCATGTGAGCTTTGCCAATAGTTCTTTAATGTATTTGGTTTGGGAATGAATGAGTCCACCATTGGGAAGTTTCTTCACTTCTGCACCCAGGAAATAGTCAAGGTCCCCAAGCAAGGTAGAGTGTCCTGATCTAGTGTGACAAATTCAGCATTCAGCTTCGCAATGAGGTTTGCGATTCTCTGATAAGATGATCGGTGATGATTATATCATCAACATAAACTAGAACATAGGTAGAGTGCCATGATCTAGTGTCAATGAACAAAGATTCATCAGACTTGCTTGATTGAAAACCAAATTGAACAAGAGTCTTCGTCAACCTTTCAAACCAAGCTCTTGGTGCCTACTTGAGGCCATAAATGGCTTTGTTGAGCCTGCACCCTTGGCCTGGTTGCTGGCTTTGGAACCCACTGATTTTTCCATGTACACTTCCTCCACCAAAAGTCCATTGAGGAATGCATTCTTTACATCAAGCTGCTAAATGAGCCAGCTGTTAGTGATGGCCAGGGTTAAAAGCACCCTGACAATGGATGGTTTGACCACTTGAGAGAATGTTAATCAAAAGGCATTCAATTTTTCAATAATGGTTGGCCCTGATCTCCTTGGTTCTTTGTTTTCATCCAAACTTATCTGATCTATTCCCTGTTTAATCAAAGTTTCATCAATACAAGAATTGACCATGCTCTTGAGTTCATCAATAACTGCATATGGGGCTTGTCCATGTTCAGATGCCAAAATGTCTGCATATTTAAAAGTAAAATTTACACTTCCATGGCTGGTTCGGGAATTAGGTAACTATATGCACAAACGCAATATAATTCAAAATATCACACCTTTGGGAGAATTAAAGACAAAAGGAGGCTTATTTACACATATTTTCTTGTTAAAAGAGTAAACTTCATTCATTTTGGCATCAAACAAGCCAGCAGTAAATGTCATTTGCAAAATCAGACATATGTCCATAAAACAAAATCTATTACCAAACAAAGTTGAATTTAAGTAAAAGAAAACATTGTAAATTCAAAAGTGTTACAAATGACTTGACTACAGAGGTGAAACTAAGGTTTCTAAGTAGTCAATGTCATCCACCCACTCTACATTTGTTGCCTCCAAAATCTTGGGAGTGTACCACCTCATATTTTTCATGATTATAGAAATATATGCAGCATCATAGGTTCTCGTAGGCCATAGTAATGTCAGCATTTTACCATTCTGAGACATGTTAAGTGGTAGCAATGCATTATCATACAACACGTTGCTCGAGAGACATTGGAAGAACTGAAAGATTAATCCTCATCCGTACAGTCTAAGAGTCTTTCATCCTAAACTCCATCTGCATACAACAAAATGAGTCATCATCTTGGAATAATAAGAAAAAGACAGATGATCCATCAAAATCCTAACATGTGTCCTCTCCTAGCATAGGTTATCATCAAGTGCTTGTGGTAACAGCGTCTGTTTATAGGTCTCACTTGTCAGGTCAAGTGAAATAATCTCCAACCGATCCTTAGTCAATGTAGCAGGCTCGTCGTTCATAGGAACACCATATCATAATGAACATCATTGTGAACTATTAGCCAATTAAGAGTGCTACTGATCTGCACGTTCTTAACAAACAGATTCAAGTAGTCGCTGCCATTGCGGGGTTTATAGTCAAAATGGGACATGCAGGGGAATTCTCAATATCTCTCCACTGATTGTCACCACCCTAGTGTAAACTTTGACATTAGTTTTTTTTTTTTTTTGAATATCGGATCCACCAATATTGTAAGTATCGTTTACTTTGTCATCCCCAATTCCAAGCATGTGGGAATCCAAAATATTAAATTTGCTTCGTACAGATGGTGCTTCAGACATTAGTTTCATAGTTGGGTTAAAAAAGTGAATCCAATATCTGAAGCAGCCTAATTCAAATTCGCATCTAGCCAGACAGAGTAACTCGTTGCATGAACTAATAGAAATGTATCCTCTATCAATAGTGTTGTTCAAATCGTTTTGTTCCCTAATATGGAAGGATGACCTCTCAAGACGCTCCCAAGATGATATAATTAGTTTGCATTTGCTAGGTTTTCGTCGTCTTGATCTTGATGTGGTGGGTTCTGTGGCTCTTGGTCTTGGTAAGAATATGATTGAGTTGTGGTTTCTTGGGGATCCTTTGGAGGTCCTTAGTGGTGGATCCAAATTTTGTCAAACACCACCTTGAACGATCCCCAAGTAACCGCTATTTAACCATATTCTTACCAAGACCAAGAGCCACAGAACCCACCACATCAAGATCAAGACGACGAAAACCCAGAGAACCCAAACTAATCATATCGTCTTGGGAGCGTCTTGAGAGGTCATCCTTCCATATGAGGGAACAAAATGATTTGAACTGCATTATTGATGGAGGATACAAGCCTATCGGTTCATGCAACGAGTTACTCTGTCTGGCTAGATGTGAATTTCAATTATGCTGCTTTGGATATTGGATTCCTTTTTTAACCCAGCTATTAAGTTAACGTCTGAAGCGCCATTTGTGCAAAGAAAATTCAATATTTTGGATTCCCACTTCCTTGATTTGAGCGTGACAAAGAAAATGATACTTACAAGGTAGTATTGGTGGATCCGATATTCAAAAAACAAAAAAAAAACAAAACTGATATCAAGGTTTACACTATGGGTGGTGACAACCAATGTAGAGATATTGGGTTTCCCTGCAATATCCCATTAAATCTGTTTGTTAACGTGTATATCAATGACACTTTTAATTGGCTAATAGTTCACAATGATGTTCACTATGATGTGGTGTTTTCTTTGAACAACGAATCATCTACATTTACTAAGGATCGGTTGGGGATTATTTTACTTGACCTGACAAGTGAGACTTGTAAAGTGATGTTACCAGAGACACTTGATGATGAGATAACCTATGCTAGGGAGAGGGAAGACACATGTTGGGATTTTGATGGGTCGTCTGTCTTTTTCTTATTATTTCAATATGATGACTCATTTTGTGAATAACTGCGGTGTTTCTGGTGTTGTGCAGGATTGGTGCTAAAGTGACCTAGAAAAAGGTGGAAAGCTGTTAGGAATCTTGTTTTAGAAAGAAGATCCTAACAAAAGTAATAGTAGTAGAAGAAAAAGAGTGAAAAGTACACAAAGTGAAGAGGTCTGTTATAGTAGTTACTCCCTTTATTTATAACCTTTCTTACTAATTAACTAATCCCCTACTACTAACGAACTATTACAATTCTCCTTGTTTCCCAATTGGGCTGGGCCCTAACAATACTACCCTCCCTTAAAACAACATTGTTCTCAAGGTTGAAATATGAATACCCGTTCTGAACCAGTGCAGCTTCTCCCACCCACTCAATTAGTTGGTCCCACATCATCTTCATTCGATTAGCGCATTTCAACTGCAGGTTAGCCTTCTTGCAGTAGCCTGCATCAGGTGGTTTAGGCTGTGGTGAAGGGTTGGATGGGTTGCACAAACTCTGGAGATTCGTTTTGGGCTCCTCAAATAAGGTATGGGTAACATGGGGTTTTGTCGAACATTTTGTGATAATGCCAAGCTGGATCTTAAAGAATTGTGGGCCTTGAAAACATTCAACAATGAGATGAGATTGTGGCCCAGAATTTGATGAAGTGACCCAACATCTAGTAATAACCTCATTTGAAGGAAATCCCACTTCTTTTATCAGACCCATTCTATTTCCACTTTCCACAAAGGCTCACTTCCTCTTACTGACAAGTTGGGCTTGGCCTAGTGAACCAGAAAAGACCTCCTTTCCTAAACTGCCATTGCTGCCTTCTAATGAATTGGGCCTGGCCCAATTCAAAATTTATACCTAATTGCTGCCTCCTAAGCTGTCATGTTGCTCCAGAACGGTGATTTTGGAAGGTTCGACCAACATCTCTACCCCCTTCTCTCTTACGTGCTTGCTGTCGGTGGCCGTGAGCATACTCCATTCCAGCGGCGTCGGTTTCGGCGTTGGCGGCACTAGTAACTGCGGTACCTACGACGGCGGTTCCGGCGGCTCCGGCGGCTTTGAGTCCGGAGGTTTCAGTGGCCGTCATGTGGTTTGGGTGGCAGCAAAGTGGGTCAGGCGGCTCCGGCGGGACTGCGGCATGGTTCTGGCCAGAAAAGGAGCATTCTTCTTTGATGGAACTTTAAGGAATGGGGGTGACTCATTCACTTCCATGTCTAGATGATCCAGGATGATATGAAGCAGGAGTCGAGCTAATGACTTTAAACAATGCTTCTTGGGAGGCAATTTTCTTTTTAATTTCTTTTTTTCTTTTGATTTTCGTGTGTCGAATTGTTGGTTGGTGAGACACCCCGATGTCCCATTAAATAAAACCTAATTTATCTAAAACTTAATCGTAATATTAGCGTTGGACATATATATATAATCGTAATTATTAAAAACTTAAAGGTAAAAAAAACAAAATTTAAACATCACATCACACACATATAAATATAAATACAAATATACTATGCTGATAAACTAAAGAGGGTACTCCATCAGTAGGGTCCCCAAAAGATACATACTGATACAAAATGGTATAAGCAGCGGAAACTAAAACGTCACAAAAGACGCACTGGCCATCGACCCTAAACTCAATGGCTGGAGGTCACTGCTCGTCCTCCAGCATCCCCATCAAGCTCCTCTGTGGCCGGCTCATCCGCAGTGTCTTATCAAAACGAGCACATAAAAGAAACATACATATAAAAGAAATAGGGGATAAGAAACTATCTATCACCATATAAGGAAAAGGATATGTAACATATAAACAATAAAGGCACATAGACATGCATCACAGATATATACAATCATCCTCGAGATATATTATCATCCATCCTCTACCCTTCGCACTCATTGAACTTATGCTGACGTGGCCACCACTAATCCTATCACACATCCCTTACCCGCTCAGGGATGTTAGTTAGTCGTCCAAGCGATGCGTCCCCAAACACCGGTGCACATTCTCATCCGCGGTGAGAATGCTCATGCAAAGCAATGACACTATAGCTGCACAATATACGTCGGTGCACACCCTGGTTCTCTCTCGAGGGTGCTCATGCAAAGCAATGACACTATAGCTGCACAACCTAAATCTAAGTTGGGACGGTCCCGCGAGGACTTCTGACCTCGTGTGTTCCAAACACACGGCTGTGATCAACAACATGCATCTATATGGATCTTACCGGCATATATCGAATCATATCCTAGTGCCTTAACCTCTCATCACTATCTCATAGCATATATCACCTCATCAATCTCGTCATAATAAAATAGTAATTAATTAGGTTAGGCACTTCTAAATCATATATCATACGCTCCCCAACATGCATCACTCAAAAATATCAGAGATCATCACCTAGATGTCACTAAGCATATTATTCCAGATAAATCATATTATCAATCAGAACAACATGTTATCAACCATAAGCAAAATAAATAATAATCACAATAATAATAATAAAATAATACTAACATATTCAAACATATTCTAATAAATATAATAAAATAATACTATATTCTAATAAATATAATAACTATAATGTAACATGTTAATCCAAACGGCACACAGCAAACAATTCAAACATAATAAAACCAGACAACCTCAGATATCACAAAATTAACCTAACGGCGATAAATCTACAATCTCCATATCATCATCAGTACCACTAAATAGTCCCCAATGTGATATTGATATTGTCTATTATTCGCCCACTAGTAGGGTTTAGGTCGCCCTATGCCAATATTGAATAAAATGTTACTTAGCCATTTCCGATGCTAGATGGTTACTTTCCCCCCACCTGAGGTGTCGTAGGCTAGCTTTAGAGCAACGAAACGAGCCCACTCCAACCTCTGGGGCTCCAAAAATTCACCTGAACACATATTCACGAAGTACACGTTACGTGTAGCTCAAATCTGAAGACGGAATTGAAAACAGCTAAACGGATTGAGAGATAACTTCAATACTATCACAGACAGCATTTCGGCATAAAAACATAGACTTACCAAGAAAAGAAAGGTAGGATGATGAAGTAGAAGTCGCGAGGATCACAACGGTATAATTGGTTTTTCAATAGGACGAACGGATTGATCAGAATCAGCTCTGGAATTTTTCTCTCTCTTTCTTTCTCTCCTCTCCCTCTCTCTCTAAGTTTCTGAGTTTTTTGACCTCTTCTACCATGTTCCACGAAATTCCAATATTTATCTCTCTTTTTTTTTTTTTTTTTAATTCTGGGCGCTCAGCGCCCCAGCACCAGCGCTCAGCGCTGGTGCCTCTGCACCGCCTCAGCGCGCCAACCGTGGTGCGCCACGTGGCAAGGGCCAGCGCTCAGTGCTCGAAAGCCTGCGCTCAGCGCTGGTTCTGTCTAGCACTTCCAGTTTTGACGTTTTCTCGCGTTCTGAGCTCGTTTGAAGTCCGATTGACCTGAAATTTGAAACATAGACTCTTCTATACCTAAGGAATAAGACTAAGTCTTCAAAAATACCTAATCTCTTCCACAAAAATAAATTTCCTATTGTGCACTCTTATGCATTCTAAATTGTATAACAGAAATTCTAGAACACTTTCTTATTCAATTCAACGCCGGGTAATCTCATACTTTCCATGCAAGGTTCCCAACACCTAAACATGCATATCAAACCTTAAATCAAAGTCTTAAATATAGTTATCCAACATATAAATAATGCCTTAAAACACAGATGTTACAGTTGGTCCTACCGCCACAATGAGTCCTTTTCTTTCATTCCCTCTCTTGTTTTAGATTTTTACATTGGGAACAATGTAAATTTCTAAGCTTGAGGGAGGGTATTTTCATTTTCATTTTCATTTTTTGTTTTTGTAGATCATTGGTAGTTTCATGCATTCCTATTTGCATATTGTGTTGCATCTTCGTACTGCATTTTCACACCATCATATCTCTTGGCTTTTTGGTTGAATTTTGTGACCCCCTCTTTTGAGGATTTTGAGATGATATTGATTTGGAACCCAAATTGTTGAATCTTGTAATAGGCAACGGGCATTGTTTTAATTGATAGTAGTGGTGATTTCTTGATAGTTGATAATTAGCATTTGTTCTTTGAATTTGTGCTTTTCATTAATTTTTGAACCTCTAAGTGTGAGTTTTGAGCCTGTATGGGATTTTTGTGGTATCATGATTTTGTTCCCATTCCTTGTATCGAGTGATGATTCCTCATTGATTTTGTGCTCTAGAACTTGATTTGAAACCATTTTGAGGCGAAATTTTTGTTGCCATGCTTGAATGTGATTAAGGCATCTTAGGTATTTTTCTGGCCTTCTTTCGCACTTTCATCCATTAGTTGCCCATCTTGAGCGTATTGCATAAATATATTTTTTGATGCCTATGATGATACATTGTTGGTAATCAAGTAGAATATTAAATGAAGCAAATTGTGTTTGAAAGTTGTGTAGGGAATTATATGTTTTTGAGCCTTCTCTTTCTCAAATAAGAAAAAAGAAATGTTGATGAAGTCTCTCCCCTTTGTTAAATTAAACAAAAAAAAAAATAAGAAATAAAATATAAGGGGAGATGGAAAAGAAAACTAAAAAAAAAAAATGTCATGGGAAGAAGGCTTGAAAAAGAAGAAAAAGAGAGAGAGAAGTAAGAAAAAAAAAAAGATTGGAAATGTTGAGTTATGCTCTTGATTGAAAAATGCTTTTGCTCCATTTATGTGAACTATCGGGTTACTTGTGCTTATGGAAAATTTTGTTAGCCCTTCGTGCATACCTTCCTTTCTTTAACCTCACCTAACATCATTCCCATGGCCCCATTACAACCCTTGAAAGACCTTTTGATCCTTGCATGCATGCAAATTATTAGTGGAAATTTGGTTTCTTATCAAGCTTATGGAAGTGTTCTTTCTTTGAGGAAACTTGAGCGTATTGTTTTCACCCTTAATACACTTTGAGTGTGGTTAGTTGAGTGAGCCTAATTCAGTGAGAAGCATGATTTATGAGAACTCTAGCCTCTAATTGGACTTGAAATTTATTGCCCCTCTAGCTCTTGGTTTACCTTTGCCTATTGCTTGGTTGTTTGTTTACTCGGGTTCCTCATTTAATATTGTCTCTTGATCTCACCTCTTTGTTTGGCCTTAGTTATTGATTGAGGACAAACAAGAGCTTAAGCTTGAGGGGATTTGATGTGCGTGAAACATCATATTTTGTTATTGTTTTGCATGCATTTTTAGTAACTGTATTGGTGAGGATTAATCTTTCCGTTCTTCCAATGTCTCGAGCAACATGTGTTGTATGATAATACATTGCTACTACTCAACATGTCTCAGAATGGTAAAGTGCTGACATTACTATGGCCTATGAGAACCTATGATGCTGCCTATTTCTATAATTGCGAGGAAGATGAGGTGGTACACTCCCAAGATTTTGGAGGCAACAAATGCATGGGTAGGTGACAATGACTACTTAGAAAGCTTAGTTTCACCTCTGTAGTCAAGTCATTTGTAACACTTTTGAATTTGCAATTTTTTCTTTTATTTAAATTCAACTTTGTTCGGTAATAGTTTTTATTTTATGAACATATGTCTGATTTTGCAAATGACACTTATTGTTGGCTTGCTTGATGCCGAAATGAATGAAGTTTATTCTTTTAACAAGCAAATATGTGTAAATAAGCCTCCTTTTGTCTTTAATTCTCCCAAAGGTGTGATATTTTGAATTATATAGTGTGTGCGCATATAGTTACCTACTTAGAAAGCCAGCCATGGAAGTGTAAATTTTACTTTTATGGTGTTAATTGATCTATATAGCCGACGCCATCTAGTGGCAAAAAGCTTTGGTTGCTGCTGCTGCTTGTAAATTACTGATGTGTAGTAGTACGACTATTTTCCATGTAATACTTGTCATATTTACTTATGTTAATTGGTTGAGGTACTTGATGTCCTGTGTGAATCACCATATTGGAGCAACAAAGATTTAGGCTATATTTGTAGCTCAGTGTCAAACAAACAATTGTCAACGACAGTTTGTGCTTTGGCCACACTGACGGCACAAAAGAATCATTTTCCTCATATATTGCTATAATACTACTAGCTGTGGATTCAATGGTTCACATATTGACTGGTGTACAATTTGAGTGGCTTACATTGGTGGAGTTTCTAGAAAGAGCTCCATTAAGCTTGGAAAGTTTACTTTTAAGCATTCAAGTTCCATGTTTGGAACTTAATAATAGTAAATCTTCAGAACAAAGAAGTAGATTCCTGTTTGAAACTATCCGTCCCTCTCTGCCCATTGGAAATGTGCTTCCCTATTTAAATGCTGCTTTCCTGGTTGAGATGTCTCTTTGCAAGGATTCTGGTGGAACAATGATACATACTTGTAGGCTGTCTTTTGGTGCCTATGGGACTAAACTTGCAATCCAAGCATTATTGGACAATACTTAGGCTATTTCACTTTGTAATTATTCTATAACCATTATGTCAGATTTGACAGTTAGCTTAACTAGTTAGTTAGCCTAGTCAGTTAGTTAGTTATCTTATTGAGTTAGTTAGAAGCTTTTACTCTTTCCTTGTAGTATATAACCAACTCATGTAAGCATTTGTACACTCAAGAAATGTAATCAATGAGTTCATTGAAATCTTATAAGCATAAAATGTTGAGGAATTTTTAGCAGGAAAGCTGTTGAATATTAGTATTCTATTTGAAGCTGTCAACTTGCTTACAGCCACTTCTAAACCTGAAGATGGAACCTCAAGAATTGGCTACCGGTCAAGTTTGGTGGCTGGTTTTCTATATGAAGCCATTAATTAGTCATGTTGAAATAACCAATTGCTATTTGAAAGGACATACTATTTTGCCTTTCATGACAGATTTTGAATTGAAAGAGAATCATAACCACATATGTCATGACAAAATTCCAACTTTACTGTCATCTGGAAAGCAAAAAGTCCTTGGAGCAGGTAGTGAGTATCATCCCATTGGTGCGCCAATCATTAAATCTGGAGCTGCACTACAATCCTTAGGTTTGTTTTGTACCATCAAGTTTTGAATCTGTACTGGCCGAGGTGGTAAGCTCGGCCGCCGAGCTCGGAAGCTTAACTGCTTCAAACTATACACTTATCTAGTACTCGGCTAACAACCTTACTTTAGATAAGAGATAACTCTTATCAATAAAAAGAGATGGGAGTTGAGCTAAAATAGATAAGTGATAAGTGATAAGAGATGAACTAGATCCTAGAAAATAGGATCAGCTTATCCCTCTATTCCTCTATAAAAAGAGGAAGAGTCTAAGAGGAAAGACACTTTAACTTTTACTTGAGTTTGGTGTTCTCTCTTAAGCGTATTAGAGGTCCCGGTTGTGATCAAGAGACTACTAATAAGTCCTTGCCCACCGGAGTACATCAGATACAAGATTAAGAGATTGATGCACCACGTGATCAAGGGTTGAACACAGAACTACGTTTGGCTTTGATTCCCATTGGGATACGTAGGACCGGAATATAACCATTCTGTCAAGCCACGGTCTAAAACAACCCCAACATTCAACCTTGGTCTGACGTTTACGGCGAGATTCCGGTAACTCGGATCTCGGCAGGAACATTTGGCGCCCACCGTGGGGCCGAGGAAAAACTTTCCCCGGTTCCATAAGATTTAATGGTGACTACACGGAATGGACCGAAGGGAGGGGCCCACAGTGCAAATCACGTCGAGGAGTCCAACTCCAATCACAACAACCCCCCTCCCTTCGATGAAGGTAATCCGCAGCTGGGAGAGATCATGGCACAATTGAGACAGTTACGTCAGGAGAACGAGGAGATTCGTACGGAGTACCAAAGACTGTTGGGAACTCGGAAAAGGGGAAGATCGGCAACTCATGCCGAGGAAGAGCATTCCTCACCCGAGGACAGCCAGAGAGACATAACTTATGTACCTTCTCGTGATGAAAAAAGCCGACCTTCCAGAACTGGGCCCGAAGCCTCAAGGGTCCGATCTCGTAATGAGGAGACCACTCAGAGAGAGAAAGCACGGGACAGACGACCGAGATTACCTTTCACTGATGCTATTGACGAGGTGATCATACCTCGGCATTTCAAGTCTCTTAATATGGATAAGTACAATGGCACTACTGATCCAACAGAACATGTGGAATCTTTTATTTCATCTGTTTACCTGGTGACCGACTCGGAAGCCATCATGTGCAAGATCTTTCCAACCACTTTGCAGGGACCTGCCTTGACTTGGCTCACGAACCTTCCATCACGGTCAGTAGATTCTTTTGACATGTTGGTTACAAAGTTCACTGCACAATTCGCAGCAAGCCGAAGGCATAGAAAGCACTCGGTCTCGCTTGTGAATTTCAGGCAGGAGAAAAATGAATCACTCAGGGACTACATGGCTCGCTTCAGTGCTCAACAGGTTTTAATCCCCAATATGAGCTCAGAACTTTGTCTTCATACCGTTATGAATGGTTTGAGGCCAGGATTGTTCTTTGAATATCTATCTCGGAAGCCACCGAGGGATTTTGAAGAACTTCAAGAAAAAGCCACCGGGTTCATGAACTCGGAAGAAATGGTGGAATCAAAGAAAAAAAGTTTTGAAGAGAAAAGCATAATCTCAAACAAAGAAAGAGATAAAGGGGCCAATTCACAGAAAGCTTTCAGGAGTAATGACAGGATTTTCAGAAAGGCAGTCCCAACCCCGACACCAGTCCTACACTCCACTAAACCGATCCAGAACCGCTATTCTTCAGGAGGTATGCAATACTGAATTGATCACTTTGCCAAGGCCATCCAAAACCCCAGCTCAGGCCGATAAGAGTAAAGAGTGCAAGTGGCATCAGAACTATGGCCACACCACTGAAGACTGTAAAACAGTTCAGGATAAAATCGAAGAATTGGTACAGGCAGGCCGACTTGATCGGTTTGTTCGTCGAGATGGTGGTGGCCGAGATGGCAGACGACGAAGAGGGCGGGGTTATGACAATCGAAACCGAAATGAAGATCATCGAGGTAATAATCAGAACGGGGATCGAGATAACAGTCAGCGACCCCCAAATGTTGAGGCAGAGGTTGGTGTAAGAGGAGTCATTAATACCATCTCGGGAGGTTTCGCAGGAGGAGGTACAACGAGTTCAGCTCGGCGACGCCACATCAAGGCTATCCGAGCTGTCAACTCGGTTTCCAGAAAAACCGCAAGGTCGAGACCACCAATTACTTTCTCAGAAAGTGACTTCCAAGGAATAGATCCCAATCAAGATGACCCAATGGTGATAACAGTTGAAGTGGCCAATTACTCGGTCAAACGTACGTTAGTTGATCAGGGTAGCTCGGCCGACATTCTGTACTTGGCAACCTTTAAAAAGCTTGGAATTCCAGAAAAGTTGATAAAAGAACAGGAAGACAAGCTAGTAGGGTTCGCCGGAGAGCAGGTCAAAACTCGAGGATATATAGACCTCTTGACCACATTTGGTGAAGGCAAGCTTGCTCGAACCATATCCGTCAGATATGTCATTGTGGATGCTAACACCTCATACAACATCCTCATCGGAAGACCGACTTTGAATGAGCTCGGAGCAATTGTCTCCACACCTCACCTCACCATGAAATTTCCAGCTGATTCGGGTGAGATAGTTGCAGTCCGAGCTGATCAGAGAATGGCCAGACAATGCTACGCAGACAGTTTGAAGGTAACTCGGGAGCCAGATATCACCGAAAATACTGAAGATCATCAGGCAGAGTGGTGAGCTCGGTCAGTTCGGTAAGCTCGGTCAAGTCAGATGACATGTTTGAATTGGATCCAAGAATAGAAATGTATGAATCCCGAGCGGAACCTACGGAGTCATTGGAAAAATTCCAACTAGGAGCCCAAGTCGGTCAGTATACGAGCATCGGCAGTCAGCTCGATCCCTCGCTGAAACAACAGATACAAGCAGTCCTGCGAAAGAATGCCGACCTATTTGCTTGGAAGACATCCGATATGCCTGGTATAGATCCCAATTTCCTGTGCCACAGGCTATCTATATGTCCGGAAGCCAAGCCCATAGCTCAGAGGAAAAGGAAACTCGGTGAAGAGAGAAGGAAAGCTGTAGCCGAAGAGACTGCAAAACTGAAAAAGGCCAACTTTATCAGAGAAGTAAAATATACTACCTGGCTAGCCAATGTCGTGTTGGTTAAAAAAGCCAATGGCAGGTGGAGAATGTGTACTGATTACACCGATCTCAACAAGGCGTTCCCAAAGGATTCTTATCCTCTTCCAAACATTGACAGATTGGTAGATGGAGCTTCGGGTTATAGAGTCTTAACTTTCTTGGATGCATACTCGGGGTACAACCAGATAAGAATGCATCCACCAGATGAGGAGAAAACGGCGTTTATGACCGAGGGGGCAAACTACTGCTACCGGGTATGCCCTTCGGTTTAAAGAATGCTGGTGCAACATATCAGAGGCTCATGGACAAAGTGTTTCTCAATCAGATCGGAAAAAATCTCGAGGTTTATGTTGATGATATGGTGGTAAAGTCTGATGACCCAGAACGACACCCTGCCGACTTGGAGGAAATCTTTGCCCAACTCCGAAAGTACAACATGAGGTTGAACCCTGAAAAATGTTCTTTCGGTGTACAAGGAGGAAAGTTCTTGGGATACATGCTAACACACAGAGGGATTGAGGCCAATCCAGATAAATGCAAGGCTGTCATTGAAATGCGGAGTCCGCAAACAGTGAAAGAAATACAAAGGCTGTCAGGCCGTTTAGCTTCCCTATCTCGGTTCCTCCCCAAATCGGCCGAAAAAGCTAGACCCTTTTTTCAACTATTGAAGAAACCCAAGGAGTTTGTCTGGACTGAGGAGTGTGAAAAGGCTTTTGAAGAATTGAAATTGTTTCTGGCCTCGCCTCCGATTCTAACTCGGCCAGAGCTCGGTAAGGAGCTATATTTATACTTATCTGTTAATGATTACGCAATCAGTGCAGTAATCATCCAAGAGGAGGAGAAGCAACAGATGCCGGTGTATTACATCAGTAGAATCTTGAAAGATGCAGAGACACGGTACCAAGTCATTGAAAAGCTTGCCCTCGCTCTGGTAATGGCAGCTCGAAGGCTTAGACCTTATTTCCAGTCGCACCAAGTGATAGTCAAAACAGATCATCCAATTAAGCAAGTGCTTCGCAAGCCCGATCTGGCAGGACGAATGATAGCTTGGTCAGTTGAACTATCAGAGTTCGGTTTACGGTACGAACCAAGGGGGCCAATGAAAGCCCAATGTCTCTCCGACTTCATTGCCGAGCTCTCTTCTAAACCGAGCCCCGAACCCATTAACTGGCTTCTGTATGTGGACGGCTCATCAAATTTAAAGGGAAGCGGAGCTGGGATAATTCTCGAAGGCCCAGACAACCTTGTCCTAGAGCAGTCCTTGAAGTTTGGGTTCAATGCATCAAACAACCTGGCAGAATATGAAGCTCTTATTGCCGGGCTGGTATTAGCTAAAGAGGTTGGAGTCAAAGGATTGAAGTGCCGAAGTGACTCACAGCTGGTAACAGGGCAAGTCTCAGGGGATTATCAAACAAAAGATCCTCAATTAACCAGGTATTTGTGCAAGGTTAATAGTTTAATTTCAGAATTTGACAATTTCACTATTGAGCATATACCTCGGGAGGAAAATACTAGAGCCGACCTGTTGTCTAAGTTGGCTAGCACCAAGAAAACTGGCCAGTTAAAAACTTTCATTCAGGAAAATCTCCCCGAACCGAGTATAAAAAGTGCCGAGGTAATGATAACCGAGCACTATGATCGAGGATGGATGATGCCATTCTGGGAATTCCTGATCTCGGACAAGTTACCTGCTGATCCCAAAGAAGCAAAGAAAATTCGTTTGAAGTCTTGTCACTACACTATCCGAGATGGAGAACTGTACAGAAGAGGATTTTCAATGCCTTTATTGAAATGCATAAACAAGGAACAATCCGAGTATGTAATGGACGAGATGCATAGAGGAATCTGTGGAATGCATTCTGGTGGCCGATCCCTGGCAGCTCGGGTTCTGCGAGCAGGCTTCTATTGGCCGACTATGAGATCAGATTGTGCTTCCTGGACTAACAAATGTGATTCTTGTCAGAAGTTTGCTACTGTGGCACGAGTTCCAGGAGAAGAGCTCCATTCAATAATGTCACCCTAGCCCTTCACTATGTGGGGGATGGACATTGTGGGCCCCTTCCCTGTTGCCAAAGGCCAAGTAAAGTTCTTGCTGGTGGGAGTGGATTATTTCACTAAATGGATCGAAGCCGAGCCATTAGCTGTTATAACAGCTAAAAAGGTCCAGAATTTTGTGTGGAGAAACATCATATGCCGACATGGTCTACCTTATGCGATTGTCACTGATAATGGAAAGCAATTCACGGACAAAAATCTTAAAGAATTCTACTCCAATCTCGGAATTAAACATAAGGTGACCTCGGTGGAGCACCCGCAAACAAATGGTCAGGCAGAGGCAGCTAACAAAGTCATTCTGAACGAGCTCAAGAAAAGGTTGGGCCAATCAAAAGGAGCATGGGCTGAAGAATTACCGAGCATCCTCTGGTCCTATCATTGCTCACCACAGTCATCAACAGGAGAAACGCCATTCAGGCTAACCTATGGAACTGACGCAATGATTCCAGTTGAGCTCGGCGAACTTTCTTTCAGAAGGCAGCATCACGACCAAAGCAAGAATGAAGAAGAAATCCGAGTTGAGCTTGATATGGTTGAGGAAGTCCGAGATGAAGCAAAGATCAGGGAAGAACTATGCAAGCAGAAAGCAACTCGGAAGTACAACTCAAAATTGCGACCGAGAGAGTTTGTTCAAGGAGACCTAGTACTAAGATTGCAGAATGATGCAAGGAAGGACTCCAGAGAGGGCAAGCTCGCAGCAAACTGGTCTGGCCCATTCAGAATAGTTGAAAATCTTGGAAATGGTGCTTATAGGCTAGAAGAGTTGTCAGGGAAGGCTGTTCCAAGAACTTGGAACACTTCTCATCTCAAGTTTTATTTTAGTTAAATGTAAAGTTAGGTAGGGTACTCTTTTTCCTACCCTGGTCTTTTTCCCATGTGGTTTTGGCCAGGGAGGTTTTAATGAGGCATGCCTGAGAAAATATATGAATAAGGTCCGTTTCAATTACAGGGCTAAAGATTCACTTGTTTTACATTTTAAAATCACAAAAACCTAAAAGGGTTGACCGAGCTAAAATCGACCGAGTTGAGGTCGAAATGCCGGACCCAAAGGTAACAACCTAAAAGGGTTGACCGAGCTAAAATCGACCGAGTTGAGGTCGAGATGCCGGACCCAAAGGTAAAATAAAAAACCTAAAAGGGTTGACCGAGCTAAAATCGACCGAGTTGAGGTCGAGATGCCGGACCCAAAGGTAAAATAAAAAACCTGAAAGGGTTGACCGAGCTGAAATCCACCGAGTTAGGTCGCAATGCCGGACCCAAAGACATACAGGCATAAGCTTAAAAAGGTTAAACGAGCTAAAATTGACTGAGTTAAAGTCGAAATGCCGAGCCTAAAAACGCAAAAGCTAAGACTATCCGAGCTAAGAAAAACTTAGAAAAAATATTCCAAGTTATCAAACGGAAAAACTTGGATATTTTTATAAGTAAGCAAAAGAAGCAAGATATAAAGGCAATACTTCATTAATAAACTTAGAGGACAAAAGCCCAGTACAAAAAGGGGCCACGGCCCAAAAAAGCAAATTACATCAAATTGTTTCCAAGTTACTCATGGGCATCCCCAGGAGTAACTGTTTCAGTAGCAGCCGACGTGGAGGCATTGTCATTAGGAGAAGCACCACCCAAGGTTGGATCAGGAGTAACCCTGATACCACCTTCATTCAAGCCTCCCTCCTCGGCAAACTTGCTCCTCGGCTCCTTCTTGCTCTTCTTCTTCTTCATCCTCAAGCTCGGACAATGGAACCAAGACTCCGTCTTTATTGAAGTCCTTGTCCACATCAGCTCGGGAGAAGTCAGCATCAGGGTTGAAGCGTTCAAGCTGCTTCACGGCACGAGAAAACCCCTTAACATGCTCCCGCATAATGCTGTCTAGAGCCTCATCTAGGTCGGCTTGGAGCTTGCAGTTAGCCTCCTTTTCAGCCTCCAAAGACCCTTGAGCCTGCGTCAAGGCAACCCGGGAATCTTCCGCGGTTCTTTGAAGATTGGCTCTCTCTGACTTCTCCTTGTCCAACTCGGACTGAAGAACACCTTGAACTCTTTCAAGCTCGGCTTGCCGGGCCTTCAGCTGCCCGATAACTCGCCTTGTTCTTCACACTTGGCAACAGCCTAGAGATAGCTCGTCGCGAACTCGCAGAGCACGAGCAGCATCGGCCCTATAGCTTCCATTTTCCTTGTGTTCTCAGAGAGTTTGCCGACTCCAAAAAGCGGGTATAGAGGCAATACGCAATGCGTAAGCAGCAGCGGCCTCCATACTCTCATCAGGCCCTTTGCTCCAGCAGAAGCCGAGCATCGGCAGGTTTCAGTACTTGGCCATCAATGAGTGGGTCCGAAGTTACAGTCGTTACTCCAGAGAGAGCCGTAACCCGGGTTACAGTTGCCATTAAACCATTTGGTGTTCAAAGTAGACTCGGCTGCCATTGGACCTTTGCCGACTCTCCTCTCCACAACAGGTTCCCCTTCGGCAACCGGGGCGGGCGAAGTACTTCTTTGAACCTCGGTCGGGGTATCTTGCCGACTCCGCTTTAGTTGGCGTGGGCTGGGATCTGAAGCCTCGGCAGCTTTCTTCTTCTTCCCCTTCACATCGGCAGCAGAAGCAGATCCACCAGCTATGTGAGCAGACTTCTTCATCAGTGCCTTGTAGTTAAACTTTCCCATGATCACTGCACGAAAGAAATCAGTCAGATTGTAAGAAGTATGTGATAAAGGTTTGGCAAATACAGAATGACTACTTACAATCAAAATCGGCCCGCCGAGTGGAAGACGTCGGCAGTTTTAAAAGTTTCCCACAAGGCAGTGGCCGAGGATAAAGCTTAAGGGCTTCAATGTCGGCTAGTTCTTGATCAGTCATATAACTGATATCAGAATCCACGAAATTTTGAGGGATGAGGTTGCCAATAAAAGGGAAATCTGGGTCTCCCATCAGTGTCAAAAAGGGGCTTCGTTTCCTTCAGTAGGTCGGATTTTGAAGAAATCCGACTTGAAAAACTTGTAAGAACTTTTTGTAGAGGCCAATAATGCCTTTTCTCTCAAGCCCGCTGAGGGAGATCCATCCGATCGATCCGCCAAACCGAACCTTATAAAAGTATAAGAACTTCGGTGCGGTGGCTTCCATTCGGACTTGCCTACATAAAATCTGGAAAGCACTCATGAAGGCCCAACTGTTGGGATGAAGTTGAGTAGGGGCAACATTCATAACCCGAAGCACATCGCATTCAAATTGGGTGAAGGGAAAAGAGACACCGATTTGTTCGAAGAGGGTTTTTGTACACATAGGTAAAGTGCGTTTCAACAGGAAAAGGTTTCAAAAAAAACATGTTCATTATCTGAGCATGGGAGACAACGAACTAGGTGGGAATTAGGGGACACTTTGCTCTTCACAGAGCGCAGAGAACCGTAACTCCTGAAGTTAGAAAAGAAGGCTCCAACCTCAGGTCTAACCCAAGAATACCCAGGAATAGTGATGTCAGGAATGGGTTCCTTCGGAACCCTTAAAGCACGCCGGCGGCGCGGTGGCACCACGGTGGCCTGAGGGGCAGTGGAGCTACTATCCCCAGATGAGGAAGATGATGCCTCATCTGGGTTACCCTCATCACCGTCCGAAGGAGGGGGAGAAATAGAAGGGGATCCCCCAATAGGGTTAATCCCAGATCCCACGATTTGAACATCAGATGAAACACTTTGAGAAACCTCAAACGAAGGCTCCATGGTGCACAGAATGTATAAATTGAAAGAAAGGGACAGTGTTGGAAGCAGGGGCGTACCTGAAGAAGAAGAATGGCAGAAAGATTCAGAGTGACTAGAAACTTCAAGGTAAAATGTGAGAGTATGAGGAAAGCAAACACTTGCCTCCGAAAAACTCCACATTATATAGACAACGTTTTAAAATTTAAACCGTTACTGTTGGGACTAATAATGACACCGTATGGGAGAAGGGAAACGTCTCTTCGAACCAGCGTAAGTTCGGCACACCTATCACGGAGTAACACGTGGCAAGGACATCGGAATGCACGATCCCACTGAAGAAGGTTTTAAATGCGCAATGGCAGAATGAATCTAGGAAGTTGGACCAAAAGCCACGTGTCACAAGCAAAGCTGGTCTTACGAGTAGCATAACGTCTCTTTTCATCTCGGTTGGTGAGAAACTGACGTCACAAGAAAAGATTGACATAACCGTTCCTATCCCGGTTCAGCTCGGCTTCCTCAGTAAAACTTTCACGCTTTATGAAGCTTAAAGCTTGGGGGGCTTGTGTATAGCCGAGGTGGTGCATGGGCCGAGGAGTAAAACTCGGCCAGAAACTCGTTGAACCGAGATAGTTCCGAACTGGTAGCAATATGTCAAGCTCGGCCAACTAAGCCCACCGAGCTCATAAATGGGCCGAGGTACAATATCGGTCATGGAGAGCATGGCAAAAAGGAAACTAAAAACCTAAGCCATGAGTTCAGAAAATCTCCAGAAGGCAAGCTCGGCACTTGTCATGAAAACTTCTTCGCTCTTTTGAGCTCGAAGCTTGGGGGGCTTGTGTACTGGCCGAGGTGGTAAGCTCGGCCGCCGAGCTCGGAAGCTTAACTGCTTCAAACTATACACTTATCTAGTACTCGGCTAACAACCTTACTTTAGATAAGAGATAACTCTTATCAATAAAAAGAGATGGGAGTTGAGCTAAAATAGATAAGTGATAAGTGATAAGAGATGAACTAGATCCTAGAAAATAGGATCAGCTTATCCCTCTATTCCTCTATAAAAAGAGGAAGAGTCTAAGAGGAAAGACACTTTAACTTTTACTTGAGTTTGGTGTTCTCTCTTAAGCGTATTAGAGGTCCCGGTTGTGATCAAGAGACTACTAATAAGTCCTTGCCCACCGGAGTACATCAGATACAAGATTAAGAGATTGATGCACCACGTGATCAAGGGTTGAACACAGAACTACGTTTGGCTTTGATTCCCATTGGGATACGTAGGACCGGAATATAACCATTCTGTCAAGCCACGGTCTAAAACAACCCCAACGTTCAACCTTGGTCTGACGTTTACGGCGAGATTCCGGTAACTCGGATCTCGGCAGGAACAGAATCAATTTACTGACAACGGAGTTTTCTTTGCATTTCTATTCACGTTTCAAAGCAATAAACTCAAGTTTTTACCCGAAAGAAGTTGTGAGTTTTATTTATATTAACTATTAAGTTTCATAGAGGGTGAACCTTGACGCAACATTGGTTGTTGCATTGTGACCTGGTCGTTGGAGATTCAAGCAGTGTCTTTTTAACTTCTATTCAATCTTTGGTATCTAAGTCTTCATCAAGTTCAAAAGAATGTCTCTCCTCCTTTAGAAGCTTCCCTTTCCCTTCCCGTTCTCTTGCTCTGGAGCAGTCTTATGTTCATTTGTTGCAACCTTTAACTGATCACCATGTTTGATTTTAGGCTAAAATACCATTTTGGTCCCTTAACTTATTTTTTAGATTTAATTTGGTCCCTTAACTTTTAAAATGTTCAATTTGGTCCCTTAACTTATTTTTTAGATTCAGTTTAGTCCCTTCACTTTTAAAAAGTTCAATTTGGTCCCTTAATTTATGTCTGTTGACCTAAGTTAGTCATCTCCGCCAATGAGTCATTAACAATGTTAATTTTTTAGGATCCGGTTGAAATTCGCTAACAATTTAAAGGACCAGTTTGAATCTCATTAACAATTTAAATGACCAATTTGAAACAAGTTAATAATTTAGAGGACCAATTTGAAACTCATTTAACACTGTTATTGACATTATTGATGGGAGAGGACTAACTTGAGTCAAAATAGACAAATTAAGGAACCAAATTGAACCTTTTAAAAGTTAAGGGACCAAATTGAATCTAAAAAATAAGTTAAGGGACCAAATTGAACATTTTAAAAGTTAAGGGACCAAACTGAATCTAAAAAATAAGTTAAGGGACCAAAATAGTATTTTAGCCTTGATTTTAAATCGTTCCCCATTCTCTTTGTTCAAATCAATCTTGTATCCATATTATCATTGGTTACCATCTAACCATCGTCAAGACAACTGATAATAATCCACTTACTTATTGCTTGTCTAAGAGCCTTTCTGGATTCATCAGTTATCCTAATGTCATTGTCATCACTGGTAACTATCTAACTAAAGTTGAGGTAACTGATTGGAAAGTCTACATATCTCAAACTGTCCAAGCTTTTGACTAGTCTTTGTCTGATAAATGGTGTTATTTTTTCTTGTTTAGTGCCTGTCAATTTTGAGTTTCATGTTTAATTGTTTTATTATCTATTCAGTAACAGCTACATATTTATGGATAAATCATATATAGGTGAGGCTGCGTTTGTAGATGACATTCGGTCACCAATAAATTGCCTATATGGAGTATATATTTATAGTGCAAAGCCTTTAGCAAGGATAAGGAATATAAAACCAAGGCCTGAGTTGCAACTGGATGGAGCGAGGGACATCATTTCAACTAAGGGCATTCCCAATGGTGGGGAGAATATTGGTTCTAAAGAGTATATTTGGTATTGAACTGGGACCTGTTCACATTGAGCAGCTTATGCTGCATTATTATTTATTTTGAAATTTCTTTGTGGGTGCTGAAGGTTTTAAGTTATGAGCTTGTAACTAATGTTGTATAGGTCTCTTGTCGGTAAAAGGAAATTTGGAATATTTTGTATAAGAGCTAGAAAATGGAGCTTACAATTGTCAATCAGCCATTCTATATTCATCTTTTTGTGTCGAGTAAATTAGATGTGGCATGTCTTTTTTTTCCTTCTAATAATTGAAAGTTCCATGACTCTGTAAACTGGACGGTGAGGACCTTGTTGATCAGTAATGTTGCTAATTTATATTACAAGGAGATGATGAAGGCATAAATGGGTATGGCATTACTTTCATGTTGAACTTTGGCTAGCAGAACCCATGTTTTAGTTGGATCAAATTTTTTTATGCCATAAACCTTGCGTAAAATTTTTTGTGGCAGGTACAGTGGAACACCTTGTTATGAGCTGGGCAATAATTCATGGGGCTAATACATACTGTGTGACTGGTCAATGTTTATAATTGTTTGCATGTTTGCTCAAATTGCATGGTCATCTTTTGGGGTGCCTCACATTGAAGTAACAAAGGCTTTACTTGACTCTCAACTTGGACTTTGGTTTTAGCAATAGCTATTGTTCGGTAGGAGGGAGAAATGAAATTAGTCTAAGTAAACAAATTGTACACTACTACATATTTGAGCTTTAGCAGCATTTGAAAAAATGTTACTAAATTATCAAAAAAAAAAAAAAAAAAAGCCGAGTTTAATGCTAATAACATGCACTGATCCTCAAATTTCAGAGCAAGGAAGCACCTAGTAATGATTTTAATGCAAACTGAAGCAATCCAATCCAAAGAAAGGAAACCAGATTGAAACTTAGAAAGTGCTGAGAAACTTGAGGAAATTGGGAGAAATTTGAAGAGATAAATATGAACTTGATTGAAATGATTTATGATTTATGTATAAACCAAACTAGAAACTGCAAAAATCATTTTACATAAAGCTAAACCATTCCAAAAATTGTAGACTTCCAACAAGTATAAACATATAACTCATCTACAGGTTTTGGAACCCATACCTCGACATAAACAGAAATACATGTCTAAAAGATCTTTAGCAAAATAAGTTTACCAAATAGTAGATGTGCAAACTAAGTAAAAAACTAATTCAACCTCAAACAAAGTTACTCTACAAGGTGGAATATGACTCAAAACGTATAAAGAATTCATTTAATGGTTGGGGAGAAATGTTCTTACCTCTTTCTTCTATCATCATCCTGTTCTATTTCTTCTAATCGCTCATTCTCTTTCTTCCTCTTGTACTAAAGTTTCTATGCACATCTATTAAAAAATAACCGAGAACAAAGATGAAACATTGTTAGGGCCCAGCCCAATTAGGAATGAAGATAAATATAAGGATTTGTTAGTCAGATTTCTGTTAGTATTGTTTGTTAGTAGATTAGACAGTTAGTTAGTATTGGTTGTTAGCTTTGATTAGGATATTCAGTTAGCTTTGTTAGATAAGATTTGCCGTTAGGAGTTGGGTATTGTTAGGCCTATAAATAAGAGGTCTTTATGTAATCATTGATATGAATGAAGAATTATATTTTGTGAGGTAAATAGTGGTTTAGTTGTGAAAGGAGAGTGCTCCTTTGTTTGCAGGTCCAATAACTTGAGAAGAAGATGGTGATGATCCACCGACTTATCGAAGAAGTAGAGGAATGATTGTAACCAAGGTTTGAGGTGCGATTGTGAGTAGAACAACACCGATTCTTTCTTGTAACATCCCTGGCTGCTCTATGGATTGACGACTAACCCCACAAACCAACACGGGTCTTTTCAGCATGCTTTGTCCTCACTCACACACTTCCCGGGAAAACTTCCCAGGTCACCCATCCCAGAATCGCTCCAAGTCAAGCACGCTTAACTGTGGAGTTCTTAAGTGATGAGCTCCCGAAAAGAAGATGCATCTTGTTGGTATAGGTAGTACCAATCAATTCATATAAGCCATCCTCTACTGTATAGTCCCATACCTACACAGTCTCAGGATCCCTCTCATTCAGGTGTGCTATCGGTTCAGCCATGTGTCCCTCCGCCTAGAAGCCTGCTAGGAGCCGCTCCTTGATCATGCCTCTTGCACCGACGACCACTCCCCGCCCTCATCAGCCCCGGGCATCACATGCCCACCAGCTTCCGTTTGTTTCGTCCCCGAACCACACCGTACTGGGAGAGGTGCCGCTCTGATACCATTTGTAACATCCCTGGCTGCTCTATGGATTGACGACTAACCCCACAGACCAACACGGGTCTTTTCAGCATGCTTTGTCCTCACTCACACACTTCCTGGGAAAACTTCCCAGGAGGTCACCCATCCCAGAATCGCTCCAAGTCAAGCACGCTTAACTGTGGAGTTCTTAAGTGATGAGCTCCCAAAAAGAAGATGCATCTTGTTGGTATAGGTAGTACCAATCAATTCATATAAGCCATCCTCTACTGTATAGTCCCATACCTATACAGTCTCAGGATCCCTCTCATTCAGGTGTGCTATCGGTTCAGTCATGTGTCCCTCCGCCTAGAAGCCTGCCAGGAGCCGCTCCTTGATCATGCCTCTTGCACCGGCGACCACTCCCCGCCCTCATCAGCCCCGGGCGTCACACTTCTTCTCTTCGATTCAAACACCTAATCAATTCAATCATCACAGAGATAGATTGAGTGAGAAACCTAACCTAAATGATGCGAGTTCAGTGCTATTTCATTCTGAATAGTGAAGATGGAGGTTGTGGAAGTGTGAGAGAGAAATGGATTGAGAATCAGTTCAGAAAAGCGAAGATTAGAGAGTGAAAGTAAGAAAGTTTCAGATAATGAGCGTGGGAGAAAACGAGTTTCAGAGGGGGAGAGCGAATTAGTTAGTGGAAAAGAAAAGAAAAATATTAAAGTTAACCTGTTCAAAGCTTTTCGCAACATTTTATCAAATAAATGTTACAAAAATATATTATTGTTGCTATTTGGTAACATTTTAATAAATGTTAACTGATAAATGTTGATAAAGACACTAAATGTAGCAGTGGTAATATACAACAATCTATTTGGCTAGTTTAAAATTAAGTAATTAGAATATTGCCTTAAAATTGTTGTATGGTATTCTTTGTGAGGTTTTGTTTCATGCATCAAAGATTGATATATAAAAATTAGTGCAAAATATAAATTTGTGTTTAATAGGAAACAAGAGGATGCCTATAAAATTTACTAGTGAACAAATAGTATACTGACTATTGAGGAGCTTAGTTAATGGTAAATTATAAGTAATTATATATTATGAAGGCTTGGTATAATTCCTTTAATATTAATGAATTGCTTTAAGTATAATATGATTTATATTAAAAGGAGTATCGGGTGATCATGGAATTGTGAATATATTATGAGATGTAAAAATGAATTTTTATTTGGTGATGTTATCTAATGTCTTGAATAAGAATGCATAGAGTGGTAGAAGAGGATTTTTGTTCTCTTATGATTAAACTCGAATTTTGCTATAATACTTGAAATATTGTTTGGTGTATTTTTTAATGGATTTTTATTGGTGATGATAGTTTGTATCTCTATAATTAAATTATGTTCATGGTGTTAATATAAATAAAAATTGAAACTTGGGTTGAGACATTTATACGAATTTCGCTAATGTTTCAATAAAAGGGGATGGAAATCAATATAATGTGTTATGAGATGTTGAGATTGATGGAATAGTTCAAAGTCATGGTAAGATGTATTAGATTGTACAGTTATTTTGTGAAGATATAGTAAATAATAATTCATATACTTATTTTATGTTGAGGTAACTTAATTTATGTTGAATGTGGATTATGGGTACAGTGAATGGGCAAATTAAGAAACATGTATAAATGTCGAAAGAAAATGGAGATAATGTTGATTACTTTCATGATTGAGTTTTTGGTATTATAAATAACCTAGTGTGATATGATTGTTGGATTCTTACACGTTATATTCTTGTTTGGAATATTATGAGACATTTTCTGGAATTGTGCAAATCTAGTCTGGTATTGGAGCATTGTATAATATATTATCCTTTGGATTATGAAGTTGAGGATAAAGATTACTTATTATGTTTTTGTTGTGATGGTTGTGAAAGTTGTGATGTGAATGTGATATTGTGGATTGAATTTATATGACGACCATTTGAGCTATGGTAACAATTTTATATGAAGAACCACGAAACGTAAAAGATTTTGCACTTTTTCAAATTACACAGGTCTGACATGTGCGGAGAGTGCCATTTTATGTTTAAACATTGGAGAGGATTTGGTGTATCCGACCGGTCAGTGGACTTGTTCGGAAAATAAATGTGATCGTCTGAGTAGGGGCTGAGACACCCTGATGTCCTATTAAGAAAACCCTAATTAATTAAACCTTAATCCGTAGTTAACGTTAACGCATTTATTACATTTGAAAATAAATATATAATGGAAGGAATAAAAGTAAATTCGTTTTAAAGCATGCACAGTGGATTAAAGCATACATCGATCATATATATATATATATATATATATATAATATGTACATCTAGTCTCCACAATATACCATAGATCCCAACCGAGGGATCCTTAACCTTACAACTATACAAACACTAAAAGAAAACAGACTTAAACTGGTCACAGACATAACAGACATAAGAAGAGGTCCTGATACTACCCATCCCATCTCTCAAAATACATCAAAAAGCAAAAAGAACTCACAGAGACTCTCGTCCTAACAGGCACAACCGACATAACCATATCACTGACGATATGGGCGCCTGGAGCTACCCTCACCCTCTCCGTAATGGCGTCGATAGACCCTGCCATAACGGGTCCTAGGCTCCCAAACCGACTCATCGCTGCTCATAACCACACGTCGACGATGATAATGATACATCGTCTGGACACTCCTCTGCCTACGACCTCTCTGCACCATGCCAACTCCACTCCTCGCTACTGAACTATCCACCATATTCCACATGTCATCAGGAAATTCCCTTTGACGAGGTGGATACCACATCTCCGAAAAAGGCAATCTCTGTGAAATCCGATACGGACCATCCAAATGAAAGTACGGACCCCTTCCCATACGTATATACAAACTGACTAGGCCGGTATACGTCATGAAGAATCGTGAATGGTTGACCTGCCATCCACGATCATCGTGATACACAATCTCCACATCACCGAGAATTAGGATCCTGGGAGGGATCCTCTGTAGGTAATGATTCGGTCTGTATCCCAGATCTGGTGATGTCGTGGTCCTGCTCACACTGCTCATCTAATGGATATACATACAAGGAAATAGAGGAAAAGAGGGAGATAAGCAACAGATCATAGTCATAAAAATAGGGATGGGGAAACATAGAATAGCAATCACATAAACATATCACATACAACAAACAAACAATCATCCATCAAGTCACACCAACACAATCATCCTCAAGATCATACTCTCAGATTATTCCTCTAAGGAGTCTCACTCCTATGCATGTCGGCCGATATATCTCATCCGGGTCTCAACCCCAAGACATTCCCTTATCAAGCCTCTCTGCTTAAGGAACGTCAGTTAGTTTGTCTAGGTAAATTTTCTGCTCGCCGTGACCCATAAGAGTGCATCTCTCTGTGAGCTCCGCTCCATCAGAGGTATCTGGGTCACCTCGGATAGTCAACATTAGACATGGATACTCAGGGTAAAGTCGGGATAACTAGGCTCTACTAGGGTACACGACGCACTAGGTGCTACCTAATGGTCATTGTGAGCCTCCCGAGTCCAGTTCGTACATCCCCAAGGTCTTTTCACAGACCGGCCCCTCCGAAATCCGTACTTGCACTCGAGTACAACTAACCTCGTATGACTCCCTGTCATACGGCTCGCCACCTTGGCAATATGCAATGTAACAACCATCCTTAAGTTAACACCGGAACCTTCTCTCACAATCCAAATCTCAAAATCACAATCTCAGATTGGATGGCAATACATCCCCGGCCTTAAAGCCACAGTCTCAAGGCATTACCACGGTGTCAACTCTCAATATAATCAAATCACACTATCAGTCATTCCCATTCATCCAACAATCATCAACAATATATTATAATCATAAAATATCAGGCTATCACATCAATCATCACAACCAAGCATGTTATAGCAGGCATCATAGTAGCAGACATAGCAAACAACCCCAATCATTATCAGTTATCTAGCCTAGGGTTTCAAGCCTAATATTGATAAATCTACAATAACTAAACCCCAAGACCATATTTAAAAATATTATTATATTACGGTTTAGCTATTGTTGATTATTCAATATACTAGTAGGGTCTGGGGCACCCTACACATATGCATAAATGACTGTTACTCTATGCTTGCCTCCCCGACAATGTTGGTTACTTTCTCCCCACCTTGGATTATCCGGTATCGTTGTCCAAACTTCGCTTCCTCTCTAACCAACTGCTGCCTTGCACCCCAGGGAGTTCCTTGATGCTCCAAAATTTGCCCTAACACATGGACAGAGTCCTAGCAATGTCATGAACTCTAATCTTGCGACAGTTTCTCAAATAGAACTCAGATTGAAGCAAGAATCCAAGAGAAGTAAATGACAATGCCAAGTTAGGGATTTGAGCATTACCTCAGTTGGATCGAAGAAACGTTAGCTAATACTTGTAGTATTCACTGCACTGGTCACAGATTCAAAGTCGGAATTACGATCGGACGGACGGATTTTCCTCAGAATCAATTTTTCTCTCCAAAACCCATTTTCTCCCTCTCACTCTCGACCTCTCTCCTGGTCCCTCTCAAACATGCTAAAAAGTTCTATAAGTTTCTAGCATTTTAAAGCCTAAGGGGGTGAGTCAGCACTGATTACGCCCGGCTCAAGTTTTCTGCACCCGGCCTAGCCTCTTACGCCCGGCTCAAGTTTTCTGCGCCCGGCCGAAATGCGTAGATCATCGCCTTTGAATTGCGCCCGGCCTAACAAATTGCGCCCGGCCTAATTTTTTGAGCCCGGCTCAACATACCTGAGCCCGGCCTAATCCCGCGTTGACCAGTTTGACCAGAAACTCTAATTCACACGTTTCTTCGCTTTCTGAACTCGTTTGAAGTCCGATTGACCCCAAATTTGAAACACATACTAATTAACACCTAACGAACAAAATTAAGCTCTCATACCAACTTAATTACTGTCTGATTCCTTAATCAAGAAAACGGGTGTTACATTACTACCCTCCATAAAATAAATTTCGTCCTCGAAATTTAAATTAAATTACCTCTTGTAAATAGATGCGGATATTGTTGTTGCATATCAGCTTCTCTCTCCCAGGTTGCATCTCCAGTAACTGCATCCCAGATGACCTTGACTATAGGAATTTGCTTCCCGCGAAGTTCTTTTATCCTCCGGTCCTCAATTCGTACAGGTAATGCCTCATATTCTAAGTTTTCTCTTAACTGTATTGATTCAGGTTCTATGACGTGCGATGGATCAGGATAATATTTCCTGAATTGGGATACATGAAAAACATCATGACGATTTGAAAGATTAGGTGGTAAGGATATCTGATAGGCAACTGGACCAATTCGGTGAAGAATTTGAAATGGTCCGATAAAACGAGGAGTAAGCTTTCTGGATTTTATTGCCCTGCCAATTCCAGTCCTCGGTGTGACTCTCATAAAAACATGATCGCCTTCCTGGAATTCCAAAGATCTTCTCCTTTTGTCACTATAGCTCTTCTGCCTATCCATTGCTGCTTTCATTTTCTCCTGAATCTTCCGAACTTGTTCCGTTGTTTGCTGTACCACCTCGGGTCCAATCAATTGATTTTCTCCTGTTTCATACCAACAGAGAGGTGTTCTACATTTTCTTCCATACAACGCTTCATATGGTGCCATTCCAATACTTGAGTGGAAACTGTTGTTATATGTAAACTCAATCAATGGAAGAAATTCATCCCAACTACCTGTATGTTCCAACACACATGCTCTTAATAAATCTTCCAGTGACTGAATTGTCCTTTCCGACTGACCATCCGTCTGAGGATGATAAGCTGAACTCATTCTTAACTTCGTTCCCAACGCACCGTGTAAGCTTTGCCCAAATCTTGATGTAAATCTCGGATCCCTGTCCGAAAACTATACTTGTTGGCACCCCCATGCAGTCTAACTACTTCTTTAACATATAACTGGGTTAATCTTTCCATTGAGAATTTTTTATTGATAGGCAAGAAATGAGCATATTTCGTTAATCTATCAATAATTACTCAGATTGTATCATGCTTCTGTTGTGTCTTAGGCAAACCAGACACAAAATCCATTGCAATACTGTCCCATTTCCATTCCGGAACATCCAAAGATTGCAATAATCTTGCTGGCTTTTGGTGTTCAATCTTTGCCTTCTGACACACCAAACAGGATTGGACATACTTTGCAACTTCCTTTTTCATTCCAGGCCACCAAAATATTTTCCTCAAATCTTGATACATCTTTGTAGCTCCTGGATGAAAACTTAATTTGCTTTTGTGTGCTTCTTATCAAATTCTTAATTTCTCTATCATTTGGCACACAGATTCTATCTCCAAACTTTATGATACCATTAGTACCTCTCTTAAACTCTAATTGTTCACCTGCTTCTATTTTCTGATTAACCTATTGGAGATATTGATCTTCTGGTTGCTTTTTCCAGATTAAGTCTAGGAACTCACTATTAATAGTGATCATACCCAAACTTATCTTGTTCTGAGATAATTCCGTTATCCCAAGATTCATGTCTCTAAATTGTTTGATCAATTCCAATTCTTTAACCATCATAGCAGAAACTTGTAAAGATTTCCGACTTAAAGCGTCTGCTACAACGTTCGCTTTACCAGGATGATATTGGAGATCAAACTCATAATCCTTTATAAATTCCATCCATCTCCGTTATCTCATATTAAGCTCTTTCTGATCGAACAAATACTTTAAGCTCTTATGATCACTATAAACTGTAAACTTTGCACCATACAAATAGTGTCTCCATATCTTTAATGCAAACACTATTGCAGCCAATTCTAGATCATGGGTTGGGTAATTCCGTTCATGTACTCTTAATTGCCTTGATGCATAAGCTACTACTTTCTTATCTTGCATAAGCACACAACCCAGGCCTTGATGTGATGCATCGCAGTACACATCAAATGGTGCTAATGGATCATGCAAGACTAATATAGGAGATGTTGTAAGCCTCCTTTTCAGTTCCTGAAAACTAGCGTCACACTCTTCCGTCCATTCAAAAGCTTTACCTTTTCTCGTCAACTGCGTTAATGGTAACGCAATCTTCGAAAATCCCTCTATAAACCTTCTGTAGTAACCTGCCAACCCAAGGAAACTCCTCACTTCACTCACTGTCTTAGGGCGTTCCAAATTCACCACTGCTGAAACTTTAGTAGGATCTACAGCTATTCCATCCTTATTTATAACATGCCCAAGAAATTGTACTTCGTCCAACCAAAATTCACACTTAGACAACTTGGCATAAAGTTGTCTGTCCTTAAGTATTTGAAGTACAATCCGAAGATGCTCTGCATGTTCTTCTCTACTCGAAGAGTAGATCAGAATGTCGTCAATAAACACCACGACAAATTTGTCAAGATATGGTCTGAAAATACGATTCATGTAATCCATGAATACAGCAGGTGCATTAGTTACGCCAAAAGGCATAACCAGATACTCGTAATGACCATACCAACTCCTGAATGCAGTCTTCGGTATATCTTCTTCTTTTACTCTGATCTGATGGTATCCTGATCTCAGATCTATCTTAGAAAACACAGTTGCTCCCCGCAACTGATCCATCAGATCATCTATTCTTGGCAACGGATACTTATTCTTGATTGTTACCTTATTCAGTTGCCGATAATCTACACACAATCTTGAACTACCATCTTTCTTTTTCACAAATAAAACTAGTGCTCCCCATGGTGAAACACTAGGTCGGATGAACTCCTTCTTTAACATGTCATCCAACTGCTTCTTCAACTCTTCTAACTCTGCTAGGGACATTCGATACGGTGCTATCGATATTGGTCCGGTCCCTGGTACAAGATCGATTGTGAACTCTATCTCTCTTTTAGGTGGCAGCCCTGGAACATCATCCGGAAAAACTTCTGGAAATTCACAAACAACAGGCAGTGCATCCAGCTTAGGAGACTCATTGGCTTCCACGGAACACAATACCATGCAATCTCTAAGTCGTCCATCTTCCGAGTTACTGTAACTGGCAGGCAATAATCCAGATTGCTCCGAAAAACAAAGGGATTTCTTTGAACAGTCTAATATAACATGATTGGCCGAAAGCCAATCCATGCCTAGGATAATATCAATCTGCTGCATAGGCAAACAGACGAGGTCTACAATAAATTGCCTATTCTCTAAAATAATAGGACAATTTCTACAAACAAATATAGTGGTTAAAGTTTCACCCGTAGGAGTAGAAACAGTAAGGTCATAGAGTAATGAAGAAACAGGTAAATGCAAATGATCCATGCACTCCATCGATATAAAAGAATGACTAGTACCAGAATCAAATAAAACAGATAAGAGATTTCCAAACATTAAGCACTTACCTTGTATCAAATCAGGACACTGAGAAGATTCAGATCCTCTCATGGCGAAGACTCTCCCCACAGTCTGAGGTCTCCCACCTTGCTGACCTTTGGCTTGATTCTGACTTCCTGCTCCTTGACTTTTTCCAACTGGTTGTACATCCTGAACTCTACCAACATTATTCTGAGGACAATTCCATGACATGTGACCTACATTTCCACAAGTGTAACAGGTGGAATCCAATAACTGAGGGCAATCTCTCTTGAAATGAGGTCCTCCGCATTTGAAACATATCAAGCCTCTCGGTTGTGCTTGACCAGAACTCTCCCCTCTTGTATTCACTGATTGTTGAGTAGGGCGACTATATGGCTTTGCTCTTAACTGATACCTTCCTCCTCTTCCTCTTTGGGTATTACTTCTGATTGGTCCGCCGCTCTTCTGTTGTTGCTGCACATTTCTAGCACGATCATGTGTTTCCAATGCAGTACATTTTTCCACTAGTGCTGGAAAATGATTTATCTCAAATGGTAACATTGCTCGCTTCAATTCGGGCCTCAGTCCTTCCTCAAACTTCCTACACACCCACTCCTCATCAGGATGAACTTGATAAAACTGTGAAAATTTCAACAATGACTCAAACTTGGCAGCATATTCTCCCACGGACATAGATCCTTGCTTCCGATTAGAGAATTCTTTCTCCTTCTCATTCCTAACACTTTTAGGAAAATACTTCTCCAAGAAGCAGTCTTTGAACAATTCCCAAGTAATCACTTGTTCTTCAGCTTCCAATAGTCTCTGTTTATTCCTCCACCAAGCCTCTGCTGCCCTAACCAACATAAAAGTAGCATATGTCACCTTCCTCTCTTCCCTACAGTGCATGGCTACAAATACTTTCTCCACTTCTTGCAACCAATTCTCTGCAGCTTCAGGGTCATAATCACCACGGAATTGGGGTGGATTGGCTTTCATAAAAGCATTCAGGCCACTTTCAAGACTTTCCTCCTCCCGCACAGTATTCAACTGATGCAATCTTTCATCCCTTTCCTCTTGTCTTTGCATAAACTAGGTATTTTGCTGAGTTTGTTGCAGTATGGCGGTAGCCAATTCCCTCATCACTCGCATTGTCTCATTAGCATCACCTCCATTAATATTCCCCGATGAGCTTTCGGGTATGTCGGCGGGTCTATCTTCTTCATTTCTACCACCCCTTCCTCTTCTTCCTCTACCACGAGCCATTATAATTTCCTGTAAAAGAAATCATCAGCTCCTTCATTCATAAGACACACAAAATCATATAAACAAATATATTATCTTATGTGCCTCATGATTACTTGGGCATCGAACACTCTACCCGTTCTAAGCATAGCCGGCATCCAATGAGGATCCAACTAATAGTGTCGGTACTCATCCTACCCCACAGTCCGATTTAGAATCAAACTGCTCTGATACCACCAAATGAGACACCCTGATGTCCCATTAAGAAAACCCTAATTAATTAAACCTTAATCCGTAGTTAACGTTAACGCACTTATTACATTTGAAAATAAATATATAATGGAAGGAATATAAGTAAATTCGTTTTAAAGCATGCACAACAGATTAAAGCATACATCGATCATATATATATATAATATGTACATCTAGTCTCCACAATATACCATAGATCCCAACCGAGGGATCCTTAACCTTACAACTATACAAACACTAAAAGAAAACAGACTTAAACTGGTCACAGACATAACAGACATAAGAAGAGGTCCTGATACTACCCATCCCATCTCTCAAAATACATCAAAAAGCAAAAAGAACTCACAGAGACTCTCGTCCTAACAGGCACAACCGACATAACCATATCACTGACGATATGGGCGCCTGGAGCTACCCTCACCCTCTCCGTAATGGCGTCGATAGACCCTGCCATAACGGGTCCTAGGCTCCCAAACCGACTCATCGCTGCTCATAACCACACGTCGACGATGATAGTGATACATCGTCTGGACACTCCTCTGCCTACGACCTCTCTGCACCATGCCAACTCCGCTCCTCGCTACTGAACTATCCACCATATTCCACATGTCATCAGGAAATTCCCTTTGACTAGGTGGATACCACATCTCCGAAAAAGGCAATCTCTGTGAAATCCGATACGGACCATCCAAATGAAAGTACGGACCCCTTCCCATACGTATATACAAACTGACTAGGCCGGTATACGTCATGAAGAATCGTGAATGGTCGACCTGCCATCCACGATCATCGTGATACACAATCTCCACATCACCGAGAATTAGGATCCTGGGAGGGATCCTCTGTAGGTAATGATTCGGTCTGTATCCCAGATCTGGTGGCGTCGTGGTCCTGCTCACACTGCTCATCTAATGGATATACATACAAGGAAATAGAGGAAAAGAGGGAGATAAGCAACAGATCATAGCCATAAAAATAGGGATGGGGATACATAGAATAGCAATCACATAAACATATCACATACAACAAACAAACAATCATCCATCAAGTCACACCAACACAATCATCCTCAAGATCATACTCTCAGATTATTCCTCTAAGGAGTCTCACTCCTATGCATGTCGGCCGATATATCTCATCCGGGTCTCAACCCCAAGACATTCCCTTATCAAGCCTCTCTGCTTAAGGAACGTCAGTTAGTTTGTCTAGGTAACTTTTCTGCTCGCCGTGACCCATAAGAGTGCATCTCTCTGTGAGCTCCGCTCCATCAGAGGTATCTGGGTCGCCTCGGATAGTCAACCTTAGACATGGATACTCAGGGTAAAGTCGGGATAACTAGGCTCTACTGGGGTACACGACGCACTAGGTGCTACCTAATGGTCATTGTGAGCCTCCCGAGTCCAGTTCGTACATCCCCAAGGTCTTTTCACAGACCGGCCCCTCCGAAATCCGTACTCGCACTCGAGTACAACTAACCTCGTATGACTCCCTGTCATACGGCTCGCCACCTTGGCAATATGCAATGCAACAACCATCCTTAAGTTAACACCGGAACCTTCTCTCACAATCCAAATCTCAAAATCACAGTCTCAGATTGGATGGCAATACATCCCCGGCCTTAAAGCCACAGTCTCAAGGCATTACCACGGTGTCAACTCTCAATATAATCAAATCACACTATCAATCATTCCCATTCATCCAACAATCATCAACAATATATTATAATCATAAAATATCAGGCTATCACATCAATCATCACAACCAAGCATGTTATAGCAGGCATCACAGTAGCAGACATAGCAAACAACCCCAATCATTATCAGTTATCTAGCCTAGGGTTTCAAGCCTAATATTGATAAATCTACAATAACTAAACCCAAGACCATATTTAAAAATATTATTATATTACGGTTTAGCTATTGTTGATTATTCAATATACTAGTAGGGTCTGGGGCACCCTACACATATGCATAAATGACTGTTACTCTATGCTTGCCTCCCCGACAATGTTGGTTACTTTCTCCCACCTTGGATTATCCGGTATCGTTGTCCAAACTTCGCTTCCTCTCTAACCAACTGCTGCCTTGCACCCCAGGGAGTTCCTTGATGCTCCAAAATTTGCCCTAACACATGGACAGAGTCCTAGCAATGTCATGAACTCTAATCTTGCGACAGTTTCTCAAATAGAACTCAGATTGAAGCAAGAATCCAAGAGAAGTAAATGACAATGCCAAGTTAGGGATTTGAGCATTACCTCAGTTGGATCGAAGAAACGTTAGCTAATACTTGTAGTATTCACTGCGCTGGTCACAGATTCAAAGTCAGAATTACGATCGGACGGACGGATTTTCCTCAGAATCAATTTTTCTCTCCAAAACCCATTTTCTCCCTCTCACTCTCGAGCTCTCTCCTGGTCCCTCTCAAACATGCTAAAAAGTTCTATAAGTTTCTAGCATTTTAAAGCCTAAGGGGGTGAGTCAGCACTGATTACGCCCGGCTCAAGTTTTCTGCACCCGGCCTAGCCTCTTACGCCCGGCTCAAGTTTTCTACGCCCGACCGAAATGCGTAGATCACCGCCTTTGAATTGCGCCCGGCCTAATTTTCTGAGCCCGGCTCAACATACCTGAGCCCGGCCTAATCCCGCGTTGACCAGTTTGACCAGAAACTCTAATTCACACGTTTCTTCGCGTTTTGAACTCGTTTGAAGTCTGATTGACCCCAAATTTGAAACACATACTAATTAACACCTAACGAACAAAATTAAGCTCTCATACCAACTTAATTACTGTCTGATTCCTTAATCAAGAAAACGGGTGTTACAGGGGCCTCTAGTGAAAAAACCCTAGAGTTCAGAGGGTGGTTGTGCAATGACCGAGGCCACTTGCTGGTCAGCGGATTCAATTGGGATATAAATGCGACCGTCGGAGTGGGAGACTCTAGTGAACAACTCCAAAGGGATACACAAGCATCTTTCTCTATGGCAAATTGACTTCATGGCAAGTGGTGGAATGCTATGCCTGGCTGTATAATTTGTAATGTACGGAATGATATATAGTTAATTATATGTTTATATTTTACAGTATTTGTTACAACATTTGTTGTTATGTTTTGTTTATCCCTCATTTAGTTCTGGGAGTAGAGCCATCTCAGGGAGCCCATGCACTTGTGTAGTGCTAGCAGCTACTGCTATTTCAATTTACTTATAGTTCGATTTAATGTCATATGAGATTTCCCCGCTGTTTGGTGTTTTCAACTTGGATGTGAACTGACTTGAGCTTTGTTTTAAAACTCTTGATGTTGACTTAGGAGCACCTTTGGCTTACTTATGGTAAATCTTTTAGTTTGGTAATTACTTATAATATGCAATATATCTTGTTATGATGTGACTTATACGTGCTTGAAAGGTCTTGGGAATTGGACAACGGAGTTCCATTCTGGACGGTCAAGGACGCCTAAGTTAGGTCTTGACATTTGTTGACTTCTTCTCAGCATCAAATGCTTCAGCATTCCATTGATCTTTCCAAACTAGAACTAGCAGAAGTCTGCAAAATAAAACCATCTAATCAGGAACCAAGAAATTGACTAAATTAACTATAATATTAACAATTCCTAAACATAGATATTACTTTCCTAAAACAGCTAATTTACCTAAGGTAAGCATAACGTATACTACTAACATTAAGGAATTCAAGACTGAAAAAGGTAAAAAAGAACTCTTATTTCTAAGAGTAAACAAATACTCAGACTCTCTCTTTTCTTGTGAAATGGTAGGATAATAGGAAATTATATTATTATTGAGTTCTTCTCTCTCTCCCTATATCTTCTCTCTCTTCTCTCTTCTCTTGTTAAATATGGTAGGTAGGCTCTAACTCAGATGTTGAAGAGAAACTAGCAAAAAAAATATTATGAGACATAACTTAGGAAATCACTACAAAATTTAAAGAATGAAGAAGAACAAAGAAAGAGGGGTAACTCACTCCTCTTCTTCCTCATCGGAATCAATGATGAACTCTTCATCGAAGCTGGCGCTTACGGCCACCTCCTCCGCCATCGATATCCTCACCATCCTCTTCCTCTTCTTCATCATCGTCCACATCCTCGGCATTGTCGCCGATGAACCCGGATCTCTTTCGCTTCCCTCTTCCGCTGCCTCTGTGTTTCCTTTCTTCCTCCTCCTCTACCTTTCTCTTCAATTGGGCATGTCTTCCATCATAAATTTTGTAATTTTTTTTTGTAAACTAAAACCTTGTAATGCCATTAATCTTGTTTTTCTTTTTCTTGTTGTTGTTCTTCTCCTTTGGATCAGTGTCATAGACCGAAACCTGGGACCGATCACGACCGCGCCATTTGCTGATGTCTTCATTAAAATCGTCGATTATTCGTTTATGATTGGGCTCAGATGTCTCGTGATCCGATTACATATTGTTGTAGTCCATCAACGACTCCATCTTCGTTGCGATACCTGAAACCAAAACAAAACAAATGAAATGAAAATTGTATCAGGGAAATCGAAATGCTAATCCTATGGATAAAAAGAGGAACGCACAGATCGTCTTTGTAACCCATGGTAGATAGATGATTACAGAGGCATCATTAATGAATTATTGGAAAGTGATGGTGTCAAGTTTTGTGTGCATGAAAATGGTAGATAGATGATTACAGAGGCATCATCAACGAATCATTAGAAAGTGATGGTGTTAGGTTTTGTGTGTATGAAAATAAGGAAGATAAGAGGGGATAATTGGAATGAGATGGTGGGAGAGGAATAAACAAAGTGTCTTAGAGGCATGAACGGATTGTGATTTAAAATTTTAGAGAATGATCATTTGACGGTTGTGGGTTATTCCAGCATGAGCTGAGCATGAGCATGAGCAGTTTTTTGACGATGCACCATGAGAGCAATTGTGGCTTAAAATCATATCATCATATTATATATCTCAAAAAAACTATCATTCATACGACTTTTTTTCCCGCTCAATTTTCTCCTTCCCTCATTTTCACTATGTAACCCACACCCAATTTCTTTCTTACCAGATCCACTTCGCACGGTTTCACTATGTAACCAACACCCATTTTCTTTCTCACCAAACCCACTTCCCACATGCACTTCGCTGCCATTTTTTTTCTTCTCATTTCACATCTGAAATCACCACACACATTACTAGGCAGCTCATCAAATCTACCCAGCAGCAACTTGTCCCTGTGGTTCTTGAACGCTTCCTCGAACGTTTCTGATTGTGAAGCCGGGATCGGCACATATTCAGTTCTGAAAAGCTTCCAAATGTAAGAATTTTTTTTATATATCTCTTTTGCACTTGAAGTTACAACAAGTGGGAAACACATTTGTGGTGAAGAAGAGGGAGAAACCAAGATAGAGAAGGAGTAAATTTGAAAGTTTTTTGAAATGAGATAGAACATGTGTTGGGAAAACCTAGAAGAATATGTGAGCGGGGAAAAGTGAGTGTGCGTTGAGAGAAACTAGCAATCGAGCACTTTTTTATTGTGCAAAATCTTATCAAAATAAGGCTCTTTTGGAACTTTTACACCCAATAGAGCCCTTCTGTTTTTATTCATTTTTTGCATAAGGCAACTCTGGTCAGTTTAGAGCTCTGTTGCAATTTTAGCTTTCTTCCACAAGGCACTAAATTATCTATTTAAATCAGTTTCCTATTATCTTTATCTTATTTTTTCTTTTTTAAATTTTAGAATTTTGTATTTTCATACTTGATGTCTTTTCTTGTTTCTCTGGTTACTATTACATTAAGATTGCATAAGAAAACTGCAATGTTCAGTATGATTTGAAATCTGGCCTATTTGGGGAAATAAAATTACATGACAGGGCAATTTGTATTGCAGTATTATGCTTGTCTCCAGTTAGCATCCAAAAAATCAATCCAGCTTTTCTTAGTGTTTCTATTGTTTCGGGCACTCCATCCTGAAAGACATCGCGTAAACCTACAAGGTAAATCTTTCTTTGACTCCTTTTCTCTCCCTTTTTCTCTTTAACTATTGAAGTGGACACAATTTTGTTTTTCAAGTTTAAGAATGTTATCTAAAAATTAAATCTCTAGGTGCAAATACAGTAAATACTAACTTGTAAACGATCATCTATTGTTGTTACATCAAGTACTTCCAAATCTTGTTCTAATCTTTGGCAGACCTCAGCAACTCTCCACTGTGAAAGATAGTTTAATTGAGAAAGCAACTTCTTACAATTAAAGTTATATAAAGTAGTAATATGTGTGCCCCCTTACCTCCCAATCAACCAAAGTATACTACTGGTTTCTTTAAACATCAAAGACCATTCTTTATATTCATCTTCTTTTAAATGACACCAAGCCAAACATAGTATACGTAATCCCAAGTGAGCATATTGTTCCACAGCTGCATCCAAATTCCGATTTTGCTACCCTGCAGTAAGCAACAATGTCAATTACAACTAAATACCTAACTATTTAATTTTTGCTCTTCATTGACAGAGGCACGATATTTAGTTTTTATCTCTCAATGACCAAAGGCAGAAAGCTCAGCTATCAGTTGTTTTTTGGAATTCAGTTTTGATTTTAGTTTTGCCTAAAAAAGTTCTATCGACCACTTTTATTTTTTCCTATATATTCATTTATTTCAATATTTATTATTTTAGTGATTGCCTAATTTTTTTGTGAGACACCCTTCAGTATCTCATTTAATATCTTATCTGTCCTAATATAATCCACTAATAATTTCATCAACAACAATAAGTTCATACATTTACTAAATATAAAACGGGACCCGGATTCGCTCCTGCGGGGAATCCATCCAGTGCCCCTCCTGCCTTCATCCAACGGCTGCTGTGATGTCGATCCGGAGAATCCATCCAACGCCCTTCCATCCAGAGAGATCCAATGGAGGAAACCTGCCGCTGGACTCCGCGTTCATATAAAACACCCTTTGGGTTCCACATATTGGTGAATTCATCATCCAAAATAAATTCGGCACATACATCCGGTAACATCCCAATAATTATATATATGTGTTTATTTAATGATAGTTTTATTAATCAGCTAGAAATTTCTTTTTGTGATTTGACTTATTTGATTTTATTTGCTTGTTAAACTATGTTTTTACTAGGTGCGTTAGCACTGCATTATTGCAATGTATGCAAGCTTGCTAGACAATAATATTACGCTACTGTCACTATTATTATTTGTTTAGAAAAATATTTTAAATTATATGGTTGAAAGAAATTTATTTTCAAATCTTACTCTATTTAATTTTAGATTTAAAAATAAATTGGTTTGGAATTAATCTGAGATTAATTTTGGAACATTGATTTCTTTGGTTGACCAATTCAACCATCAATCCCTACTCTAATTTGAATTTGGAAATTATATATTTTCCCTTCTCTACTTTTTAATCCAAAGGTTAAAGACAATCTTTCTTTTTAAGAGTTAATCCTAACCATGATTTCCACCTACCACTAATTAAAAGATAAGTTTTACTCAATTTTATTCTAGAGTAACTCCACGTTACCCCCTCCCCTCCTTTATATACTTCTTTTGCTTTTTCTTCTCTTTCTTCTACTTATTTTCACGTTTCAGAACCTCAACCTCTCCTTTTCTCTCATCTCTCTCTAACTTCTCTCTAAACTCCGGCCACCGCCCAATCATCATTGACAAAACAAAGTGTAGATTCGAGCTCCCCTCATCGTCATCTTTCTTCTCCACTATTCTATTTTTCATTCTGCCATCGTTGCTCCACCACCACCGCCGCTATTCGGGCGTTTTCCGGCCATTGTCCGGTGGCCTTTAAATTTGTAATATTCGAGGTTGCATGATTTTGCCTATTGTTGTGCTTGCTAGATGCTTATTGGGATAACATGTTTTACGTGGCCTTTCGTGATACCCGCATATTTTTATTTTATTTTACTATGTATAATATGCGATACTTGTCGACGTATGCTTACTTAGCATCTAGGTGATGATATATGTTGTTTTGGAGAGATGCAAGTTGGTGAGTGTATGATATGTGACTTAGTAGTGCCTAGCCTAATTAAATGATATTTTATTCATGATAAGCTAATATGAGATGAGGTATGAATGAAGGTTGAGGCATTAGGGTATGACCCGGTACGAGTCGGTGAGACTCATATAGATGAATGGTATTGTTCATAGCCGTGTGTGTGGAACACACGAGATCAGAGTATCCGATCACAGATACCAGATTCACGGGTGAGTGCCCTCAGGCTGAGGTTTTGAGGAAGACTACTGTGAGATATATCCGCAGTCCTCACCGATTTGAGCCAACGAGAGGGTAGTGTAGCTATTCCCTAACGGGAATGGGGGAATAGTCTCATTCTCTGAATGAGCACCCTAACGGGAATGGGGTTATGCACCGATGCACATGGACACTCCGCTTGGACGACTAACTAATATCCCAGATCAGATGAGGGATGTGTGACATGATTGTGGTGGCCATGTCAGCATACATGATCAGTTGCATGAGAGTGAAGGGTAGAGGAGGATAACATGTCTCGAGGGTGACTGTCATTTATATGTGATTGTTATGTCATGCATGATGTGTTCTATTATTGTTTATATGCTATGCATCCTTTTTCCGTTTATGATGATAGCTAGTATCTTATCTCCCTATTTCTTTCTATGTATGTGTTTTTCTATTGTTTCGCGAGTAGACTCAGTTATCCAGGATGCGACACCTCGATCACCCAGGGATGACCAGCCCTCCAGGGATCTTGCTCATGGGTCCCTTGAGTTCGAATACTTGGATGAAAACGGGTGGCTAGTGGACCCGGTTACCTGATCTGTAGTTTATACGGGTCCAGTTTCTGTGTATACCCGGATGGGAGATGGGCCACACTTTGGATTTGTCGGGACTTTTCGTCTCGGCCAGTCCTTTCCATTTCCTATCTTCTTTCCAGCACCCATGCCACCCAAGCCACCTTTGCTGAGACACCCCGCTGTGCCTCGGTGTTTTATTAGAAAATAAACCTCAATAAATATATTCCTTTTCGTAAACTTAACGTGAAAATACGTAGAAATTAAAACTTAACTTCTTAAGCAAACAGATTCATATAGAACAGAATATGAAAACATAATTATATTAAACATACTTAATGCATCAGAGTTATCAAACACTGTTTCAGGGCATCCCGTCAATAGGATCCCTAACAGGTGCATAATTATACAAAACATAAGCGGAAAAGATAAAGCGTCACGACACAGACGCACTGGCCATAACTAAACTAGACCCTACTCATCAGGGGTCACGGCTCGTCCTCCGGCATCCGGTTCGTAGGGAGTCCCATCCAGCTCCTCTTTGTTCAACTCAGCCACAGGGTCTTCGAACACGATCCATAAGAGATAAAACAAATATACAGAAGATACAAGGGGATAAGAAATAGTTCTATCATCAAAAGCGGAAAAGAGTCATAGTAAACTATACAGTAATTATCACAGACACAGCATCAGTCAAGTCATCTATCTTCCATAAAATTCTTATATTCACTCATACCCTCACTCCTGCAACCAAACCGTGATACTGAAATGGCTACGGTTTCCCTATCATAGTTATGGTTATCGGTCAGTCGTCCAAGCGACATGTCCCATTCCCAGTGCACATCCTTAGTCATGGTGAGAATGCTCATGCAAAGCAATGACACTATAGCTGTACATTTGTCCCAGTGCACACCCCGGACTGTGGGTGCTCATGCAAAGCAATGACACTATAGCTGCACGATTATCCTGGTGCACACCTTCACCATGGTAGGAACGCTCACGCAAAGCGTGACACTATAGCTGCACGATGATCCCGGTGCACACCTCGTCCACTCCCAGAGGTGCTCATGCAAAGCAATGACACTCATAGCTGCACAAGTTAAGTTTACCCTTTGGACGGTCCCACAATGACTTCGGGTCTCGTATGTGTCCAACATACGGTTATAGAAACAACACAACTTATGAACCTCACAGACTCCTATGGTCATAACCTAGTGCCTTAACCTCTCATCAAGACCTCAACACATGCTCTATGTCACAACACCTCTTTAACATAATTCATTTAGGTTAGGCACCTCTAAAAGTCATCATGATCCTCATGCCCAAAACAACTCATCTCTTAGACAACATATATATCTTCGCTTAATCCACTAAGCATAAAGTAAATACCACACAGATCATGCAAAACATCAAATCAATCAAAGATATTCCAAAACATTAACATAGCACTAAATCAGTTCAATAAAGGTAATAAAACTCAAATCAACCATCAACAGTATAAATATCAACCTAATATCGATAAACCTACAATCCCCGAATCACCATGGATGTTTTATAAAAGCAATTTAAAGTGATTCTGGTCTTGTCGATTATTCGACTTCTAGTAGGGTTTAGGTCGTCCTACATAATTACTACATAATCTACTACTTATCGATTCCGACGATAGGTTGATTCTTTCCCCCACTTGAGTTATCACTGGAAGCTCGAACTCGCAGCTCCTTGTTGTCACACCACAAATTACCAGTTCCACCTTCAACCAAATGATATAAATACTTATTAATCAAACAAACTCATCCATGTTTATTTTATGCTAGGTTCGACCAACTCATCAAAATGAGGCTAGAATTCTTTTCTCAACCTAAGCTTTTGGATACATATCATTTTGGTTCTAGGTAGCTTAGATCAATTGTTATAACTTGAAAATATTGAATAAAATCATCCAACCCCTTAGGGTAGGGTTTCGGCCCTATATTATAAAATAAGCTAGAAAACTTTGTTGGATTCAAGCTTTTGGATTTCACATCAAAAGGTAATAAAGAGTTCAAATCAATAATCCTACTTTGAAAAATAAAACAAAACTTCTTTGTTCCAAAGACTCTAGATTCGGCCTCATTCACCAAAATAGGCTAGAAATCTTTAAACCTCCCAATCTCTTAGATATAGCATCCAAATGTATTAAGGAGCTCAAATCCATGATCATATTGGAAAAATAGAAACAAGACATCCTAGGTCCATAACCTCATAGGTTCGGCCATCATAGGATTACTAGGTTAGAAACCTTTAAAATTTCCAATCTCTTAGACTTAGCATCCTAATGTCTTAAGGAGCTCAAGTCCATGATCATTTTTGGAAAACAATGGAAACTTTAAACATTCCAATCTCTTAGACTTAGCATCTAAATATCTTATGGAGCTCAAGTCCATGATCATTTTGGAAAATGAAAACTCAAACATCCTAGCACCAAAACATTGAGTTTCGGCCATCATAGGATAATGAGGAAAGGTTCTTTGTTTGATGAAAACTCATAGGCATCACAATGTATTAAGAGTTCTAAACCCATAATCATAGTTGAAAAGTTGAATCAAGCATCCTAAGCCTCAAAACCTCATGGTTTGGCCATCATAGGACAACAAGCTATCAAACCTTCCAACATTATAGACTTTAAGATCAAGGGGTATCTAGAAGCTCAAACACATGATCATTTAACAAGTTGAAACAAAACTTCCTAGGCCACCATGTATAGGTTTCGGCCATCCTTGGAAGAAATGGCTAGAAATTTTTGTTTAACACAAGCTCATAGTATGTGAAACTAGAGGTTAATATAAGACTATAGAAAGTGGTTTCAACTCAAAAGGATTTTTCTACAATTTCCTAGAGATTTTAGAAGTTGGAAACCCATTAAGAACACTTAATGAAAAAAATAGAGTAAACTATAAAATAAAAGGTGAAACTTGCAAAAAGATTGGTATGAGAGTATTAACCTTGATGCAAGGATCAACTCTTGTGAAGAACTTGAAGTGAAAATATGACTAAAAATAGAAGCTTTATGAGTATGAAGTTTGAAGAAAAAGGAAGAAGAAAGAATGGAGTTTTTGAGTGAGTAAAGTGAAAAGTGAAGAAGATGAGTGTAAATATAGGGGAAGAGAGAGAGAATTTAGTGCTTTGAGGGGTGGGGAGAAGAACTTGGTCTCCAAGTCTTGCTTAAGGCTTGTTTGGTTGAGGAAGAGAAAGGAAAACTAGCTTTTGTAATAAAATAACATTTAATTTAAAAAAGTAATGATGGTTATTTTTTTTAGTGTGTCATAAGCTTTTTTTTTAGACTTGTCCCCTCATGTCACTTCCATCACTTTTGTGTTCCCTCTTCTGCTCCATTGCATATCCGGTTGCACTTCCGATCGTATTTTACGAAGATTTCGCCCGGGTAAAATATTATATTTTTGATCCCGAACCCAAAATTTTGAAAATTATGTTTCCGGCTCAGTAAACTTATACTGACAGTGAAAACGCAGACCGACTTCCGTCTCAATTTTCAACCGAAAATTTTACCGTGACTTTCTATCATAAGGTAGATTAGGAATATGATTTTATTTTATTCAAAAAAATATTTTCTAACTTTTATATTAAAATATAATTACTTATATTTTAATTGGTTAAACAGTATAATGAAAATCAGGTTGTTACATTTGCCACCTATGCCACCGATGTATCCATAGGCATCCCACGGCTCGGACATGGTCGTCCCTGATATAGATCCAGCTCCAGAAGTATGTCAGGATGCTGCACGTCACAGTGCTCTTTACCGACGATGGTTTCCGCATCGTCCACGAGGGAGTACTTCTAGCAGTAGTAAAGGAGTTGCATTAGGACCTTCCAGACCACCATAGCAGAGATATCTAGGAGCACGAGGATATAGTCAGGGTAGTTCTTGTAACAGCCCGATTTTCGGATAAGCTGTATTAACAGTAAATATATATTTATTTATATTTTTATATGAGACTTAGGAAATGATTTTGGAGGAAACAAAATCATATATAGAACCTACTCTATGGTAGGAAGCTTTGGTTAAAATTTGGGTTTAAAACTTAGACGAAAACCGGTCTGCGTTTTTTAACTGACAGTATAATTTTATACCGGCAGAAAACCTTAATTTGATCCAAAAACTGAAATTTGTTGATTTTTTATATTTTGTCCGTGAGGAAGTCTACTTTCCAAATTTCTGATCAGAAATAAAAAATTAGGTGTATTCCGACGAATTTTGGCGAAAGTTCGAACGAAAAACAGTCGGTGTTTTCACTGACAGTAAGATTTTAATGATCAGAAAATCTAATTTTGACTCGTGAACGAAATGGGTTATGATTAAATCATATTTCCAACGAGTCTGGTTAGTTTGAAAATTTTCGATTGAAAAATAGACAGAAACCCTAATTGGGAAACCGACGGAGTCGAAAACGGAACTGCAGAGACCCGTCAAGAGATCGGGACAACGAGTCATACATGATGACTCATGGAGGATGAGTCACCAAGCAGTTATGAGCATTAAATGCTAGTAATCATGACTTTTGGGTAAAATGACCAAAGTACCCCCAAGCTTTCGCGGGTAGTAACAAGACACATCTACGCACTCTTAACCACTCATTTTACATGGTTGTAAACCTCCCACATCTCCTCAATTTCGTGCAGCCATATATACTAAACCATACCTATTTCATTTTGCTTTCGTTTCATCATTTTCCTCTCAAAAACCGAAATCAGGTAACTGTCGGAGCTGCGTACAGAATTTCCGGGAACCGCTAACGGATAGGATCAATGACTCATTGGTGAGTCATTATGTGTGGCCCAAAATCAGCCACATCTACCTTAATTGTGATCCACATATTATTAACCATGATTAGCCAAAATAACCTTAGTTAAGTTTACTATTAACTATGGTTAATCATATATTAATTAAATAATCACAAAACCCATTAATCTAAAAGCTAACAAACCAAACAAAGGCTAAGATCTACCCTATAAATACCCCAAAACCGTGGCCTCCCTCCCCCTTCACTCACTTCCTCATCTGTTCCATTTCTTCTTCACTTTTTCTTCAAAAACTCCATTGTTGTTCTTGCACAACTTGATCATTCTTTCACTTTCTTTTAGAGGTAAACCCTTACTTCTAGGATCTTAGTTATATTCCTCATCTCCTTAAATCTCTTTATCAACCACTACTTCGGATTAGAGGAGAAGAATTGAGAGAGAAATCTCAATAGTTGCAAGAAGCCTTTGATGGAAGCTTTGAAACCAAGTTGGAGCAGTTGCAGTGAGGGAGTCTCCACACACTCTTAAACCGTTGGATCATTCCCAAATTTTATAAGAAGGTTCAATACTTGTGGTTCTTCATATCAAACGGTCAGAATTTGGAACAAACCTCCAGAGTGTTAGATATGAAGCTCGGACAGTAGGCCTAGGAGGTGAGAAACTCAACCCGGGTACTACCAAACCAGTCACAATATAATTGCGATCTGAGATTCTTTAACCATTGGATCAAGCTGAAACTTTGTGAGATTGTTTCTGAAGGATATTTCTTCAGTCTCACCGTTCAGTTTTATAAATAAAGATCTGTGTCCATAGTAATGAAGCTCGAACAGTAGCCCTGTTTTGGTAGCTTTTCACTAGGATTCATGAGCTTATTTTGAATCCGATTTCTCCTAAGTCCAGCCGTTGTTCTCGTAAGTTTTTCCATCGATTTTTTCTCTTGATTCAAGTAGATTTATTTATTTGAAACCCTATTGTTGATTCGGTTGGTATTTGGTGTTTCCGGCGAATTGTGTTACTCGTACGTGTAATCGGGACGGAAAGCGGAACGGTGGATGTGTAAGGATGGATGGTGGCAGATTTGTCGATGTTGTTGGACAGCGTGATGAGGTTCGTGGCAGTAACGTGGACCCATTCGGAGCTTGTACGGGAAAGCGTGCATGTCAATCAAGTGGGGGAAAGAATCAACCTATCGTCGGAATCGATAAGTAGTAGATTATATGATAATTGTGTAGGGCGACCTAAACCCTACTAGTAGTCGAGTAATCGAGAAGACCAAAATCACATTGGAAACCTTTTCTGTAAAACCAATGGTGATTCGGGGATTGTAGGCTTATCGACGTTAGGATGATTTTTATCTTATTTGAGGTTGATTGAATTTATTATTATTATTGAATTGCTTATGTGATATTTTGTGGTATTTGAATATTTTGTGATGTTATGTTATGCATGATCTGTCTGGTGGTTAATATGATGCTTAGTGGATTTTAAGAAAAGATATATACGTTGTTCGAGAGATAGTTGTTTGTTTTGGGTGTGAGAATAATGGTGATTTAGAAGTGCCTAACCTAGATGATTTATTTTAAAGAGGTATGGTGACCTAGAATATATGTTGAGTTCTAGTGGAAGGTTAAGGCACTAGGATGTTGTTAAAATGGGTTGGTGAGGTTCACGTGTATTGGTAATATAATACACAAGGTCGGTGTTGTTGTTCACAACCGTGTATTGGTAATATAATACACGAGGTCAAGAGTTCTTGCTAGACCGTTCCACCTTAGAAATAGGTTGTGCAGCTATAGTGTCATTGAATTTCATTGAGCACCCCCGGGAGTGGACGGGGTGTGCACCGGGAGCATCGTGCAGCTATAGTGTCATGCTTTGCATGAGCGTTCTCACCATGGAAGAGAATGTGCACCGGGAATTTGGAACCTGTCGCTTGAACAATTGACTAACATTCCCCGAGAGGAATGCGTGAAAGAAATCAGTGGTGGCCACGTCAGTATGAAAGTCTAGTTGTATGAGATTGGGGTAGAGGATGATATTTGAATTTGAGGATGTTGTGCTAGTTAGGTATTGAATGATGATTTGTCTGTGACAATTACTGTATAGTTTACTATTACTCTTTTCCGTTTTTTTGATGATAGAACTGCTTCTTATCCCCTATATTTTTGTATTCTTGTGGGCTACTTTACTTACATTAGAAGAACCAATGGAGGATTATGTTGCTGAGGAGCTGGACGGAGATTTATATGAAACAGAGGTTGCTAAGGAGTTGGATGGAACTCCTTACGAACCAGACGCTGGAGGTCGATCTGTGATCCACGGTGATTAGAATATAGACACTGTGGCCAGTGTGTCTAAGGAGTATTTTTACATGTTTCCGCTAAGTATGACTTTTATTTAAGTTTATGCCTGTGAGGGATCCTACTGAGAGGATACCCTCAACAGTGTTTTGGTAATGTAATAAATAAATCGGTGTGTATTTATATATTACAATGTTGATGTGTTTAATTTGCAGAAGTTATATGATTATTAAATAAGTTTTAATTTTTACGTATTTTTCATGCTTAGCACACGATTAAGAAATGATTTAAGAGGGAATTAATCTAATAAAACACTGGGGCATAACGGGGTATCTCAGTTCTAGCCGTCCATGCTAGGATTGCCCAGTGCGTGCTTTGTATATATAGGTGGTGAGTGTGAGCCCATTTTTGATGTATTTTGAGAGGGGTTGGGGTGTGGAGTGTTGGTGAGACTATCTTTCTTTGATCTTTGATGTATTTTCGTTTTATGATGGTTTGTATTATTGGGACCCTACTAATGGGGTACCCTCAACAATATTTCATGAAATAACCAAAGTTAACACAAGAAGGGGGGTTGAATTGTGTTTACCAAGTTTTTAGGAAACTTTGAAAATATTTTTGCAGGCACAACAAGCAAAAATAAAGCTAGAGAAAATTAGACAAGTGACTCATCTAATTTTGGAACAGTTCACACGCACACACAAGAGAAGGTTTAAAACAGAGTTTGATATTCACAAAATTAACTTTCCAAGTTAAAAGCTTAAACAAATAAATTCTTAAATAAATTAAAGAGATAAGGGAAGAGGGATATCACTCAAGAGTTTTATACTGGTTCACCCCAAAAGCAGTAGGGCTACGTCCAGTTCTTGGCAGCACCAAGTTTCCACTAGAGCTGATCAGATTACAGTACAAGTATTCTTTTCACACCTAGCCTCTCCAGGCTCACACTCAAACAAGTATTCTTTTCTCACCTAGCCTCTTCAGGCTCAACTGTAATGGTTAAAATGATTTGAGTATTTAATACAACTTTGCATGTCTTTCAGATAACATTGAAAGAGTGGAATAAATGAAGGAATAAAAGACTGCGAAATTTATGTCAACTGATTGAAGAGATAATCAATGAAAGAGTGAATGATTAAATGAGCAGAGTAAATGCTTCTTTAAATATGTGCACAATTTCTTGACTTCATCTTCATGGTTTGGTCTAAATAAGGGCTTCAATCAGTTTGATCTATTAGACATAACTTCATAAAGTGAACTCCTTCGGTTTGAACTTCTGCAACGCCATTAATGCCAAAGAGTCGTTCTGGCTAAGCATTAAATGTTCAGGGACGTTGAGCTTTTGACATAGGAGACCAAGATTACACTTTGTTCTGAGCAGCTGTTGTTTCAGAGTGCAGCAGAGTGCTTTAGTACTTGCAGCAGAGAACTTTCCCATTTCAGTGCAACACTCAGTTCACCTTTTGGAAAGTACTTTTACTTTGATCTTTGAAATAGCTAAAAGTCACTGTCGTGGTATAGAGGTGGCGTGTTTATTCTTTAAACACTTGAAAGAATGAATTCTTTATTCTTTGTTCTTTGTGCTTTTGTCTAGAGGTCTTAGAGGTCCTTAAGAAAGGCATCTTTTCAAATAAAGTTGTCTTGGACTTTCTTCTGACATTCTGACAATAAGACTTGTGCAGTAGAGTCTAAAAATTAGACGGGTAATGTTGAGTCTGAAATCACTAAGGCTTGTTCAGACTTTTGATCCTTGCCACGTCATCAACTAGATCGGAACATTGACTAAGAGTTGACTTGGTCTTTGACTGAGTTGACCTTTCTTTTAGAGGGGTGGTTTTTCAGAGAAGTCTGAAAAAATGCAACTCACTAAAACTTAGACGGGTCAAAATTAGACGAGTGATCCTAAGACCAATCTTCTGCAAACTTAAATTGTCTTGACAGTTATTTCATATAGTTCAATAATACCATACTTAATATATTTGGAATCATCAAAACTTAGAGAATTTACACATTGAATGTGTTCCAGACTTATGAGGTCTCAACATTTCAGTGCAGTACTTTTGTATGATATATATAGATATGTGTGATGTGATGTTATATTGTTGTTATGTATATTTAAGTTTTTATATATTCGTTGTTTTCTGTATATACGCTTAACGCTAATATCACAATTAAGATTAATTAATTAGGTTCTCTTTAATGGGACATCGGGGTTGTCTCATTTTCCGGCCAAACGAGGTGAGTTTTCATGAAACTTTCTGGTTCATCCTCTTCCTCTCACTGTCCACTCCATAACTCACGATTTTGGGCAAGAACCGCCGCGAGCCGTCAACGACCGCCGCACCGGAGTGTCGTCGGAGCACCGCCGGAGCACTATCGTCCGCACCATCTTTCCTCCTTCGCTGTTTGGTGAGTAGAATTTTACTCACTCACTTTCAGATTTAAAAACCCCAATTCTTCAAACCTAACCTTTTGATTTCAGTTTTAGAATTTGAAATTAACTATATTTTTATGCAATTGGGCTGTGAATTGGTATTTTTCTAAGCTAATTTTATTACTCTTTTGTTAAATTAATTTTTCCCGAATTGTGTTTAAGAACCCTAAGCCCTAACTTGCTTTTATTATGAAATAGATTATGTTTTAGTGCATTAGAGTAGTTCATTGATGATTCCTTAGGTTAATTTCATATTTCTTTGACTAAATTGGTTCCCCAAAAAAATTTAGTGAACTGTTAAAACCCAATCAGTTTTTAAGTGAAAAACTAAGGAATTGGATCCTCTCCTGTAACATGATGGTCATGTTAGAGAGATATAGACACATCTTTTAATATACATGGACCCACCATGATTGGTTATAGCTCTCACTAGTTACAATTTTAAAATTTTCTTTCTTTCTCTCTCCAACAGGAAAGAATCCTGTTTTATGTAAACAAGAGAGAATCCAAATCCAAAAACTAATGTTGTTTCTTAGTTAAATCAATTATTTAAGTTGCACAAACTTGTATTTTGTGATAATAAATTATTTATTTTGGTTCTGTTTGCTATTGGTTATGCTGATGGGCAATTTTCATTTATGTGGTTGTGACTGTCATGCTTGGAGGAGCAGGATTTGCATTTCTTTGAGCTGTCAGGAATTGCCTGCGCCTTGCAGTGAAGCGCCAAAGGAACCCTGGAACGTCATGCCAGGTGGGGGAAGATAATACATTAGGTGTAATGTGGGTTTTGATGTGGGTTTAATATATATGCTTAGGAATTTCATGAAATGAATTGTTTGGGGTTTGTTGTTATAACTTGCTTGATTATAACTGTATTGATTGCAATTGTGAATTATACAGTTTGTATGATTGAGATTTTAGCTGATGCTATGTGAGATATTTGTGTTGTTTGAAATGATTGCTTTTGCTGGTTTTGGTTGTTTCTTATGGCTTGGAATTAGAAATAGGGGACCCCATTATTCCCATTGGACTTAAATCATGTACGATGTTGTTGGATGAAAAAGGCAACAAGAGTAGAGCAGTAATGTGTGTGTGAAGAGGCGTCAGGGAACTTTGAAGGCATATTAGTTAATTAAAATTATTTTATTAGCATATAGGTATGATTCTCCAAGAATGTGGATGAATTCTACAAGCAATTGTGTCCTATTGCAAGTTTATTAGACTAAGGTTTGTTGGACGTATGTTTTAAAGTAATTGCTAAATTAAGAAACAAGGTATAATGCTAATATAATTCTATGGACTGTATAAGTTGAGTATGATGACCGTAATGGGTAGGTGGACAAGATGAATTGATCATGATGTGCATTAATTTGAGTGCCAAGAGTTCTTAAGACAACAAACGTGGTATAATAAGGGAATGATGTGTCTTATTACTATTGTGGGTAAGTTGAAAGGTTGATATTATAGTAATAGAGTTCCTTTAAGGTGGAATGTTGTAAGCATTAGGAAATAATTAATAGGAGTAGGCTTGGACTATGGGAATCAAGACGGATAGTATTAAGACTTAAGATGGATAGTAATAAGGGGTAATAAAGTGTGTTATGAAAAGGAAGGTGGACATTGTTCTATGTTGTTTAGATTATGATGAGGGATATGTTCACGAAAGCAAGTAATTATGATGGAATTATATGTGGGTATAATACTTTAAGGTTATGAAATAGATATTATAATTATATGATAGGTACAAGGACGTGTGGTTTTATTAGTTATGTTTGATGGTAAAAAGTGTGTGGTGAGCTTGATGTGTATATCTTATATGAAAGTAATGATAGTCCTGTTTTGACCACAATCCTCATTTGCAAATTTTTGCCTAAGGTTCAAATTCGAGAACCTTGTTTATTCTGTTGGCTGTGGCAACCATCACCCAGGGGGGGTGAATTGGGTTTAAAATAAAAACGAATTATTTTTTGATAAATTAAAAACCTTTTAATATATAAACGGAATTTGCAGCGGATACAAGATTATTTTCAAATTAAAGCGCTTGATAAAATAAACGGTTTGAAATTGAAGCACGATAAGGAAAACTTCACAAATAATAAAGCGTAGGAAAAGTAAATGATTGTGGAAAATAAAGAGGATAGGGAAAGAAGATGAACACGATGATATATCCTGGTTCGGCCACAAACTACCCATGTGGCCTACGTCCAGTTCCCTAGGTAATATCACCAAGGGTTTCCACTAAACTCTAGTTTTTAAAAGGATCAACTGGAACCTTTACAATTCAGAGAACCCTTAACACAAATCTCAAGATATACTCTCCCTTATGTAAGAGCCTCAAAATAACCAATGTGATCACACCCACTGAACACCTACAAGAGATATACCCTCTCTTGTAAGAATGGTAACCAAAAGATGGTTTGAGTTGATCCAACTCTTACCAATATCAAGCACTCTTAATAGTGCAGATAAATAAATTGAAGCACAATACAAAAACACCTATATGGTGTAAAGCTCTCTCAATATAATATGATCAAAGTGTAAAAGTGAGAGTAGTATAAAGAGAAATAGCTTTTCAAAGTTTTAGCATAGATACAAAATGATAATTTCATACTCTAAATTGTGCCTAAATTTCCTATATATAGACCATGAAAGATTATGCCAAAAGCTCTCCAAAAATCAATTTTTCCACATAATAAACGATTATTTAAAAGTCATAATCGATTATTTTGACTCAAATTGAAAGAGCGTCTCTTTGAGACAGTCGCAGCATAATGGATATGCTAATCGATTATTTCAGCATAATGGATTATGCTAATTGATTATTGGTTCTCTGTTTGAAATTTTGCGAGCACTTAAAATCATATAATCGTTTACCTTATAAGCATAATCGGTTATTCATATTCAAATTCAAACTTAACGGCTAGAAAGGAGTTATTACTCATTAAAACACAATTAATAGCCAATTAAGTTGATTTATAAAATGTGATCAAAATGGCATAATCGATCACTATAAACGATTGTTGCACTTCAAATTCAATTTTCAAAAGCACAACAGCTCTATTATTGATTACTCTTTAAAGCGTAATTAAGAGCATGATAGTCGATTATATTAATCGATTATTACTAGATTCAAATTTGAATTTGAAAACATAATGACTGAGCTTTAATAAACCATTTAATATCGTATTAAAGCCAATTAAGTTTTATTTTAAAAGCTCTTTAATGTGTATGTGTGATCAATTTTAATTATGAGAGCTTTACTTACTATTTACAAAAATTCTAAAATAAGCAATACAAGTAAGAAAATTTCCCTTAACCTATCTTGATTGCTTGCAGTCCTTTTACCACTTTTTGAAATTTAGTCCTTCTAACTTTTTATTTTGTCAATCATCAAAACTAAAGTACCTGCTAAGGCATATATTCACATACTCTTGAATTTTCTTAACGTTGAGCGTCAGTTCGATTTCGATGTAATTCGGCTCTAAGTATAAGCCAATCGGTGCAATAGTTAAGTCGCTTAGGGACTTTTGTTGACGTGCATTTGTTTCCAAACTTAGATTCGGGAGTTGTGGGAATTTTATTATTAGTTGGTATCAACTCTCTTTTTATTGAATTTAAGAATCTAATCTTAAGGTTTATCCTTATTTATCTTTTGTTAAGTCTTGGGCTTAAAATTAATGTCACATATAGTATCGTGGAATTTTGGAAATGAAAAGTTAAAGATTTTCAAATCTTAGTCTTATGAAAAGTTTAAATCTATGGTTTGTACTTAATTTTCAATATCAAATGTTAAGTTTAACTATTACCATTTAATTAATTTTAGCCTAAGTATGCTTTAATTAATTTTAAGTGTTCAAATGAATTTGTGTTGAAAAGAATGATTTTAGTTAATGGTCTATTCAAGCCCAATTCTTAACAATAATTATTTTTTTTAAATTGATACCGGCGCTTTGGAACTTTTAGTTCCTGCTTTGTTTGTCTTCGGACAACATTCCAACCTAATCATAGTCGTTGTCGTTCCGAAGGTATAGGCACCTATTTATAGGCAATTAGGGGACTGTGTGGGTGCCACAGAGACCTTGGGAATAGTCAGACGTGGATCCTGCCAATGGTTCAATGTACAAATGCACTATGCCGGTGGAGACTTGGACAGTAGGGCTATCTTGACACTCCGATGAACTAACTATTATTCAGATGTTAAGTACTCTCGTGTGAAACTGCCGAGGAGAAGTTAGAGCTTCGATGTAAAGTTGATGATGCCTCTTGTGATTAGAAGCATAATCAAAAGTACAAAGCACCCCACAAGCAAACTGGAGCAGTATTAATTGAAGAACAGCCCAAAGAAAAAGGCACCCAAAAATAAAGCAGTAAAACTCCAGAAGCACACCAAGAATGTAAGTGTAAAATACTGTTAGTCCACCTAAAAGCCACGCCCACCATTCCAAGACACGCATTGGATAAACTATATGGCAAGAAAGTACTAAGCTGAAGCATAGTACTCAATTAGACCTTCAACCCAAACGAACAGCAAGAGCATAGGAGGAATTAACCCAAGGGCCAATATAAGGGAAGCACAATGGTGCTACGACATTGAAAAAATCTGCTAACTAGCCCTGAAGACGTCCCTGCTGATGCTGCGTAGTCAAACTGCACACACAGGGCCTAAAATTCTCATAAGTACTCCACATAAAGTTAGAGTAAAGCCCTGCAACCTGTCATTAAATCGTGATAGTACCCCATAGGACACACACACCACTCTGAGTAAGAGTAACCACAAAAATCTTTATCTGCACTAAACCACTGCCATGATCTTATTCTAATCAATTCAGTTACTGTGGAAAAGGCAATAGGTGAGTTGTTGAAAACTGAATCATTCCTTTGCAGCCAGATGGACCATACAGTGGTATGCCAAAACAAATTCCTAAACCTCCTCAGTTTTTTCATTCTAAAAAGACCTCTATGTGCTAAGTAAATGATGTGTTGACTCTTGTTGAACACCACAGAGGACACAATTGCACAGGTTAGCATCGGCAAGTACACCTCTCTGCAGAAGATTCAACCGCGAAGGCAAACGATCAAGGGGTAACTTCCAAGAGAAGGCCAGGACTTTCCTAGGAACACAGCTCAACCAGAAATGCTTAAATAAATATGAATCTCCAGAGACAGTATTGAACAAAGTTGAATTTTCCAAAAGAAAAGCATATGCCTTCTGAGTACTCCTTTGAAATCCCTATTTTCCACTTGACTGCTTGTTTGTTTACCTGCATGCACATATTGTTTGTTTCTTGTTGGCAACGATTAGTTTCATCTGATGAGTGGAGACTAGATGCGGAAAGGCTAGAAGATGCCGAGGAAGTGATAGAAGAGAATTATGAAGATGTCAGAGCTTCGATGTAGTTGTGTAATTTGTTGATATATGTTTATAATTAGGTTCTTTAAAGTACTTTTGAAATGTTATTTTAATTTCTGGTAACCGTGAGAAAATTTATAAACTTATTTAGTTTTCGAAAATTCAATGTATGTGATTAGTTCACATACTTATGATAATTCATTTGAGAATATTGTATTTAATTATTTTAAGTTTCTAGTGTATAAATGGAATTTTATTTATTTCTCTCTCCTAGCAATTGATGTAAGCCAGTGATCAAATTTTTTTATTTGAGAAATTTTTTATTTATCAAATGTTTACTAGGTTTTATGTGGACGCATTCAAAGCTCCATTTTGTTAAAAGAAGTCATTTCGAAAATATCCCTGAAAATTCTTATTTTATTAAATTAACTAGTCTTAATTAAAATATGGTGTTACACATCCAACTTTTATGATATTATCATAATACAAGTAAATACTATATGTAAGTTCCTGGACAAGTTCTCAGAAGAAATATTACAACATATATAGTCTAAACATAAAATACTCATATAATAGTACATCTTCTACAAAGCTTGTCTGAACAGACTATACATTCTCCCCACATTCAAGACCACTTCGCTTTGGAGAATAGCAGCACAATTGAGCAGCAAGTAATTCATCTATCATCGTTATGAAGTTATGATCATTTGATCCTTTAGATGCGTCCGTCATCTTGCTATCCAGTAAGCCTACTAGGCTCAGAAAAGCACAAATGGAAAACAAACATAACGGATAGGAGGTAAGATGACTATCATCTATACAAAAGGTTAGTAAAGTAGTAATAGTCCAAAACAAGCAGGAATAAAACATGGCATCACAACTGAAATAAATTAGACAATTAAAACAATATCAAGTATATTCATATCATTTCAATTAATTGTAAGGGTATAAACATAACGTCTCAATCATATATTGAAGTTGACATAGGGAAACACAAGAAGGGGGGTTGAATTGTGTTTCTTAACAGTTTTTCGAAAAAGCCTTTTCTCAAACCTTTTTGCAAGCAAAACAATATATGCAACACACAAACAAGAAAACCTTTTTAAGGAGTTAACAAACTCAGATTCAAGTCCCCACAGTTAGTATAAATAAATACTGTAAAAGGTTAGGGATAGAAGATTCACACAAGTGATTTATCCTTGTTCACTCTCTTCCAACTGAGAGCTACGTCTAGTCCCTTCTACCTGAAGGTTTTCTCCACTATTCTCCAAATAGATTACAAGCATTCAATAGCTCTTCAGGCTACAAGGATTCTTTCTCTACCGAGCCTCTTCAGGCTCTAACTCAACAAAGAGATTTACAGTTTTGATCTAAGAACTCACTAAGTGTGAGAGTATGAAAGTTGAAGATCAGTTAAGATTACAAGTAAACTTGTTCTATATATTTCAACAGAGTTTTGGCACTTTTGATATTAGATAGTCTCTTTTTTTTCTTGAGGTTCATCCAGTATTTATAGATGGAGTGCTTTACTGTCTTGAACTTTCTTCAACGGTCTTCAAATTGTATCCGTTTAGACATGGCATTAAATGCTAGGATCCGTTGAGATTGATAGCTTGATATGCTTCATGGAGAAGTGCTCTTGTTTATCAAAGGAATCCTCAAAGTAGAGCTGTCACTTCCCTATTGTACCGAAGGTTGCTTTCTGACTTTCCTTCTTTGTATTGGGTTTAAACTTTACAACAATATAGGTGACATAGTACAAAGGTTTATGTTCTCGATGGTACTATGTTTCTAATCTCAAGAAACAAGGAGTTAACAAATGAAGTAGTAAGTGAAAGAGACATATATTCCTTTGAATTAAATATACAATCATTTGAAATAAATACGCTTATACTAGACAAGTTCATTTTTACTAGTTAGTAGACGTGCAGGTCTTTGGTCGTGCAAAATTATCTTATCAGTAAAGCAGGCTCGTCTACTGATATTGCGTCAATAATTTATCTCAATAGCTCGTCTGCTGACGTGGCGTCTAGTATGACTTCTCGTCTATTATCAAGTCTTTGGACTTACTAATTTTACTAGAATATTTTTATTCGCTCGTCTACTACTCTTTTCTTAGACTTAGATACTCGTCTAGCATTTATTACCTTAGCCAATTTTTTAAGGCCTCGTCCAGCGGTAACTTCATAAACTCATAACTTTATCAATCTTTTGAAGACTCGTCTAGAGCTTGAGAAATAGACCCGATACTGCAACTGTATATATATTTCCTCTTCTTATCACAACTTAGAAATCCTGCAAGCTTTCATTTAAACAAGTTAGATCTTTGAAAATAATTTGCCAAACAAATTTAACCTTTTTGTTAACATCAAAACTTAAGAGATTATTTAAGCCAAAACCACTTTGGTTCTAACAATCTTCCCCTTTTTGATGATGACAAAAACCAATTAAATTTGTCTGAGCAAAGTCTAACAGAGCTACAGAGCTCCCGCTAAGACAAAGTATACAAACTTAATAAGTTAAGCATCATATAACAAATATTGAGAATAAGTACTAAAACATAGTATTAGAGCTTTGAAGCATACATGTAATCAGGCAAACACAAATCAGAACATATGTTTAATCAAAAAAGCATGAAGGCAGCAATTTAAACAGATATGCATATGCAGTAAAACACTTAGATCAAAAACTGACTTTTTATAAAATTTAATTCTCTTTCCTTAAAAGGAGTGGACCATCATTGTCAGTATCAAAACCAAAAGTTAAAAGATAAATTAAGATGGGGGTGGAGGTGGCTAAAGAGGATTCTGATTTGGAGGTGGAGGAGGTGGTTGAACTTGGTTTGGTTGAAAGCTGGTCATCAAATGAATCATTTGACTTAAAGGAGCATTGGTAGGTGCCAACTGTTTTGCCACTTAAGCTTCAATTTTCTTCTCCAAAATCTGATCAAGGTCTGGTGGCAAAAAGGATTTGGAGCTTTCAGTAGTAGCATGCATAGTGCCTTGACCTGGCAGAATAGTTAGAGCTTGAGAGTGTTGGGGTTCTTTGAGACACCCCGATGCCCCATTAAAGAAAAACCTAATTAACTAAAACTTAATCATAATATTAGCGTTAGACATATGCAGAAAACCATAAATATTAAAAAACTTAAAAGTAAGAACAAAATTAAACACCACACCACACACATATATATAAATACAGACATACTGTGCTGATAAACTAAAGAGGGTACTCCATCAGTAGGTCCCAAAAGATACATACTGATACAAGATGATATAAGCAACGAAAATTAAAACGTCACAAAAGGATGCACTGGCCATAGACTCTAAACTCAACGGCTAGAGGTCACTACTCGTTGATAACTCTTTTAATGAACAGTTATTTACTCTTTCTTAGCTTGTGTTTTTGTAATCTTTAAGTATTTTATGTGGATGTTTTAGGTGTTTTAAGTTAGTTTAGTGTAATATGTCTCTCTGTATAAATTTCGTTTAATTTTCTGTTTTTGAGTGTCTAGGAATATGCTTAATGTGTTTCTTGAGTTTTGTTAGGTTTTTGTTGAAGTTTAGAAAAGCTGCTTGAAAATGCTCTGGGCATGCTGCAGCATACGGACGCGAATTCCTTATCAGAAAAGAACAAAAGCTGAGCACCTTTTCTCTCTCCTGCTAACTGTCATAAAAAGCTGAGGGCGTCCTTGCTGATTTCTTTAGGGTTTTGTGGTGGTACATTTGAGGAAATGGGCCCAAGCACTTATTTTAATATCAATTTTAATGGCCCAAAAGTAGGAAAGACAAAAAGGCCTTTGTAAAACCCTAAAAAGGTGATATTCACTTACTTTTTAAGAGGGGGCTGCAGAAGACAGCAGCTAAGGAGGACGCATAGCAGCAGCCAAGGGTCATCTTCCTCCTCTTCTTTGTTCCATTTTCGTGCTCCCTTTGTAATGACTTTCTTCTCATTTTTACATTTGCGTTTGTAAGCTCAACATGAGCTAAACCTCTTAAGCTTTAGGTATGTTATTGTAATGAATGCTTAGCTGTTTTTATGCAATGATATGTTCTGCATTTTCCTTTATTATGTGTTGAATGTTGTTTAGTAAGAGTGGCCAACTTAATTAAATATCAAGCTTATTTGGCTTGGAAGAATTAAGTAAGTGGAAAGTGATAAAGGATTGGGATTAAATCATTAATTGGAAAATTAAATGGTGTTGAATAGACTAGGAATAGTTATTCAAGTCCCTAAACTAGCTGGAACATGCTTATTAAGAGGATGGTGTAATTAATCTGAATCTAGGAATAGAAGGCAGTTAATGAACCTAATCCTTAAGTGTTGGAAAACACACTTTTATTTCTTGGAGTTAAATACTGGAGCATACACAGAGCATAATTTAAGCTAAGCAGGATTTATGAAAGAGCATACCTAGAGCTATTTTCTCCATATTTGACAGCACTCTCTTTTTCTGTTTATTTGCCCAGCTCAAGTTTTATTTAAGAAATTCATTTACTTTCACTTGCACACACACAACAATTTTTGGTTACCTACTATAACTCCTAGAACATATAATCTGAACTGGAATTTGCTACAGCATTACAATCCTTGTGGGAGCGATATCTGACTTAGTTTCTATATTACTTGATGCGATTGTGTATACTTGCACAAGCTTAAAGACATCTGTTTTTAAGGCAACAAGTTTTTGGCGCTGTTGCCGGGGATTGTTAATGGTGTTAAAATTCTGTTTTTAGATTATTAGTTCTGTAGTTAGATTTTCTAATATTCTAGGTGACTTGCTGTAGCATCAGCTACAGAAATTGAATTCTGCTGCAATAATATCTGTTGCAAGCTCTGAAATGGCTGAAGAAGAGCAGCATGATAGTATGTCTCTGGCCAACAACAGGGACAGTGCAATCAGAGGGTATGCTGTGTTTAACCCTGAATCTATGAATACTGGAATTGTGAGGACTCCAATCACTGCACCACAGTTTGAGTTTAAACTAATGATGTTCCAAATGCTACAAGCAATTGGAAAATTTAATGGTGCTGCAACAGAGGATCATCACTTGCACTTGAAGCAATTTCTAAATGTGGCAAGCAACTTCAAGATTCCAAACATCACTGATGATGAATTCAGACTGAGATTGTTCCCATTTTCCTTGGGAGGCAAGGCAAAGAATTGGTTGAATACTCTAGAGCCAAACTCAATTGACTCATGGAGCAAATTGGCTGAGAAATTTCTTGTTAAGTTCTTCCCTCCAACCATTAATACAAAGATGAGAAATGAGATCATGGCTTTCAGGCAACATGATGATGAGCCATTATTTGAAGCTTGGGAGAGATTCAAACAATTGTTGAAGAAGTGTCCTCACCATGGCATCCCATATTGTATTCAGATGGAGCACTTTTACAGTGGTGTCTCACATAGTTCAAGGATGATGCCGGATGCCTCAGCTGGAGGCAGTCTGCTCACTAAATCTTACAATGAAGCCTATGCTCTGATAGAAGGGATTGCAGCTAACAGTTATCAGTGGCCAACAACTAGACAAGCTGTAGCAGGAGCCTATGAAGTGAGTGATATATCTACACTTTCAGCTCAGATACTTGCCTTAACCAATATGGCAAAGGGAATGACTATGGGAAACCAAGGAAACTCTGTAGCTCCACTTATCAGGACTGAAGAAATGGTGCATGAGCAAATGTACATGACAAATTCTATCTCCTGTGTATATTGTGGTGGAGAACACCGTTTTGAGAACTGTTATGCAAATCCTGCCTCAGTTAACTATGTAGGGAACAATAACAACAGAGGAAACAATTCATATGGTAATACATACAATGGAGGGTGGCAGCAATTACAAGTACAACAAAAAGCTCCAGAACCATCTCTAGAATCTGTGCCAAAGGCATTTATGACAGAAACCAAGGCTGGAATGAGAAATCTAGAAACTCAAGTGGGACAGCTGGCTAGTGCAATCAACTCAAGGCAGATAGCTACATTACCTGCATCTACTGAAGACCCTAAATCCTCAAGTTCTAGAGGGGGAAATGAACAGTGCAAGGTGATTCACTTGAGAAGTGGTGAAGATGTGGAGGCTGCTGAACCAAAGAAGAAACCAGAGGTGAAAAAGTCAGAGTCTGAAAAGAAGGTAGTAGCAGAAGATGCTGCAACAGAACAACCTGCAGTTACTGAGAAAACACCCAATGCTGCAGCATCTCCAACTATACACAAATTGATTCCTGAAAGACCTCCTCCACCTTTTCCTCAGAGATTGAAGAAGGTCACATTCAATGTCTTTAATGCCCTCAAGTACCCAGATGAAGGCATGGAAGAATGCTCTTTCATACAATCATTTGATGAGCTGGTGGAACAGCACTTCCTGAATAATCAATCTGATTATGGCAATGTTGCAGCATCAGTAGGAGCTGATTACTTCTCTGATGAGGAAGGGGTGGAATTCTTGGACAGCAAGGCAGCTCAACATGTGTGGTCTAGAAAGTATGAATCATTGGAGCCAACAATAATCAAGAAAAGGTTGCTGCACAAAGAGAGGAAGAAGGTGAAAATGAAGAAGAAGATGAAGCCCAAGTCACTGGAGCAACACCAAGTAAGGTGTCACCACCAAAAGTGGGGGCACCAGGAGGAGCAACCGCATCAACGCACCAATGACTTGAAACAGAGCCTTAGAGGAGTGCTGCAGCTTGCTGCAACATCCTAAATCAGGATGCATTTCTAAACCCTCCACCTCATTACCATAACCCATGCTTTAATTTTTCTGCAAGTAGTGGTCATTAGGACCTTTTCTGTTTAACTGGTTTTAGGGCCATTAGGGCCATAGTTGTTTTAAATTTCTGCTTAATGAATGGTTGTGCATGTGCCCCACCCCTGTTTTGATTCCATATGATTAATGATTAAATGGAAGTGGCCTCTGGCCTTTTTGCTGTGTTGAAAATAAGATTCTTTGAATAAAACACTTGCTGACTAACTTAATGCTTTAACTTGACTGTGCACCATTAACTTTGTTGCACCACTGTCTAAGCTAGAAGACACATGTGTTCCAGCATGAACATATAAATGTGAGCCTGAGCGACAAAATTACACTGTGCATATAAACAACACTCATGCATTTTCTGTAAGGCTTGCTTTGTTTCTGTTTGATCTGAACACACATGATTGCACACACTTTATGCTTGAGGCATTTTCTTATTTTGTTTTTATTTTTAGCTAGTGCCTAAACAGCTAACCCTCTCAATCTATATGTCCTTAGTGTTACCCCTTTGAGCCTTAGCCCTTTATTGAGAAAACTAGCATATTACAAGCCCTTAACTGGAAAAACAAAGAATACCTGAATAGGTGGAGGTTAAGGATGCTTTTTGTAGCCATGTTCTGAGATAAGTTTGGGGGTGCTATGCTGCAACACTTATGCAGCTGCAAGGTTTTACAAATAAAAGGGGGGAAAGCAACAAAGAAGAAAGGAACTCTCAAATGTAAAAAAAAAAAAAAAAAATGACGCTGCAAAATTCCCCTATTTTATATATGTTTTGAAAAAAAAAAAGAAAAAAAAAAGAAAATTGAGAACAAAGAACAAAGAAAAATCTGAAATTTAACAACATTCTATTCTTTGTTCACAACAAAAACAATAAACTAGGATCTTAGTGAGGAAAGGAAGAAACAAATGTGTGAATTGTAGGAACAATGGGGATTGTGAGCTGAATTGAAAAGCATCATTTTGCTCTACCTTGAGATTAGCTACTTACCCAAATTTCTTAATCCCACCTGTCCTAAGCCCTATTACAACCATAAAAGACCTCTTGCTGTGTGTAATTCTGTGATGTTTTGATTGTGATAGAATCTTATCAAGTTTAGATCAGAGAGCATGTTTGTGGTGAGAGTGAAATTCTGATGAGAGGGTGAGAAGCAGAACCAACTATTCTGAGTGAGCTTGCTGCAGCATATGTTAATCTGACTTTAGACCAGTTTTGTAATAATTGTTGATTTGTGCAGGATAAAAAGAGTATTTTGTTAGGAATGCAAGTGTGGAATGCTAAGTCTTAAAAAGAATGAAAAATTTGGGTGATCCATGCATGCCATTCATTAAATAGAATTCTTCAGTTTCTTATATTTCTTCTCTATTACTTGAGGACAAGCAATGATTCAAGTTTGGGGGTGTGATAACTCTTTTAATGAACAGTTATTTACTCTTTCTTAGCTTGTGTTTTTGTAATCTTTAAGTATTTTATGTGGATGTTTTAGGTGTTTTAAGTTAGTTTAGTGTGATATGTCTCTCTGTATAAATTTCGTTTAATTTTCTATTTTTGAGTGTCTAGGAATATGCTTAATGTGTTTCTTGAGTTTGTTAGGTTTTTGTTGAAGTTTAGAAAAGCTGCTTGAAAATGCTCTGGGCATGCTGCAGCATACGGACTCGAATTCCTTATCAGAAAAGGACAAAAGCTGAGCACCTTTTCTCTCTCCTGCCAGCTGTCATAAAAAGCTGAGGGCGTCCTTGCTAATTTCTTTAGGGTTTTGTGGTGGTACATTTGAGGAAATGGGCCCAAGCACTTATTTTAATATCATTTTTAATGGCCCAAAAGTAGGAAAGACAAAAAGGCCTTTGTAAAACCCTAAAAAGGTGATATTCACTTACTTTTTAAGAGGGGGCTGCAGAAGACAGCAGCTAAGGAGGACGCATAGCAGCAGCCAACGGTCATCTTCCTCCTCTTCTTTGTTCCATTTTCGTGCTCCCTTTGTAATGACTTTCTTCTCATTTTTACATTTTGCGTTTGTAAGCTCAACATGAACTAAACCTCTTAAGCTTTAGGTATGTTATTGTAATGAATGCTTAGCTGTTTTTATGCAATGATATGTTCTGCATTTTCCTTTATTATGTGTTGAATGTTGTTTAGTTAAGAGTGGCCAACTTAATTAAATATCAAGCTTATTTGGTTTGGAAGAATTAAGTAAGTGGAAGTGATAACGGATATGGATTAAATCATTAATTGGAAAATTAAATGGTGTTGAATAGACTAGGAATAGTTATTCAAGTCCCTAAACTAGCTGGAACATGCTTATTAAGAGGATGGTGTAATTAATCTGAATCTAGGAATAGAAGGCAGTTAATGAACCTAATCCTTAAGTGTTGGAAAACACACTTTTATTTCCTGTAGTTAAATGCTGGAGCATACACAGAGCATAATCTAAGCTAAGCAGGATTTATGAAAGAGCATACCTAGAGCTATTTTCTCCATATATGACAGCACTCTCTTTTTCTGTTTATTTGCCCAGCTTAAGTTTTATTTAAGAAATTCATTTACTTTCACTTGCACACACACAACAATTTTTGGTTACCTACTCTAACTCCTAGAACATATAATTTGAACTGGAATTTGCTACAGCATTACAATCCCTATGGGAACGATATCTGACTTACTTTCTATATTACTTGATGCGATTGTGTATACTTGGACAAGCTTAAAGACATCTGTTTTTAAGGCAACACTCGTCCTCCAGCATCTGGCTCATAAGGAGTCCCGTCAAACTCCTCTATAGCTGGATCCTTCGCAGGGTCTTCTCAAAAATTACATAAAAGAACATACATAGAAAAGAATATAGGGAGATAAGAAACTATCTATCATCATATATGGAAAAGGGTATGTAACATATAAATAAAGGAACACAGACATGCATCGCAGATATATATATATATACAATCATCCTCAAGACACATTATCATCGTCTACCCTTCGTACTCATGCAACTTATGCTGACGTGGCCACCACCAATCCTGTCACACATCCCTTGCCCGCTGAGAGATGTTAGTCAGTCATCCAAGCGACGCGTCCCCAAACACCGGTGCACACTTTCATATGTAATGAGAATGCTCAGGCAAAGCAATGACACTATAGCTGCACAATTTCTCCGGTGCACACCCCCATTCCCGGTAGGGTGCTCATGCAAAGCAATGGCACTATAGCTGCACAACCTAAATCTAAGTTGGGACGGTCCCGCGAGGACTCCTGACCTCGTGTGTTCCAAACACACAACTGTGATCAACAACATGCATCTATATGGATCTCGCTGACATATTACTACCCTCTTTAAAAGAAATTTCGTCCTCGGAATTTATACCTCAGAAAAGATGTGGATATTGATGCTGCATGTTCGCCTCACGCTTCTAAGTAGCATCTCCTGTAATCTCATCCCAAATGACCTTGACCAAAGGAATTTGTCTACCGCGAAGCTCCTTAATCCTTCTATCTGCAATCCTAACTCGTAACGTGAAAGACATCATGAAGATTAGAAAAGTTAGGTGGTAAGGCAATACGGTAGGCTACTGACCGAAGAATCTGGAAAGGTCCAATGAATCTAGGAGTAAGCTTTGTAGACTTGATAGCTCTGCCAATTCCAGTCTTCGGAGTGACTCTCAAAAACACGTGATCACCTTCCTGGAATTCTAAGGGTCTCCTCTTCTTGTTACTGTAGCTGCTTTGCCTATCCTGCGCTTCCTTCATCTTTTCGCTGATCTTTCTAACCTGTTCCGTCGTCTGCTGTACCACATCCGGGCCCAATATCTGGCTTTCACCATTCTCATACCAACTCAACGGAGTCCTACATTTCCTGCCATACAAAGCCTCATACTGTGCCATCCTGATACTGCTATGGAAACTGTTGTTATACGTAAACTCAATCAATGGAAAAAACTCATCCCAACTGCCAATGTGCTCTAAAACATAAGCCCTCAAAAGATCCTCCAATGACTGAATTATTCTCTCAGACTGTCCATCCGTCTGAGGATGATAAGCAGAACTTATCCTCAACTTCATCCCCAAAGCACTGTGCAACTATCTCCAAAATCTAGCTGTGAATCTAGGATCTCGGTCGGAGAAATGCTCGACGGTACACCATGTCGCCTAACAACTTCCTTGATGTAGATCTGGGTCAACTTCTCTAAGCTATAACTCTTACCAATAGGTAAGAAGTGAGCACACTTCGTCAACCTATCGATGATAACCTAAATCGCATCATGCCTCTTAGGAGTTCGTGGTAATCCAACCATAAAATCCATAGCTATGCTATCCCACTTCCATTCTATCTTAGCTTTCTGACAAACCAAACAAGATAAAACATATTCTGCCACTTCCTTCTTGATTCTCGGCCACCAAAACATTTTCTTTAAATCCTGATACATCTTGGTGGCTCCGAGGTGAAAACTCAACTTACTCTTATGCGCCTCTTCCAAAATCATCTTCCTAAACTCTAAGTCCTCTGGCACACATATCATGTCCTTAAACCTCAACACACCATCTGACCCTCTACTAAACTCTGAAATCTTACCCTCATCTATTGCTAATAGTGATCATACCTAAGCATATTCTATCCTCACACAACTCTATCCCTAGGTTCATATCTCTAAACTGCTCAATCAACTCCATTTCCTTTACCATCATCACGGATACATGTAAAGACTTCCTACTCAGAGCATCTGCTACAACATTCCCTTCCTAGGATGGTATTGAAGAACAAACTCATAATCCTTGATAAACTTCATCCATCTACGTTGTCTCATATTCAGCTCCTTTTGATCAAACAGATATTTCAAACTCTTGTGTTCACTATACACATTGAATTTGGCTCCATACAAATAGTGTCTTCATATCTTCAGTGCGAACACTATAACTGCTAACTCCAGATCATGGGTCGGATAGTTCCTCTCATGAATTCTCAACTATCAGAAAGCATAAGCTACAACTCTTCCCTCTTGCATCAACACACAACCCAACCCTTGATATGATGCATCATAATACACGTCAAACTGTCCTAAAGGATCTGGTAAAGTCAACACTGGTGATGTGGTCAACTTTTCCTTCAACTTCTGAAAACTCTCCTCACATTTCTCCGTCCAAACAAACGTTGTACCATTTCTCGTTAACTGCATCATAGGCAACGCAATTTTTAAGAAACCCTCAATGAACTTCCGATAATATCAAGCCAATCCCAAGAAACTTCTCACTTCACTCACTGACTTAGGTCGCTCCACTCAAGCACTGCTTCAACTTTGGCAGGATCTACTGCTATTCTTTCCTTGTTAATCACATGACCTAAGAACTGAACCTCCTCCAACCAAAACTCACACTTAGAAAGCTTGGCATACAACTATCTATCCTTCAACACCTGCAATACTATTCTCAGATGTTCCTCATGCTCTTCCTGTGTAAGGGAATAAATAAGGATATCATCTATAAACACCACCACAAACTTATCGAGAAACGATCTAAAGATCATGTTCATGTAATCCATAAACACTGCTGGAGCATTGGTCACACCAAAAGACATAACTAAATACTCATAGTGTCCGTACCTCGTCCTGAAAGTTGTCTTGTTTATATCCTCCTTCTCCACTCTAATCTGATGATATCCGGACCTCGGATCAATCTTAGAAATTTAGAAGCTCCCTTTAATTGATCCATCAGATCATCTATTCTAGGCAACGGATACTTATTCTTGATCATCACTTTATTAAGCTGCCTGTAGTCTGTGCACAACCTAGCACTTCCATCCTTCTTCTTAACAAACAACACCAGAGCTCCCCACGGTGAAACACTAGGTCTGATGAATTCCTTCTTCAACATATCATCCAATTGTTCCTTTAACTTGGCTAACTCCGCGGGTGACATCCGATAGGGTGTTATAGATATAGGTCATGTCCCTGGTACAAGATCTATGGTGAACTCCACTTCCCTCTCTGGTGGCAAACCCGAAACATCGGGAGGGAAACCTTAGGATATTCTCTCACGATAGGCATAGAATCTATACTCGGAGTCTCCTTAGCTTCCATTGAGAAAAGCATCATGTACAGCTGAGAATCATCACTCTTCAGAGATACTCCTTCATTGGCAGATACTATGCTAGAAGGCTCAAGAAATGACAAGATCTTGCTGGAACAATCTAACACTACATGGTTAGCCGAAAGCCAATCCATGCCAAGGATAATATCTATCTGCTGCATAGGTAAATAGATAAGATCCACAAGGAATGTCCTATTCTCAACAACTATAGGACACTATAGACAAACAGACATGGTAGTCAAGGAATCATTGGTTGGGGTAGATACTGTAAGGGTATAAGGTAACTGAGAAACAGACAAATGTAAATGATCCGTACACACATGCGAAATAAATGAATGTGTAGCACTTGAGTCAAACAACACAGACGAGAGTCTACCTGATATCAAGCACATACCCTAGATAAGATCTGCAGATTGAAAGGATTCATCTCCCCTCACGATAAACATCCTCCCTGTGGCCTGAGGTCTGGCCACCGACTGTCCTGCTGCTGGGACTCCTCTCCCAGCTCCACCTCTGTAGCCTGCAACTCCTCTGCCAGCAGCTACCTGCTGCTGTATCCCTCTCTGTCTGCAATCCCAAGCCATGTGACCTGGTTTCCCACAGTGGAAACAACTAGGTCTCTCCATGCAATCTCTAACCAAATGCGGACCTCCGAATCTGAAGCAGACTGGGCCTCTCTGCTGCTGGCCCTCTCCACCAACTGGTACTGGCGCAGATGTCTGAGTACTCTGCACTGGTCTAGTATAGGGTCCTCGTCTCAACTGAGAACCACTACCTGCTCTCCTCTGAAAACCTGATCTGATAGGGCCTCCACTCCTCTGTGATCTCTGCCCAGCAGCCTGCCTCTGATCTATGCCCTCTATGGCACTACATCTCCCAACCAGCTCTGGGAAACTCTAAATATCAAGCGGTGCTATAGCTCTCTGTAGCTCATGCCTCAAGCCATCCTCGAACCTCCTACACATCCAATCCTCATCATGGAACCTCTGGTAAAACTCTGAGAACTGAATTAGAGCTTCAAACCGTGCTGCATATTCCCCAACAAACATGTTACCCAGTCGAAGATTCATAAACTCTCTCTCCTTCTCGCGTCTAACCAAATGCGGGAATTATTTCTCCAGGAAGCAAGTTCTGAAAGTCTCCCAATTAATCACACGACCCTCGGCCTCCAACAACCTCCTTTTGCCTCTCCACCAAGCCTCTGCTCCTCCAGTCAGCATGAAGGCAGCATAAGTCACCTTCCGATCATCTCTGCATCTCATGGTGTCAAAAATCTTCTCCAGCTCCTGGATCCTCCAGTCAGCTTGCTGTGTGCTGCAACATAGCGGCGGCTAGGTCTCTGATGGTCCGGAGAGTGTCATATGACTCTCCTCCACTTCTGGCTCCTCCTTCGATGTGAGGAGTCTCTCCGTTGCCACATCCGGCAACACTCTCTGGGGTTCTACCGCCACCTCGTCCCCATTGTCCTCTACCTCTACCTCGAGCCAAATAAATCATTAGTTCACATTTATATGACATATAATATTACATAAATACTATATGCCACACAAATGTTAACTATTGCGTCTGGACTCATTACCCAACTTCCAAGCATAGTCAATATCTGATGTGGATTCAACTAAAATGGCCAGTACACCCTAACCTCATAGTCTGAACAGAATCAAACTGCTATGATACCACCAAATGAGACATCTGATGCCCCATTAAAGAAAAACATAATTAACTAAAACTTAATCATAATATTAGCGTTAGACATATGCAGAAAACCATAAATATTAAAAAACTTAAAAGTAAGAACAAAATTAAACACCACACCACACATATATATATAAATACAGACATACTGTGCTGATAAACTAAAGAGGGTACTCCATCAGCAGGTCCCAAAAGATACATACTGATACAAAATGATATAAGCAACGGAAACTAAAACATCACAAAAGGATGCACTGGCCATGGACTCTAAACTCAACGGCTAGAGGTCACTACTCGTCCTCCAGCATCTGGCTCATAAGGAGTCCCGTCAAACTCCTCTATAGCTGGATCCTCCGCAGGGTCTTCTAAAAAATCACATAAAAGAACATACATAGAAAAGAATATAGGGAGATAAGAAACTATCTATCATCATATATGGAAAAAGGTACGTAACATATAAATAAAGGCACACAGACATGCATCACAGATATATATATACAATCATCCTCGAGACACATTATCATCCTCTACCCTTCGCACTCATGCAACTTATGCTGACGTGGCCACCAATCCTGTCACACATCCCTTGCCCGCTGAGAGATGTTAGTCAGTCGTCCAAGCGACGCGTCCCCAAACACCGGTGCACACTCTCATCCGCGGTGAGAATGCTCATGTAAAGCAATGACACTATAGCTGCACAATTTCCTCAGTGCACACCCCATTCCCGGTAGGGTGCTCATGCAAAGCAATGACACTATAGCTGCACAGCCTAAATCTAAGTTGGGACGGTCCCGTGAGGACTCCTGACCTCGTGTGTTCCAAACATACAACTGTGATCAACAACATGCATCTATATGGATCTCGCTGACATATACCAAGTCATACCCTAGTGCCTTAACCTTTCATTACTATCTCATAGGATATCTCAAATAATATCACCTCATCAGTCTCATCATAATAAAATATTAATTAATTAGGTTAGGCACTTATAAATCATAAATCATACACTCCCCAACATGCGTCACTCAAAATATCAAATATCATCACCTAGATGTCACTAAGCATATCATTCCAGATAAATCATATTATCAATCAAGACAACATGTTATTAACCATAATCAAAATAGATAATAATAATAATAATAATAATAATAATAATAATAATAAAAAAAAAATAATACTAACATATTTTAATAAACATAATAACTATAATTAACATGTTAATCCAAACAGCATACAACAAGTAGTCGAATATAGTAAAAATCAGACAAGCTCAATATCATAAATTTAACCTAACGGCGATAAACCTACAATCTCCATATCATCATTGGTACCACTAAGTAGTCCCTTGAATAAAATGTTACTTAGCCCTTTCCAACGTTAGATGGCTTATTCCCCCCACCTGAAGTGTCGTAGGCTAGCTTTAGAGTAACGACACAGACCCACTCCAATCTCCTCAAATATGCCACGTGAGATTCTCCTACCTCAGGGGCTCTAAAAATTCACCTTAGCCTAATCAGGAAAAGAAAGGTAGGATGATGAAGTAGACGTTGCGAGGATCACAACGGTATAATCGGTTTTTCGATAGGACGAAAGAATTGATTGAAAATCTCTCCGGAATTTTCTCTCACCCACGGCCTCTCTTTCTCTCGCTATCTCTTTCTATACCTCTAATTCTTTCATTCTTTACTCTAGTTACGGGTGAAAGAAAAAAAAAATGTACGCCACTTAATGATAAAGAAAGAAAAAGGAACAAAATAATAATAAGACTAATAAGATAACAAACATGAATCGTGGCATATTAATAACCATGAAAAGAAACATGGAGGTGGCTTCGGTTTCCACAATGTTTTGTCGTGAATATATATATTCACAGGAAAAAAAATCATTAGTTAATTTAACTTGTTAAAAGTTGTAAATAGAGTATAATTAATAAAGATTAATAAATAATGATTAATAAAACTTGAGTAAATTAATCATAATTAATTAGATATAACTAAGATTTATATCTATGCCTAATTATCTTTTAATTTTGTTAATGATAAACCACCTTAATTAAGGATTTAAATTGATGTGCTTCCAATAGGGGTTTTTGACGTGCTTGCTTGAGGTGCTTGCCTATTGAAAATTTTAAGTTACTTGAATTTTTGTTCTAAACTTGCATATAGTTCCAGATTCTTAAATAGTTTTGATTTATCTAACTCTCATTCCCATCTTATTAAGATATCTAATTTTATTCACGAAAGATAGGATGTTACATTCTTCATGGGGATGAACAACTGCCAGTGCTAATGGTTGTGAGGAATGCTTCCCATAAGTACCTTGTCTGCTTGCAGACTCAGCAACTTCTTCATGCACAACCTTAGACTGAACAGCTTCCTGATTCATATCTGGTCTCTCAACAATTATCTCTTCAATATGCTTAGATGAAGCTTCAACAGCTTGTGGAGAGGGTGCAGGGGTAGGCTAATCTAGAGCCCAATGGACAGGATCTTCCTCATAGACAGGACTGATCAGAGGTATGCCAATGGTGTCCTCATGAATATAATACCTGACATGTGAGAAGCCAAACTTTCCTCTAACAGTGGGAGTGGCTCTCTTGTCATCTTCATTCAGTCCAGAGGAGGATGCTTCCCTATTGCATATCTGAATGTGACGAGCCCAAAAGCCTCTGGCATCAAAATTTGTTCTCTTGTCTTCATTCTCATTTTCCTCCGGCAAGTAATTCAGCATCTCTTTAGCAATCAGAGGATCATCACTGGTTTCAATCAGATAGGAGCTATCAGCATGCATTTTCTCTTTTTTTTTTCTTCTATACTTGGCATCCTTGTCCGGATTCAGATCAACCAAATTAAGTCTTGGACAAATCATGGGAGGTCTCACACTCACTCCAATTCTGGTTTCCTTGGAGGAGTGGTACAACCAGGTAGGTGGAACAAAATTGGCAGCTCTGATGTACCTTGGCAGTTCAATCTCAGCCCTCAAATGTGCATACATGATGAGGTCCACCACATCAGTAGCTCTGCCATACTCCCTTGGATGCACGAAATTCTTCCATTTTGTATTTCTGTTCATAATGAACTTCTCTCTACCATATGTTCCTGATCTCCGGCATTCTATGTTGGCATTAAGGTCTTGTTGGTGAGGTTTGGATAGGTGAGTGGACAGGTGAGTATTGGGGTGAGGCTGTGTATTGGGGTGAGGATTGTGATTCAGTTAAAGGTTGTGGTGGAGGTGTTTGTACATGTGTGTCAGGTTGAGGTGTTGGTTGTGATGGTGGTGACATAGATGGTGCAGCAGCATTATCATTTTCATTAAAACTTTATACCAAGGCATCAACTGCTAATTGAACAGGATCATTAGCAGGGATGCTTACCTCAGAAGTCATAACAGACTTAGCTCTTCTTTGTGGTTGCTATCTTGTCCTTGTTGGGGCTGCAGCAGTAGCAGTAAGCTTTTGTTTCTTCAACATAGAACCAATGGGGACATTGTCCTCATCATCTTCATCATCATTGTGAGACAAGACTACATTCCTGGTTCTTTTCTGAGTTGGAACAAGTTAAGGTGCATCAGAACTTGATTCCCTAATCACAATACTAGCAGCAGGTTTCTTGGCAGCAGGTTTCCTTGCTCTGGTGGTTTTTCTTCCAACAATTTTCCTTTTCAGCCCTGGAGTCTCAGCATTGTTGAGCTCTATTTGTTCTTCCTTTATCTTCATCCTCTCTTCTTCCTTAGCCAATTCTATTTGAGCCACAGTGCTCAGCTTCATATTGGTAAGGTTCACCTTACCAAAGATCATAGCAGACATGCCTTACTCCTTAAGAATCAATGCTTGTTCCTCATGGGTTTTAGCCTCCAGATAGGCATAAACTTGTTGAGTTTTGAGGACCTTGGACAACAAATGACAGAAAGGAATAGTAGATGCCTTCTCCTTGTTGATGACATATTGTCTGAATCTTCCAAAGAGAATACGTGGAAGATTGACCTTTGTCTCAGTCATCAGATGGCAGAGACAGAACTTGTGCAAGGAAAAAAGATTATCTTTTGAGCCAGCCTTGTGAAGAGCTGTCTTGTTTAGAATCTGATGATGGATTCGAACCTTATCCTTCATTTCCACGGCTTTCCATGAATGAGTTCTAACCTTGTCAGACCTCATAGAATAGAAGCAATAACCTCCAATCCTCCTAGGTCTCGTTCCCAAGTTTCAGAGATGATTAACCCTTCCTGGGCGCAGTTGATAGCAGCAGCAATAGAAGCTTCAGAGACAACTATCGTTCTTCCCAACACAGTACCAGTTACTTTCAGTGTCTGTGACTTGGGGGTTTCTCCAGAATGCTCTAATCAAGTCTGGGTACACAGAGACCTTATCGACGAAGAGACCATCCCAGCCAGCAGCATTGATGTATTTTCTTACATCCACATTATATTCCTTCAAAATTCCAAACTCAAAGTGGTACTCGATGCCAATATTCAGCTTGGTGACATCATAGGTTGAAACATTAGTTGAGGAAGCCATTGTTGAAGATTGAAGGTTAGGGTTTGGAAACAGGGGAAACAGAGAGCTCGAAGGTTCAGAAGAAAAAGATTATGAAAGGTTTTTCAGAGGGAAAAAGTTTTACTTTAAAATGTTTCGAATATGAAGGGTTTCCCTTGAAAAAATAATTCAAAAAGAAAATAAAAGAAGATGTGTGAGGAGACATGTAATGAATGCTGACACGACGCAGGTTTTTCGAAACTGTAAAAAGCAAGTGATGTGATTGATGGAAGTAACTAACTTAGCAAAGAGAATTTAATTAAATATGTCTTGAAGACAAAATAAATGCAAATTAATTATAGACAGCATAGACGAGTCAGATAAGAGCACTCAGACAGTCAATGGAGGCAAAGTTTATTGGACGCATATAAGCAATGGACGTGCATGCAGTAGACGTGACAAGACACGCAATCAATCCACACAAATCATGTTAAGATGCTTTCTAATAAAGATGAATCTTTCCTCATCAAGAGGTTTAGTAAAGATATCTGCCCATTGATGGTCAGTATCTACAAATTGTATATCACTTACACCTTTTTGCACATAATCTCTAATAAAATTATGTCTAATCTCTATATGCTTAGCTCTGGAATGTAATATTGGATTCTTAGATAGATTTATTGCAGCAGTATTGTCACACATGAGTGGAATACTACTTACAAACACATTGTAGTCTTCCAATTGATGTTTGATCCATAGATGTTGTGAGCAGCAACTAGCAGCTGAAATGTACTCAGCAGTTGATAAGGCAATGATACTTTTTCTTTTGCTTGACCATGAGACTAGATTAGCTCCAATGAAGTGGCATCCTCCACAGGTACTTTTTCTTTCAAGTCTATCTCCAGCATAGTCAGCATCAGAAAAACCAACTAATCTGTAATCATCATTTTTCTTAAAGCACAAACCCAGATTAGTAGTACCTTTCAAATATCTAAATATTCTCTTAACTACTGATAAGTGAGATTCTATAGGATCAGATTGAAATCGAGCACTTAAACATACAATGAACATAATATTTGGTTTAGACGAGGTAAGATATAGAAGAGATCCTATCATACCACTATATACCTTTTGGTCTACCTTTTTATCTTTATTTGTTCGGTATGGACGTGGGATGCATAGGGGTGTTCATTGGTTTGCAATCATCCATCTTGAATTTCTTTAGAAGTTCCTTTGTGCACTTAGTTTGATGGATGTACACCTCGTCCATTGTTTGTTTAACTTGAAGTCCAAGGAAGAACTTGAGTTCTCCCATCATGCTCATTTCAAATTCTTTCTGCATTAACTTAGAAAACTCTTTACATAGAGATTCATTAGTAGCACCAAAGATTATGTCATCAACATATATTTGAACAATAATAAAACTAGACTTATTGGATTTTCTAAATAAGGTTGTATCAACCTTTCCTCTACTGAATCCATTGTCCATTAAGAATGAACTTAACCTTTCATACCAAGCTCTAGGAGCTTGTTTAAGGCCATATGAAGCTTTCTTTAGCTTATATACATGTTCAGGTTGGGTTTCACTTTCAAAACCCGGAGGTTACATAACATACACTTCCTCATCAATAAAACCATTTAGAAAAGCACTTTCTACATCCATTTGATACAGCATAATAATATGATGTGCAGCAATGACAATAAAATGCGAATAGCTTCCAGTCTAGCAACTGGTGCAAAAGTTTCAATATAGTCTATACCTTCCTCCTATGAGTAACCTTGTGCAACAAGTCTTGCTTTATATCTTACCACTTTACCATTTTCATCAAGCTTGTTTCTATAAACCCATTTGGTTCCAATAACTGATTTATCCTTTGGCAAAGGCACAAGAGTCCACACTTCATTTCTTTCAAATTGGTTCAGTTCTTCCTGCATTGCTAGAATCCAGCCCTCGTCTAGTAGAGCCTTGTCTACTGTCTTTGGTTCTAACTCATAGACTAAAGCAGAATCATCTTGCTCTCTGAATGTAGATCTGGTTCTTAGCCTATCACTGGGGCTTCCAATGATTTGATCTTGAGGATGGTAGTTCTTGAAGTGCCAAGATCTCTGAACATTTTCTTGTTGTGAAGAATCAGACTCAGTTTGTTGTTAATCTTTTACTTGATCATCAATCTTGATGTTTTCTTGATTTTCAGAATCTTTGAGATTCAAATCTACAAAAGCTTCATCAAGCTCTGATAATTTCTTATCAGGTTGCTTATCATCAAATTTAACATGTATACATTCTTCTACTACTAAGGTTCTAGAATTGTAAACCCTAAACCCTTTAGATGATTTAGAATATCCTAACAGAATTTCATTATCTACTTTAGCATCAAACTTACCAAGTTGATCTTTAGTATTTAATATAAAACATTTACAACCAAAAGGATGAAAGTAAGATATGTTTGGTTTTCGTCCTTTCCACAATTCATAAGGAGTCTTATTCAAGATTGGTCTTATATATATTCTGTTCTGAATGTAGCATGCAGTATTTATAGCTTCAGCCCAAAAGTGTCTAGGGATAGAGTTGTCATTGAGCATTGTTCTAGCCATCTCTTGAAGAGATCTGTTTTTTCTCACTACCACACCATTTTGCTGTGGTGTTCTATGTATTGAGAAGTTGTGAAGTATACCATTTTCTTCACAGAACTTTTGAAATAGCTCATTTTTAAACTCTCCCCCATGGTCACTTCTGATTGAAGTGATACACATGCCTTTTTCATTCTGTACACGTTTGCAGAATACAGAGAAGACCCTGAATGACTCATCCTTGTGAGCTAGGAACATAACCCATGTCCATCTAGTGTAGTCGTCTACTATGACTAGACCATATTTCTTCCCACTGACGGAGGCAGTCCTTGTTGGTCCAAACAGATCAAGGTGTAGCAACTCTAGTGGTATATTGGTACTAACAATATTCTTAGATTCAAAGGAACCTTTGACTTGTTTTTCCTTTTGACATACATCACAGAGAGCATCAGATTTGAACTTAAGGTTTGGTAAGCCTCTTACGAGGTTATGCTTATTTAGCTTTGAAATTAATTTCAAGCTTGCATGACCTAACCTTTTGTGCCAAATCCATCGCTCATCTTCAATGGACATTAGACATGAGACACTTTGATTTATGAGGTCCTCCAAGTCAATCTTATACAGATTGTTTTGCCTCTTGGCAGTGAATAAGAGTGATTCATCAGCCTTCTTGACATTACACATGTTCTTGTCATAAGAAACAGCAAACTCACTATCACATAATTGACTTATGCTCAGCAGATTGTGTTTTAAACCATTAACTAAAAGAACATTATCGATGGAGGGAAAATGATGCTTACCAATTTTACCTACTCCAATGATATACCCTTTCTGATTACCTCCAAAGGTAACCCAGTCACCAACTTTATGTTTAAGGTCTTGGAACATACACCTTTCTCCCATCATGTGACGTGAGCAACCACTGTCCAAGTACCAAGATGCGTGTTTCTTTCCTATTGTTAAGCAAATCTGCAACAGGTATAATCTTATCTTTAGGTACCCAGATTAACTTGGGTCCTTTTTTTTTAGTAGTCATTGGACGAGAATGTTTGATATGCTTGTGATGTATGCATCTAGATGTTACATGACCACCTTTTCCACATACTTTACAGTAGGGGTTGGACGAGCTAGATTTTGTGTTAACATGCTGTGCTTTGGTTGTATGATGTGCATGAGACTTTGATACTTTGTGAGATGCTTCATGCTTGTCACTTTCATAGCCTAAACCAGACTTATCATGAGGTGACCTAGAGTACCTCAGTATCAAGCTTAAATTTTCTGAGCCACCTATGAATTTAGACAGAGTGTTTGTCAGATATGTCACATCTTGTTTCAGTTTTGGAACTTCACAAGGGACATCAGGCTCAAGCTTGAGTTTGTCAGTTAGACTGATATTCTCTGATTCAAGCTTCTTGTTTTCATATTCAAGAGCTTGCCTTTCCATGCAAACTTTATAATATTCCGTAGTCAACCTTGAAAATTTCTTTTTGAGATCTTTATATTCATGTGGTAGAATGGACGAGTTGTGTAACAAATCATCAAATGCTTCTTGTAAAGTAAATGAATCAGATTCCATTACCTCAGCATCAGTGTATTCACTTTTTGAAGAAGTGCCAGCCATGAGACAGATGTTTGCCTCTTCCTCAGCTTCATCTTCTTCGTCAGATGATGATAGATCAAGATCCTTCCAAGTAGCCATTAAACCCTTTTTCTTTTTGAAGAACTTTTTTTTGTCCTTTAGTTCTGGGCAGTCAGCTTTGAAGTGACCAGACTTTTTGCACTTGAAGTACAGAGGTGGACCTTTTTCTTTGGAATCTGACTTTTCTTTGAAGAACTTTTTGTTGAATTGCTTCCTTATGAAACCACCTTTCTTTCTCCACATATGTTGAATCTTTCTGGAGATGAAAGACAGTTCATCCTCCTCAGATCCTTCATCACTGTCAGAAGGGTCTGCTTTATCTAAGGATTCCTCAGCTTTGAGAACTTTGGATGAGCTAGCTTTCTTTGCCTTTAGGGCAACAAACTTTCCTTTTCTGGAACTTTCTTCTTCATTAAGCTCTAGCTCATGAACTTTCAGAGATCCAAGAAGCTCCTCCAAAGTGAGAGTATTGAGGTTCTTTGCCTCCTGAATAGCAGTAACCTTAGGTCTTCACTGTTTATGTAAACTCCTCAAAATTTTTCTAACATGATCTCTATTCTCATAGGTCTTTCCAAGAGATCTAAGACTGTTGGTGATAGTTTGAAATCTTCCAAATATTTGATCTATGGTTTCATGTTCAGCCATTTTGAATAATTCATACTGGTGAACCAGCATGCTTATCTTTGACTCCTTGACTTGGGATGACCCTTCATGAGCTAGGGTAAGAGTATCCCATATTTCCTTAGTAGTGTTACAGCTACGGACTTTATCATGCTCAGATCTGGTGATAGCACACATCAGGTAGTGCTTGGCTTTCAGATTGAGTTGATGTTGAGTTTTCTACTCTGGAGTCCATTGAACTCTAGGAATAGTAGCTCCAGCATCACCTCTTGGCTCAGTGTAGCCAGTTTCAGTCAGTTCCCAGGTATCCACATTTTATGCATCAAGAAAAGCCATCATTCTCTTTTTCTAGTAGTCTTAATCACTACCATCAAAGAGAGGAGGTCTGTTGATTGCTTGTCCTTCTGTATCCATGCTTATTGGATTGTACTCCCTCAGCACTTGTTAGATGCTCAACCCTTTCGAGGCTAAGCTCTGATACCAACTGAAGTTGACGCAGGGAAACACAAGAAGGGGGGTTGAATTGTGTTTCTTAACAGTTTTTCGAAAAAGCCTTTTCTCAAACCTTTTTGCAAGCAAAACAATATAAGCAACACACAATCATGAAAACCTTTTTAAGGAGTTAACAAACTCAGATTCAAGTCCCCACAGTTAGTATAAATAAATATTGTAAAAGGTTAGGGATAGAAGATTCACACAAGTGATTTATCCTTGTTCACTCTCTTCCAACCGAGAGCTACATCCAGTCCCTTCTACCTGAAGGTTTTCTCCACTATTCTCCAAATAGATTACAAGTATTCAACACCTCTTCAGGCTACAAGGATTCTTTCTCTACCAAGCCTATTCAAGCTCTAACTCTAACAAAGAGATTTACAGTTTTGATCTAAGAACTCACTAAGTTTGAGAGTATGAAAGTTAAAGATCAGTTAAGATTACAAGTAAACTCGTTCTATATATTTCAGCAGAGTTTTGGGACTTTTGATATTAGATAGTCTCTTTTTTTTTTTTTTTTTCCTGAGGTTCATCCAGTATTTATAGATGGAGTGCTTTGCTGTCTTGAACTTTCTTCAACGGTCTTCAAATTGTATCTGTTTAGACATGGCATTAAATGCTAGGATCCGTTGAGAGTGATAACTTGATATGCTCCATGGAGAATTGCTCTTGTTTATCAGAGGAATGCTCAAAGTAGAGCTGTCACTTCCCTATTGTACCGAAGGTTGCTTTCTGACTTTCCTTCTTTGTACTTGGTTTAAACTTTACAGTAATATAGGTGCCAGAGTACAAAGGTTTATGTTCTCGATGGTACTATGTTTCTAATCTCAAGAAACAAAGAGTTAACAAATGAAGCAGTAAGAGAAAGAGACATATATTCCTTTGAATTAAATATACAATTATTTGAAATAAATACGCTTATACTAAACGAGTTCATTTTTATAGCTAGTAGAGGCGCATGTCCTTGGTTGTGCAAAATTATCTTATCAGTAAAGCGGGCTCGTCTACTGATATTGCGTCTATAAGACTCTTGCCTAGTTCCAAGTCTTTGGACTTGCTATTCTCAATAGCTCGTCTGCTGACGTGGCGTCTAGATGACTTCTCGCCTATTATCAAGTCTTTGGAATTGCTAATTTTACTGGAATATTATTATTTGCTCGTCTACTACTATTTTCTTAGACTTAGATACTCGTCTAGTATTTATTACCTTAGCCAATTTTTTAAGGCCTCGTCTAGCGACAACTTCATAAACTCAGAATTTTACCAATGTTTTGAAGACTCGTCTAGAGCTTGAGAAATAGATCTGAGACTGCAACTGTATATATATTTCCTTGTCTTATCACAACTTAGAAATCCTGCAAGCCATCACTTAAACAAGTTAGATCTTTGACAATTCTTTGCCATACAAGTTTAACGTTTTTGTTAATTTCAAAATTTAAGACATTATTTAAGCAAAACCACTTTGGTTCTAACCTATATGTGGAAAGATCAATGCTAATGCACATGCATATGACTGTTTAGTGGTGACCGACTCGATCTCCAGAGAAACAACAACAACAGAGGAGCAATCAGGAGTCAGCGTTTTCGTAACCAATAGCCAGAACAAGTGCTTAAAATAAATCAATTGCGCGCTACACGGCTAATCAAAAACATCCTCAACTGATCCTAAGTAATTTAGGGTCTCGTCGCTGGTACATCTGTGTTGCATCGGATACCACGGCAACAGGGGAGCTACCACCCGGCTTTGTGGGGTTCCGCACCGAATATACCCCCTAGGTCATCTCGACCATTCCTTAGTACTCCCACCCGCACTTGGGTGTATCTCCTCACAGACACCACATGCAAGAATGGACACAATGCAATCATTTATACATTATATTGTCTCAAGTGATCATCACATCAAAGTGGGTTGAACATATGTGTTATCAATCATTAGAGATTATTCAATTTATAGTCACCCAGGTTTGAATTATTCTCATCCAACTTCCAATAATAATCACATTCCTCTCAAATTGATGGGCCAAGCCTAATAGGATATATATATAGGTAATCATATTGTGGTCCAATTCAAGTTTATGCACTAAACAAGAAATTTCCTTCAATAAGGATACTTAAATCAGTCATTTAAACGAACACTTAAATCATAAAAATGTGAATCTTCGACATAATGAACTAGATATACTAAGCTTTTCTGAAAGGTAAAGGTCATCAAATTCAGAGTCTCCTAACCCAAGATATGATCTACCAAAGTAGACTATTTTGTAGCAAAATCTTGAACTGTACGTATCTGGTTTTTTAGTGCACTGCAACCAACCTATACGATAAGAAAAATTATGAAACTTATCATAATTAAACTAGGATATGTTATCTTTCAAACCCAATTGGTTTCAATCAAAAATGATTTTCGTAACTCAAGTTAAGTGCATCCCAATTGGACTGTCCTGTAACAGATTTTAGAATTGAACCATTGAGCATCGTGATCAATCCCTTTGGCCCAAAATTCCGAAACTTAACAGTACATAACTACTATGTGTTACCTTTCAAACTCAATTGGTCTCAATCAAAAATAAGTTCCCTAGATCAAGTTATGCATGTTCAAACTGGACTGGTATATATCAGATCACAAAACAAAACAACTAACTTCAAAGAAGCACGAAATATCATATAGATAAGACATTATCTTAAAACTTTCCAGTCATAAACTATGATGAATAAGCTTTCAAATTCAATTGGTTTCATCTAAATATCTTTATTATAGCCAAAGTTATGGCCCGTCTAAGTGAATTGGTTTGCATCAGAACCTATAACAGGGCAGCAGTGTTCAAGGATTTACTGGGACCTATATGATTGGATTAAAACTCTAAAAATTTCCAGACTCATGCCACTATAGGTAACCTTCCAAAAAAATTGGTTACACTCAAAATCAAGATATGTTTATTTCACATCATGTCATTGGTGCTAATTGTTTTGTCAACTTGTTCTTGTACTAACACCTATTGCCACATGTTTTGACTAATCCTAATTTATGTTCTGCGCTTATCAAATATTATTATGAATCATAATCCATCATCAAAGTTAGTCATTGATCACTTAGTTCTATAAAACACCTAACTTACACATGTTGTCTCATTTGATCTTATAGTGGCCAAATTTCCTATATGGCCTAGAGATTGGGATTTTGAGTTCCCATCTCCACCAACACTAAGAGCCTTCTAAATCTATGGTTTTGGAACCCTAACCATCACCCTGAGGGATCATTAAGGTCCTAGGTCCATCACTTAACATAAATAGGGTCTCAAAACAACCCAAAATCTCCAATTAATGAATTTTCATACATCTTCCCGCAACCAACACACCAAATCGGAAAATAACAAAAATAAATCATCAAATAAATCAATCACCAACACAACAAGAAAAACAAGGGGATTGGGGTTTCCTCTAACACATAAGAACTAAAACTACTCAAACCACCATAGATGAAGTCAATCTTCCTCCCCACCTTAGGATTTTCGTGACCAACACCCACAAGGTTGAGTTTTTCTTGTTCCTCCTTGCCTCTAGAACCAAGTACAGCCAAGAGAAATGAAAGGATAATCAAGTCTTTGTTAGAAACAGACCAAAATCGTGTGGAACACAAAGAGAAAGAAGAAAAGAAAATGGTGGGAATCTTCTCACCTTCAACGAGAATGGAACTTGGAGTAGAATAGAAGCTTGTTGTGTTGTTGTAGGAGAAAAATGAAGAAGAAAATGTAGTGGGAATGGTGGTTGGCATTGAGGAAATGAAGAATGAAGAAGATGAAGTTATAAGAAAAGAGAAAGTGTGTGTGTATTTTGGAGAGTGAAACCGTATGAAGTGAGTGGAAATGAGAGCATGAAAAACTTGAAAGTGTAGAGCGGAAAGGGGGGGCTGCGTGAGATTAGGGCCAAGAGGGAGAAAAAAATTTCTTCTCACTTTAATTTGAATCATAGGTGGAGATTGAAGCACAAAAGCAAATCTGGAAAAAACTAATTAAGTGGGCTACACAATCGCAGATAAAGTATAGAGTTCCTCGTCTCTAAACATTGATATTCACAAATTTCATACGGAACAACAAAACAATATTCTAATATATCACATTTGCATCAAACTTAAGACAAAAGCTCTCGTAATGGGATAAAATTCTGAAGAAGAAAAATCAGGAACAGAACAACAACACATTTGCATCTTAAGGACACGCAAAAATTCAAGAAATGATATAAGGACTTTCACATGCTAGCATTTGATGCACCCACATTGATTCATCGATATTAATTGTGAGCAGCAACTGATCTTGCCCATCTTTCATAGGAGTAGAGGTTTATACAGTGGACATTCTACAAATAATACAATTTTTAAATTACAGTATCAGAAAGAATCACTTCAGAAAGAAATAATACAATATTAAATCGATTAGGAAGAATGAAGGAATCAATAGTCAATAATAATATTAATAAAGGTAATATTCAAATCAGATTAGATGAATAAAAAGTAGGAACAAAAGAGTAAAAAATAGGTTTCAGATTAGGAAAAATAGGAAATCAGTACATAATGTAGGAAAAAAAGATCAGTAAAAAAAAAAAATGAAAATAAAACAAAGAAAAGATGAACACTCATTTTCTGTAACAATCAGATTAGATTTGTGTTGAAGAGACTAGAGGTTGTGAAATGCTTGAGTGCTTAAACCCACTCAGCTGATCTATATTTATATACACTTAGGGAGTAAATACAATGTGAAATTTACAAGAATATTAATGAAGGTCTAGTTCCTAAGTACATGCATGTGAATTCCTAGATTCATGAATATGTGACTAACTAGGTACATTAATAACTATGATTTATTGGAACAACTACCCATACAATGTGTGTAATTCCAACACTCCCCCTCAAGCTGGAGCATATAAATCAAAAGCTCCAAGCTTGGAACAAATATTCTGAATTCTTGGTCCCCTTAGAGATTTTGTAAAGATGTCTGCTAGTTGATCATAAGAACTAACAGATTCAGTGATAACTTCCTTAGAAAGGACTTTCTCCCGGACAAAATGACAATCAATCTCGATATGTTTAGTTCTCTCATGGAACACTGGATTGGAAGCTATATGTAGGGCTGCTTGATTATCACAACATAGCTTCATTTGTTGAGTATCTCCAAACTTCAATTCTTGAAGAAGTTGTTTAATCCAAATGAGCTCACACGTGGCTACAGCCATAGCTCTATATTCAGCATCTGCACTAGACCTTGCAACAACATTTTGCTTCTTACTCTTCCATGAGACAAGATTTCCTCCAATAGACACACAATATCCTGAAGTGGATCGCCTATCAATGGATGATCCTGCCCAATCTGCATCACAAAATCCAACTACTTGAGTGCTTCCTTTGTCTTCATAGAGTAGTCCTTGTCCTGGGGTCCTTTTGATGTATCTCAGAATTCGAATTACTGCATCCCAATGATCATTATGAGGAGATTGCATGAATTGACTCACCACTCCAACTGCAAAGGAAATATCTGGCCTTGTAATAGTGAGGTAGATAAGCTTCCCAACCAATCTCCGATATCTTTCAGGATCAGAATAAGGCTCCCCCTGATTTGGTAGCAATTTTTGATTTGGATCCATGGGACTATCAACTGGTCTACAATCTGACATACCAGTTTCTTTAAGTATGTCTAACGCATACTTCCTTTGTGAGATGATAATCCCATCTTTTGACTGAGCAACTTCTATTCCAAGAAAATATTTAAGCTTCCCCAAATCCTTAGTCTGAAAATGACTAAATAGATGTTCCTTCAGTTGGGCAATTTTTTCTGGGTCATTTCCTGTGATGACTATATCATCTACATAGACCACAAAGTAAACACATCTATTCGGAGAGGTATGACAATAAAAAACTGAATGGTCTGCTTCACTTCGTTTCATTCCAAAAGCCTGAACAACGGAGCTGAATTTTCCAAACCAAGCTCGTGGGGATTGTTTGAGTCCATAAAGAGACCGTCGCAGTTTGCAAACCAAGCTAGACTCCCCCTGAGCAACAAATCCTGGTGGTTGCTCCATATAAATCTCCTCTTCTAATTCACCATGTAGGAATGCATTTTTAATATCCAATTGATACAGTGGCCAATGACGGATGGCTGCTATGGCAATAAGGAGTCGAACAGAAGTAATTTTAGCCACAGGGGAGAAAGTATCTCCATAATCTAGGCCATAAATCTGGGTATAACCTTTGGCAACCAATCGAGCTTTGAGGCGATCAATCTTTCCATCGGCCCCAACTTTTATAGCATATACCCATCGACAGCCAACAGGTTTCTTGCCTGGAGGAAGAGGAACCAGCTCCCAAGTACCATTATGCTCCAAAGCCTGCATTTCATCAATCATGGCTTGTCGCCATCCTGGATGATCAAGTGCTTCACAAAGATTTTTAGGAAGAGAAACAGAAGATAAAGAGGAAACAAAAGAATGGTACGAAGGAGAGAGACGATGATAACTTAAGAAGTTATAAATAGGATAAGGATTACGTGTAGACCGAGTACCTTTCCTAAGAGCAATGGGCAAGTCAAGATTCTCTTCGGGTAGGTTCGCGGTCGGGTTGTCCGCTGGAGTAGGACATGATTCAGCTGGTCTTTCATTACCTTCAAGTTCTGCATTAGGAATTCGAGGACGACGCCGATATAAGATGGGTGATCTTTGAGTCTGCTCAGGTGGAGGATTGTCAGGAATATCTACAATTGACTCTGATTCCTGCAAAGAAGGTGATGGACCAAGATAGGGAATAGGAAAGACTTCTTGAAGAGTATTGGACTCAACCATGGAGGGAACAAAGTATGGCTTTTCTTCGAAAAATGTTACATCTGCAGAGATATAATAACGATTGTGAACAGGAGAGTAACATCGGTAACCTTTCTGTAATCTGGAATATCCAAGGAAGACACATTTGATGGCTCGAGCAGCAAGCTTATCAAGACCTGGAGACAAGTTATGAACAAAACAGGTGCAACCAAAAATACGTGGATCAACATGAAACAACGGTTCTTTAGGAAACAGAATGGAATGTGGTATTTTATTCTCAATAGAGGAAGAAGGCATCCGATTTATCAAAAAACAGGCTGTTAAAACAGCATCACCCCAGTGTCGGACAGGTACATTGGCATGAAGTAATAATGTCCGAGCAGTCTCAACAAGATGCCTATTCTTCCTTTCGGCAATGCCATTCTGTTGAGGAGTATGAGGACAAGTGGACTGATGGAGAATGCCCTGCGCCGACAAAAAAGAAGAAATAGCAGAAGAAAAGTATTCTTTTGCATTATCACTTCTAAGGATCTTAATTGTCTTACCAAACTGAGTTTTAATTTCATTAACAAAAGAAGTGAGAATGGACAAAATTTCAGACCGTTCTTTCATTAAGAAAACCCAGGTACATCGAGAAAATTCATCAATGAAAGTAACAAAATATCTATAACCCATAGAAGAAACACGACTAGGACCCCATATATCAGAGTGAATAACTGAAAAAAGGGAATCAACACGACTTTCAACATGCCTAACAAAAGAAGAACGAACATTCTTTCCTAGTTGACATGACTCACAAAATAGGTTCTTTATTTTTTCAAGACTCGGAACCATTATTTTTAATTTAGATAAATGTGGGTGTCCCAAACGTTCATGAAGGAGCTTTGGTGATGTGGCAGCACTGCAAATCCAAGAAAGGCTAGGCTTGAGGTAGTAAAGACCATGAGATTCATGTCTTATGCCAATCGTTCGACCCGTACCACGTTCCTGTATGACAAAGGAGTTAGCATCAAATGTTACTGAACAATTATGAGAACGAGTAAGTTGACTAAGAGATATTAAATTGAAAGGACAATCAGGTATGAGCAAAACAGAGTTTAAAGACAAAGAAGAAGTGGGTGATACTTTGCCGATTCCTGTTGCTGCAACTCTAGAACCGTCGGCTAAAGTAATGAAATGAGGAATTTTAGGAGGAGAGATGGATGAAAATAAAGAACTATTACCAGCAATGTGATCAGAAGCACCTGAATCAATTATCCATGGACTTTGATTGTTACCAGATTGGGAAATGCAAGCAGTAGAGTTATGACCACTTATAGCAGATGATGTTTGAGATTCCTTGGCAGCTTTTAGCTGGAGGTACTCTTGATAGTCAGCTTCCAAAAACTTTATCTCAGATGTTTCAGACTTTAAAATATTCACAGATTTTCATGGGGAATCCGTGAATAGAGTAGCAAGTGTCTTGTGTGTGGCCCACTCTCTTGCAGTAAGAACATTGAGGGCGACCTCCTCTTCCACCTCGTCCTCCTCGGCTTCCACGACCACCTCGTCCCCCTCGATTAGAAACCATGGCAGAAGTTTCAATACTGTCAAATGAATTTCCTCCTGTTTTTGGTGAGGGGACTTGAAGGAGCCGGGTAATTAGATTCTCTAGAGAAGGAACTTCTTGGCCGGTTAAGACTTGGTCACGAATGTGATCAAAATCTGGATGCATCCCACGTAGTACCAACACCATATATAGATTATCAAGTTTCGTCTTCACGTCTTCAAGTTTCTCGGCTTCCAATGATAATTTTAACTCCTCCACCGCAGATTGGGCTTTCGAAACATAGGCAACCATGTCATGATCAGTTTGTTTAAGAGTGGCCAATTTTTGAGCAGCATCATACAATTGTTGAATGTCATTAGCAAAAACACTTTGTGCCTTCTTCCAGAAAGAATGACAAGTTTTGAAGGCTTTGAAATTTGTCAATATAGTTGGCTCAACAGATTGCCACAAGAGAGCACAAAGCTGATAATCAAGTTTCTTCCACTGCTCGCGTTTGTCTTCTGAAATCTTTTCCGAGGATTGCTCTAGATGTTCATGATAACCTTGGCCAAGAAACCAAAGTTCAACAGAGGCTGACCATGCAAAATAATTTTTGCCATTCAATTTTTCCGAAGTGATTGTTGGCGTTCCAGAGATAGAGAAGACAGGACCATCAGTTTTCTGAGAGCTTGAAGCCATTTCAGCACCTGAGAAAATGGAGGGACCAGCAAACAGAGAGAGAACAAGAGCAGAACACCAAAGTGAGGAGACCCACTTGTCAAAGAGTTGGATAATCGAAGAACTGATCACCTAGGCAGAAGGAGGAGAGGCCGGCGATCAGATCTGGGCGAGCGCGCGGTGGTTATGACGGCCGGACGGTGGCGCGTGGGTGACACGCGCCGGCAGGATCAAGTGCGCGTGGAGGCGCGTGGACGGCTTTCCGGAGACGCGACTTTGGTGGCTGGCCGATCGGCGGTTGGTGAGTGGTTTTCCGGCGGCGGTGGAAAGTGGGCAGGCCAGTGGAAGGGACTTTTGGATGTTGAGTTGCTGTTTGGATAAAAGGATGTTGAGGGACTTTAGGTTCTGCTGACCAGATGCCGAAACCTTTTAAAGAACAAACAAAGTGGCTCTAGATACCATGTTGAAGAGACTAGAGATTGTGAAATGCTTGAGTGCTTAAACCCACTCAGCTGATCTATATTTATATACACTTAGGGAGTAAATACAATGTGAAATTTACAAGAATATTAATGAAGGTCTAGTTCCTAAGTACATGCATGTGAATTCCTAGATTCATGAATATGTGACTAACTAGGTACATTAATAACTATGATTTATTGGAACAACTACCCATACAATGTGTGTAATTCCAACAATTTGAATAGATCCAGTTGTTAAAGAAATAAAATCAAATTATTAGAACATTATGCAAATCAGTACCAGTATTAAACCAGATTTCAAAAGATTATATCTATATAAAGATGAAAAATCATTTTTTTATTTAAAAAATGTTTTAAACCAATACCAAAACTTTAAATCTCATTCTTGTTTACAGGGGTGCGATGGAAGACGATCTGCGATGAAAGATTGGCTGAGATGGCAGACAGACTGCAAGTATAGTCTGCTCACATACACAACGGATGGAGGGGCGACATCAGGTATGGCGGGGAAGATGAGAACAGAGATTGAGCAGGGCGGAGGGTGAGTGAGTGAAAAGGTCGTAACAAAGAAGGAGCAAAGGAAGATGAGCACTGAACAAATCAGCAGAGTGCACGAATAGAGAAGGAACTTGTTTTTCTTGGCTAGGTGGTGAGTGACTTGTGGGAACAGAGGAGTGGGGAGCATACCTGAAGGGAGATTTTAGGGTTGAAAGTTCAACATAGAGCATAGTGAAATGAGATTAAGAACGATGCACAACAAAAGAAATAAGTAGTGTTGGAATTACACAATGGGTAGTTGTTCCAACAAGTAGGTATATAAATAAAGGTATTTAAGGAATTTTATCAATTGGTATGGGTATCCATGGGTATGGGAACCACAATACCCGCCCTCGCCCAGTTAATAAGTGGGTAACAGAAATATCTGTTTATTTTACACATGGATACCCATGAAGCCCCCCACCCTGTGCCTGTTGCGGATTTTATCCGTCGATATCTGCTGGTATGGGTAAATTGCCATTCCTAGGAACTCTCAGTTGTGGTGTCTACTGGACTCTTCCCAGGAATAGTGCTTAGGGCCATAGATAGTGTAGGTTATGCAGGATGAATGACAGAGATATGGATTGGTTGAAAGGTAGGTCGTCCAAAGCCTTGTTGTACTTGTTCTAAATCAACAACATGGTCTTGTGCTTGCACATACTCCTCTTGGACATATTCCTTAGGATCTTCCCATTGAGGATCAAAGTCATCATAGTATAATGAACATTTGATGGGGACCCTAAAGATATCATTCAAGATCATGTAGAGGACGTCTAACACTCTAAAGTGACCTCTTACAGTTGGTGTATCAGCCTTTTTTTCAGCACTTAACCCAGAAGACGAGGTTTCTTTCCACACATGACTCAGTCAAACAACCCTTGCATCTTCATCAACACATGTTATTAAATGTTTCAAGAGATGCCATCTCAACCATTGCATCATCATCAATATTGGCCTTTCAGAAGTCCGGTTGAAATATGTTCTTTTCATGCAGACTATCTGGACGAAGCCTATACTTGCCATCCTTTTTTCTTTTCTTTTTTTTAAATATCAATCATGGGAAGTTTTGGACAAATGTGAGCAGGGATGACTCCAACATGAGTTTTTGGCTTTGTAACCAGCCACTCCCTTTGAACAAACCACTTGGCCTTCATTTCCCTAGGCATGTCAACCTCATTCCCCATCATTCCATAAGCCAAATAATCTCTTGGATCAGCCCGACCTCCAAAGACACTTGGATGAGAAGGAGTCAATTTAAGGTAGGTTTAGAAGATGAATCTTCGATGACCATAGGTTTTTGATCTCTTTACTCAATGTTGTGAGCCCTCATCTTGACTTCATTCGATTCATTGACAGGGATGATGTTCCTGTCTGTTGGAACCAAAGTAATTTGGATTAAATAATCTCTGTGTTTTGATGTTAACAAAAAGGATTAAAATTTGCATTGCAAAGTGTCAGTTAAGATCTAACAAGTTTAATCTAGTCTTACAGGGTATTCGAAATGTTATAAAGTTAAGGATTCTATCCGCGTCCAACCGGGTAGACGAGCTGTTCAAAATAAATGGTATATTTTATTATGTGAATATTTGTGAATAGACGAGCTATAGAACAATACTAGTAGACGAGCTCTACTCTAAATATCAATAGACGAGCTCTTAACTAAACTGAATAGACGAACGTATGTGCCACGTCAGCAGACGCAGCTATTCACCGATTTATAGCAAGTCCAAAGACTTGATAATGGACGAGCTCAATTTGCCACGTCACTAGACGAGCTAAAATAGAATTTTAGCTGTGAGCGTATAGACGCACTATTCTTAGTAGACGAGCTCTTCTTTGCGATGAATGCTTGATATAATCAGAATAACTATCTCGACCACATAGAAATACTTATTTCAAATGATTGATATTTATTTGAATATATGATGGTCCTTCTTATTTGTTATTAACAGTTTTATTTGTCCTGTTCTATGAGAGAGACATAATACAAATGAGGTATTGCAAAAAGCAAAATAGTACAATGCAAAGCGACTTGTACCCTGTCACCTTTTACACTGGAATAGTTGAAAATTGTACAAGGAAGGCAAGACAGTTTTTCAAGTTGCATTTGCTCAATGGTGTGCCCGTTTCATGCAAGAATGTTGACATATAGTACAATGGCCACAAGCAAGCTGAGTCACAACGGATATTACATTATTGATTCTATCCCTAAACGGGAAAATTCAAATTGAACCGTTGAAGAATTAGAAGAGAAGAGCAAGGTCTCTACAAATAGAAGACCTAGACTTTTGAAGAAATGAATTTTGCATATACCCAGAATTCACAAGAAAACTCTTGCGAGCCAAAATTTTTTTATTCTTTCAGAAAGCAAAAGTCTGTAATATCTAAGTTTGAATATTGCTATAATATTCAAGTGATCTTAAACTTTCATATTCTCACACATAGTGAGTTAGAAAATCAAAAGAAACCAAATCTCTTTGTTAGAGGTAGAGCCTGAAGAGGCTTGGTAAGAAAGGAATACTTGTAAGCTTGGAGAGATGTTGAATACTTGCTGTAATCTATTTGGAGAATAGTGGAGAAAATCCTTCAAGTAGAAGGGACTTGACGTAGCTCTTGGTTGGAAGAGAGTGAACCAGGATAAAACAACTTGCGTCAATCTTCTTATCCCTTATCTCTTCAGTTTTATTTGGTTATTCTAACTGTGGGGATCTGAACTTGTTCTTGTTAAGTTCTTTAAAAGGTTTTCTTTGTGTGTGCGCTTCTGCCTTTCATTCCTTGTTTGAGAAAACTGTTTTGGAAAAGGTTGTTTTCGAAAAATATTAACAAACACAATTCAACCCCCCCTTCCTTGTGTTTGTCTGTGTCAACTTCAGTTGGCATCAGAGCTCAGCCTCGAAAGGGTTGAGCATCTAACAAGTGCTGAGGAAATACGATCCAACAACCATGGATGCAGAAGGACAAGCTATCAACAGACTTTCACTCTTTGATGGAACTGATTACGATTACTGGAAGAAGCGAATGATGGCCTTCTTGGATGCACAAAACTTAGACATCTGGAAACTGATTAAGAATGGCTATACTGAGCCAAGAGGTGAAAATGGAGCAGCCATGTCTAGAGCAGATTGGTCTGCAGATCAAAAGGCTAAACATCAACTTAATCTTAAAGCCAAACATTACTTGATGTGTGCCATCACCAGATCAGAACATGACAAGGTTCACAGCTGCAACACAGCTAAGGAAATCTGGGACACACTGGCTCTTGCTCATGAAGGCTGTAACGCCTTTCGTTACATTAGTAACCCAAATAAATTCAATAAAAAAAAATGTTTAAAACATTTAGTTAAAATATGCTAATCATAAAAAATTTCTCAATTATGTAAGTTTGAAAAATGTCTCATATTAAATAAAATAGAATTAATGTTTTTAGTAATAAAATAATAGTAAATCCATACATCCGAATAAATTCAAAAGCCTCAAAACCGGGCGTCTAACTACAATCCAAGAAGAATAAACTAAAAATAATAAATGATGTCTGCATGGCAATCGTAAACCATGCTACAATAATAACCAGCTAGCTAAAAACAAGAAAATAATTCTTCAAGCCTTGGTGTCCTCAACAGCGATGTCCTCGGGCTCTGAAAACAACACTTTTTAATGAGATATAAAATCCCAGTGAACAACAATACGGTTATAAAATATTTCGAAAATAGTGGTGTTCTCAGCCGGTGTGGTAACCGAAAAAACTGACCATGGTATCCGCTAATTTTCCAAAATAATGTTTATAAAAAATACATTCAATTACAGCAATCGTATAACGACAACTCAAAAAATATAATCAAATATCATATATTAATTAACTAATGTAACCACGCATCAAACAATAATACAATCATCCAGTGGCTCGGAAACCTCACTATGTGTTGGTTTCTTGCCCAATTTGGTGACTCAAGAACCTCATTAAATTGGTTCCTTGCCCCTTGTCTGCGGTGACTCGGGAACCTCGATCTAGAATTGATTCCTTGCCACCCTCTTTATGGTGACCCGAGAACCTCTTTCTAGAATTGATTCCTTGCCGCCATGGTGACTCGAGAATCCCATTTTAGAATTGACTCCTTGCCTCTATGGTGACCCGAGAACCTCGTAATTAAATTGGTTCATTGCCTCCCATTAAATGGTGACCCGAGAGCCTCGTTCATAAAATAGATTCCTTGTCCCGTATCTTAATTTCGACATCCCATTAAAATGGCGATGTTAAAAGCCAGTGCCCCTAACTTAGGTGACACAACAACAATACACATCACGCATATACTCGTTCATTCATACTTTAGAACACACATCCAGCAAGCATGATATCAATCATCAATATAATATATTAATCATAAACATCCAGGCAAACAAACACATCATAACATCATTTTAACAATTATCCCCCTTTTTTGAAGAACCACAACACACACACACATATATAATTTTATATATAAATATAAATATAAATATATATTAACAAGGTCTCATATGCTAAAAATCCTATATTGATAAATGGAATTAGTAGTACTTGCATCAGTGTACCCATACATGCGTCAGTGTCCCTTCGCAAGCAAAATAAGAAAATAATACTCAATATATATTCTACACTCACAGTACAACAATGAGATGTTTTACAAAAATTCCTATTTCAGCAATAATTTTTATCACCCAATTAGCACAAGTAACAAAAAAAATAATATCATTCAACAATTGAAATATGAGATCATCAATTTAAAATCACCGTAAACACATAAAAATACCATGGAAAGGATTCATAAAAAGTATTGTTACTCACCTCTTGAAGACTTTTAAAATGCTCTAAAAATTATTTGTGACAAAAGATAGTGCTTCCCTGAAAACGCTTCTTCCTTTTACTAGTGTTCTTGGATTTGTGTACTGCTACGGTTGCACTACCAGAGGAAAAAGGGACGCCTCTCTCCCTCACTGTGTGAGGCGACGATCAATATGACCCGATTCTAATATTTTTTTATAGAAAAGAAACCCTGACAAAATTTCTTACCTTACAATCTTTTAAACCAAAAGGGCTAAGGCCTTTCCATTGAATGAAACATTCTAGCCTAGTAGCTCAGACGTGATGGCCTTATCATTGGCTACCATTCACGTTAGTTTTATTATTATCACCTTATTCTTTTTATTTTATTTTTAAAATACTTGTGTTGTTTTTTTAAGTATATGCTAACTATAAGAATGAAAGGTAACGTCCCTGACTCCTCGTGACTTCATATTTTATTTCAATTCTTAATTTTTGTATTCTTTTAAATTCTAGACATTTACAATAAAATTTTATATTACAAATATCTTACACTAAAACTCATACTAGTTTTTTTATTTATTAAAAAGACTATAATAAAATTATATTGGAATTTTAGGATGTTACATTTTCTCCCCTCCTTAAAGAATTTCGTCCCCGAAATTCATTCCATACTTACGCACCTATTTTAATATATGTTATATTCAAGACATTAAGATTATCATACCTTAGATGATAATATCAGAATATTGACACACGATGTTCTCCTCCATCTCCCAATTATCCTCATTTGGAGTCAATCCTTCCCCTAACATTTTCACCAATGGAATTATCTTGTTCCTAAAAGTCTATATGATCTTGTCCAAGATTTGACAAGGCTTGGGCTTATAGATCAAATTATCTTTCAATTGTACAGATTCAGGAGCTATCATATGAGGCTCACCAGGCACATATTTTGAGTTGCGACACATAGAAAACATCATGAAGATTTTGCCAACTATGGCGGAAGGGTCAATTGGTAAGCAACCGGACTGACTCTTTTAAGAATTTGGAAAGGTCCCATGAAACTAGGATTCAGCTTTCAGACTTTCAGCATCCTCCCCACCCCCGTCTTAGGAGTGACTATCAAGAATACATGTCTCTCTTTCTAAATTATAAAGGCTTTCTATTCGGCATAACATCTTTTTCCTATTATGCGCAGTGCGCATCTTTACCTTAATTATTCATCCTAATTGTGGTCTCTTGAATTAAATCTGGTTTTAATAAGATCTTCTCACCTACTTTGCATTAACATAAAGGGGCCTACCTTTCCTAATCACATCATCAATATATATAGTATATAGTGATTAACTATTTCACCAGATAATAAGTATACAATTCATGGCACCTTAACTATAAAAAAAACATATTTTATATTTTATTTTGTTTATAAAAAAAAAATTGATATGCAAAAGTATCACTGTAGATGAGGCAATCCCACCTAGGTCGACACAACAATCCCTTTCAAATCACATGTAGGCATGTAGCACACAAAAAAAAAAATTAAAAGAAATAAAAACATGGTAGGCAAAATCAAACCCATGCAACAAGAAATTTATCTGAATTTATAACTTGAAACACCCAACATATTCCGGTTAAAGTCTCTCAAAATCAAACTGGGTGGTAAACCCCACCAAAAATAACCTCTGTCAACCCAAAAATATATTAAAAAGAAGTCAATAATAACAATTATATATATATAAAAATCATGCATTTAAGATTTTATTTTTGTCCATCCGCCTATAATTAGAATACCTTCACTTTTAATCATTATAAGCATTCTCACAAATTAAATTTATAATAAACAATCCACAAAAGAAAATAAAGTAATGTTTTATATCATCCATATGTAACACCCCCCTTGGGCATTACTTTGTAACACGTGCGGATAAATCAAAACATTAATTCGCTGGTTGCTTTCGAAAAATAATATTTTCTTAAGTTATAATCTTGTTGCAAAATGGTGATACAAATTTTTCCTTATCTTTTCTTTTTCGACAACCACATCAACAACGTAAATATAACCGTATAGGAGTAAATATGTATATAACATCTTACAACTATATTACGTCATACTGTTTTCACACCTAGACCTTTATAAGTATAGGTCCCCTTATTGAAAATCAACAACATACTAGAAACAAAACTTAAGCTGGTCACACCTAACTACAGACATAACGGTAGTAAGTAAACGTCGACATACTCCGAGCTAAGCAAATTTCTTCGGATAGTCATCACATCCCTTGAGTGGTTCATCTGGACTCAGATATAACACAAGTAGAGAAAACAACAATAAAACATGCAAGAGTGAGATTCCAATAACTGGATTTAACACGACAACTACATGCACGACACCACAGACACATATACATTCATGCATTTCCATAAGTAAACAATTACTCTATCACTGGGTTTCATACCCGATCACAGTCTGTTGAAAAACAATGCATGAACACTTCAACTTTCAACGTCTAACTTTTCACTTAATCTCCGGAGATCCCAACACCAACTAAATGAGTTGATCACACTCAATTGCCAGGTATATTAGGCACAACGTAGCCCGAATGTATCAGACATAGGACGTAACAACAACGTAGCCCGAATACCCTACCATTAAGGTACCAGACATAGAACAACAACGTAGCCCGTATACCCTATCATCAAGGTATCAGACATAGAACAACAACGTAGCCCGAATACCCTATCATTAAGGTATTAGACATAGGACGTGGGCACGTCTGCCAATGCATGCAGATAAAACATTTTGTTCTCATTCTTTTCTTTGTGTTCATTCTTCTTTTGCCGAAGCTCAAAATGGCTTACGACCATTCATAAATTTCAACGTTTTAGACTTTTTATCGTTAACACAGGACACGAAGTCCGAGTGCTCAATCACAAAACCTTAGACCTTGCAATCAGTCATGGGTTCGTGGTAATAAAAACAATATTCTCCATTAACAACGTTCGTCACAACGTGCAACAACGGTACAACGTGCAACTACGTAACACGGATCAAAGATCTTCGTGCTTATAATTAAGAACACCAGTATCACGACGTCTCAGATACTAGGTTTACGTTAACACTGTTTTCGTTCGGTGAAACACAAAATCAAAACAAAACTTCCGAAACTTATCCAAGTTATCAGAAATGACCCGTTGTATAAAACTAGTTTACAGAAAATACGTTTAAGTTGGAAATTCATTTTACAAAATCATCAAAATCACTTTAAACTCATTTTCTTCTGAAAATCTTTTTCCTAGACACTCTACTCTTTTAGAAAGACCCATGTGTGAATGATTACTGCTGTTTTTAAGAAACGTTTTCTAAACATCAATATTTTCCATTAAACATTTAATATAAATTTAAGCTTCTTAAAGCTTTTATCTGGTTAATTGATTGTGCACTGACCAATGTCAGGCTTCTCAAATCTCAAACAAACATTTCATAACAATATTCCCAGGCAGATCATGCATCACAACATTATTATATAACTACAATTAAACACTTAATCCTCAAATAAATAAACATGGATATAAATATCACAACTTAAAACCAGTCAATCAAAACACCACAACCACAGATAAATATATAGACCAACCACAGATAGCACATAGCCATCGGATAAATCCCTCAGGCAATCCCCTCTTACCTCTTGAAGATTCAAGCTTTCGATTAAACTTTGACACGAATCCGGAAACGGCGACACACGTACAAGGCACACGTCTTTATCCTTCAACATTCACAACTCAACCAATCAAAATCAAACAAATACAATCACCTAAACCCTAAGGATAGGTCACGGCCTTGTGTAGGTTTTGTGACTAAAAATTTCCTAAAATTGTTTAAGCCTTTGGATTAATGATCCTTAAATACTTAAGACAATAGATTAGTTGTTAATCAACAAAGAATGAATTAAAATCTTCCAAGTTCCTCAAAGGATGACTTCGGCCAAAGCATGAAAATAGAGCAAGAAATTTTGGTTTGATACAAGAACTTGGATTCAACATCAATACATATTAGAAAGATGAGATATATGGTCACTTTCTAAAAATTGAACAAAAGTTCCTCCACCCACTTTTCATAGAATTCGGTTTTGACAAATTAAATGGGGAGGAAAGCTTTGTTTGCAACAAACTCTTGGATTATGATAGTAGAGATGATAATAGGAACATAGAAATTGGTTTCACATTTTTAGGATTTTTCTATGATTTACTATGAATTTTCAAAGTTTCTAGATCTAGAAATTGAAAATCATGAACAAGGCTTTAAAACATGAAAACAATTGAAGAACATGATGATAATTAAGTGAGGAGAGCATGGTATACCTCTTGGAAATGAAAAAGGAGCAAGGAATCACCAAGTTGTTTCACAAAATAAGCTTATGGAAACTTAGAGTTTTTTGTAAAAATGGAGGAAAGCTTCATGATGAAGATGATGAATGCCTTAAATAGAAGTGAAAATGGGCCTCTTGGCTGCCTAGGGTCGTGGCCTCTTAGGGGAAAAAGGGTCCATGGCATAAAAATTTGAGGACAAAGGTGTAATTTCACTTAAGGCAATTTTGTGATTAAATGGCAACTTAAGGACAAAATGGTAAATTCCCCTCAAAAGCCATCATTACTAAGGTGAGTCACCCATATGACTCACCCCTTGTGAGTCATCACTTGTCTCCATCCATTGAATGTCGGATTTTGTCTCTGCACGTCCGTTTTCGGCTCCGTCGATTACCCGGTTAGGGTTTCCGTCTGATTTTCGATCGAAAATTCTCAAATTAACCAAACTCGTTGGAAATATGTTTTAAACATAATCCATTTCGTTCACGAGTCAAAATTAGGTTTTCTGATCATTAAAATCTTACTGTCAGTGAAATTACCGACTGTTTTCTGTCTGAACTTTTACCAAAATTCATCCGACTGAACATAATATTTCATTTCTGATCAGATATTTGGAAAGTAGGATTCCTCACGGACAAAATATAAAAAATCTAAAAATTCAGTTTTGTATCAAATTAGGGTTTTCTGCCGGTATAAAATTATACTGTCAGTAAAACGCAGACCAGTTTCCGTCGGAGTTTTAAACCCAAAATTTCACCGTATACTTATAAAAATAAGTATGACATGAAAATGACTTTGGTTTTCCCAAAATCATTTTCTAAGTTTCAGATAAAAATATAAACGTATTTATATAATTTCCGAAATTAGAAAGTAGTGAAAAGTCGGGGTGTTACACCATACATAGATATAATAGTCTCTTGCAGACTCTACACCAAAATTCTTATATTATTTACAGAACGAGAATTTTATAAATAAGAAAAATAAAGAAAGGTGAAGCAGTAGCACATCCACATACTAATTCTTATCTAGCCCAAGATGATAATTTCACAAAAAAATAAAATAGATTCACTTTCAGTTGATAAGATGATCTTACTTAAAAGAAATGTGGTAACAAAATGGAGAATAAAATTTAATAAACTTGCAATTAAATTGTGCAAAAACAACTATAAAAGTAAACACCACAATAGTATCAAGAAATAGTTCCATCTTGATCTTTGAGTAGGTACATACAAATAAGAAATAACATTTTTCACTTTTTGATAAAAAAAATATAAATTGTTAGGATTAGGCATGCCATTAGTATATATGGAAAACGGATCCTAGGGATATATTAATCGCGATTAATATCTGATTACTTGAGAGGCAAAATGAAATTCCAAGGAAAGTGATTCTACAAAAACAATTGTATAACAAAATTACAACATAATAATAAAATTTGAGCATATATATACAATATCCGTTTTTATTCTCCTCCACCGGTTCATCTTTAAAACTTGATACATTTTTCTTATTCCTAGATGTATGGTTAACATTCCTTTATGTGTCTCTTCTAACATTTTTTTTTTTGTCCTTTTAAGGCTCCCCTCCTTAGGAACAATGATCCCATTCTTAAACAACTAATTCGTTTGATCCAGAATTACAATTTCTGGTCTAAAAAAAAAACTACACTCGCTTAATCTATTTTCTAAGGTCATCTTTCCTAGGAAAAAGATAATATACCTAATGGTTACTTTGTTAAATTGAATATTGTCCGCACATAACCTCATATTCCCATCATTTTTTTCCCACTAAAAGAACTCAAAACTTATTACAAAATCTAACATATTTCTTAACAATAATTAAAGTAGAATTTGACTCATACTATAATTAAACAAAACAAAAATAATTAATTAGGATCCGATAGAATAAAATAAAATAGAAAATCATTGCACCAGGAAACAATGTGTTAGGGAACATGAGCAAATTGTGATTCCAATTAAGTATGATTTGAATTTGGCAAATTGAAAAACATAAAGGACTTGGCAAAATGAGGCAACACTTCACAGGGAAACAATTAAATATAGAATATAACAAATCACTCCAAGTGAGTTTTGCGATTTTGCCATCAAACAGAAAGATAAATTAATTCAAGTGACAATTGCGTAAATGCAAATGAGATAGGACTGCACATTTTGCACGAAAATAAAACTAAGGCGCCACATATACACTGTAACAAAAGAAACAAAGCCACAAATTAAAATATTCTTTATAATTTTTTTTTAAATGATCAAATTAATTCATCAAATAACGTTAAAACATTTTAAGAATCCCAAATCAATAATCAAGAATCTCAAAACCCCGATTCTTCATAATAGACAAATCTACATGTGAAAATCTCAATTTCCACATTTTAAAAAATAAAATAAAATAAAACAAATCAAGAAATCACATCCTTCAATAATTCATTCCATTGAGGTTTTAAGAAAGTGTTTTATTCACATGCTATAAGTAGACTATCACGTCACTATAAATCTCTACCTTACCAAAAGACTAGAGTATGTGTCGATCCTTGAGTTCCTTCAGCTAAGCACTTATTAGAGGAAACAACAAACACAATAAGGGTTGACACCGAGGGATCAATAGACATTGGTTGTGAAGAGGCAACAAAAATAAAAATAGTTCTATTAGAGTACTTTATGACAACAAGTCTAAACGACAATCACTCCTTACCAAGTAAGGCATCTAACCCAGACATAGAAAACAAATAAGATTGATGACATAAGGCACGTCCCGATGCACAAGAAAACAATTTAAACAAGAAGTGGAAGAAATTAGATTTTCCCCCATAGAAGTTGAAACACATGAATCAAAGGACAAACAAAGATAGATAACTCTAAATTTCACACATGAAGGATATATCAAAGAATGTGTTACTCTTGAATCAAACAATAGAGTAACTTTTCTCCTGTACAAGTTGAAGAAATTCAGTCTCCTTCAGATCTAAGCTGCCTCGGAATGATGGAGGATTGTTCTTCTTGAATTTGGAAAGTCACACGTGCTAAGGGTCCTAGGTTGCCACCACTCCATTAGTGACTGGCCTCCATTCCCATTCAGTTGACGGAGAGTCTCCACCTGCGCTTGCATAACTCTGGCTATACAAAGCCTTAAGGAGAGAAGCATGCCATAAATAAACATGGAAGCTATACAGGAGCATGCTCTGGAAGACAGATTTTACAAGCTCTACCCTGCCCATTAGAGATAGAATGCTACCTTTCCAGCAAGCCATTTTAGATAAAATCTTGTCAGCTATAGGCTGTAAAAGGAACCTTTTAGGCTTACCCTTAAAAATTGGAACTCCCAGGTAGTTAAAAGGAAAAGTGCCAGCTGAGAAACCATTGGTTATCTTATTATTTGCATAAAGGAATGCTTAATTCATTTTTTATTTTTATTTTTTTTGACAAAAAAATGCTTAATTCATGTTGCTAGCATAAATAGTATAAACATCAACCAAATACATTTTGCGTCAAAAAAAAAAAATCAACCAAACACATTTACCATCAAATATTTAATCTTATACAGCCAATATTGTATACATTTGGACATAAAATATCTTCAAAGTACAAAATAATTTTAATTTGCATTCCACATAATTATATGTGATTAGGGTAGAGGAATAATATTTTAGAAGTATATGTTGTATTTTATTAATTTATACGCAAAATGCTACACACTAGAATAAATTTACATTTTTGTTAGTAAGTTATGAATAGGAAGTCAAAAATTAGCATTTAATATTATAAAAGACGGTAAAAAAATATGGATCACAATATTTTAGAACCAACATACTAGTAATTAGTAAATGAATAATGGAGTTGATTCTAATTATTTTTATTAATTATTACATTTAAATTTGAACATTAAATCCCCAATTTTAAGTCACATTAGCATATTTTACTATTTGCAATAAAATTGAACTTGTGGAGCTATTAGCTAGTGTAGGTAGACACACTCACGGGAACATATCATATAAATTTTATTTTTTTAATATTTAAAAAATATTCCAATATAACGAGGATGCAAAGAATTGTTTAAAAATATGAATATCAATACATGTATCGGTTAAATTAATATCAATGTATAGAATAACAATTTTAGGAACCAACGGCACATATTTTCGATTGATATTATTTCCTGACCAAACAAATTTTTTCTCCTATTTCGATAATCAATACCCACATTTATGCTTTCATCTCTGCGTGATATCTCTATACCACTTATTGCCGCAAGTTCAAAATATTGCACTAATAAGTTATGGTTACAATTTTAAAACAATATTGTAGCACATAAATTGTGAAGATTGGTGGGCTTAGATGTTTTTGCTTTAAAAAAAAAAAAAAACATGTTTTTGTAAAGATGATGCCACTTAGAGGTCCATAATTATTGAAGTGTATTCTTCTTAGAGAGCAAAACCAGTCATGATATATGAAACCCGTTTAAATGGTATTGACCAATCAATTTTAAAAAAAGAGCCCATTTCATCTGCATATTTGACAGCAGCATCATGTGAAATTTACAAATGAGGTTGAAACCAAGATCATATAAAAATAAGAATGACATAAAGACTTGTAATATTTTTATTTATTTATTATTAGTTTAGCAATGATGTGATTTTTTTTTTGTTTCTTTCCATTATTTGGGTCAGGTTGATTAAAGGAAATTCACATTTCTATGTAGTATTTCCAAGAACCAATTACAAATAGTTTTAAAAGTGTCAATAATTATATACTAATCTTTATGGCCAAACCGTAACAACAATAACCATATATGTCCTGCAGTTATTTAATTTCCAAATCCATAATAAAAATGTTCATACAATATTGATTTGTATCGTAATACAAACTAAAATAACTTCTACTGGTTTGTCTTCATTGTTGCAGCACTATTGATTTGTATAGGAAGACAAACTGAAATAACTCCATTGATTTGATTTTATTGCTGCAGCAAACTGCACTTCCATTGGAGAAATTCCTGTCCAAGGAATAGACCAATTAGATCATTAGATCATATAATATAAATCAAATGGACAATTATTGAATGACATTCAGGCAGGAAATGTAAATGAAAAGAACCTGGTAAGGCTTGAGACAATGAACTCCCCTGTATAACATCTCGAGACATCTTCAGACAACTTCATTTTCTGCAATGCAATAGGGAAATAAAGAAAGCAGATATACCAGGTTCCATAATTTTCATATATTTGCAATGTAAATGCACTTTCTGATTCAAATATTTTCAAAACATTTGCATCTATTTAATGTTGGGTGCGACACCCCTCCTTAGGGTCGTCACATAGTTACCCAAATGCGAAAAGTAAAATTATAATTCGCTGGTTACTTTCGGAAAATAATCTTTTATAACACTTTTCTTGATACAAAAATAGTGGTAAAATTTTTTCTTTTTTTCGACATACATAACCCTGTCACAAATATAACCATATATGGATATATATATATATATATATATATATATATATATATATATATATATATATATATATACCTACATAAAGCGCATCATATGATTTTCACATCTAAACCTTATCCATATAGGTCCTTTAGGGAAAGAAAACAATATAAAATATCATTATCCATTATTGAAAACATAAAACTCCTTACTTCAAAAGTATGGCTCTCCAAAGCCAGACATAAAAATTATAAACCAATCTAATGCCCTAGTTGAGCTGATCACTCTATACGACACCTACTAAGAAGACTCCAGAGGTCATTCTTAAGATCCACGGTTGCTTTAAAGGTCAGGCCTAAAGATCCTCAAATGCGCCAGGGGCATCTCCAGGTCCACCTATACTCAGATAGAATATAATCCACAAGTAGAGAGACCAACAAGAAAATATGCAAGAGTGAGATTCCAATATATGGATTTAACACGACAACTACATGCCCGACACAAAAGAAAATAGATAAACATATACATGGTCATAACTGCATAAACATTCATATCAAAGCAAATAATTCATCCATGGGTTTCACACCCCAAACGTCGTCATTTGAAAACTATGCATGAACACTTCATATACCTCATCTAAACTCATACTTAATCTCCGGAACTTTAAACACCAAATAAATGAGCTGATCAAGCTCGATTACCAAATAAGGAACGCCTTCTTGAATACCTTTCCATTAAGATATCCAGGTTTGCCTTCTGGAATACCTTGTCTACTAAGATACCCAGATTCGCCTTCACTTTCTTGAATACCTTACCCTTTAAGCTATTCAGATTCGACTTCTTGAATACCTTATCTACTAAGATACCTAGATTCGCCTTCACCTTTGCCATCTTGAATATCTTACCCTTTAAGCTATCCAGATTCGCCTTTTGGAATATCTTTTCTCTTAAGATATCCAGATTCACACCCTAGATATGTCTACCAAGTATATGCATGTAAAACCTTTTGTTCCCAACACCTTAATTAGGATACCAAATCCAAAGAACACTATGTTCATAACGCCTTAAGAATACTAGCACACCATTTTTCGTTTAACACAAAAACTGCACAACTTGTCCAAGTCATTGAGTAAAACTCGTTTACAGAAAACCATTCAAACCTAATTCAAAATCTCTTTATAAAATCATCATATTTCTAATAAATCTTTTTCTGAAAACTTTACTTTTCAAGAAGAAATCTTAGTTCAAAATAAAAACTACCACTTTAAAATTACTTGCCATAAATACTTTTCCGAATTGCCGTTATCTAACCTTTTAAAGTCCTTTATGTCAAAATTTGATCTTTTCCACTTAAATAATTTTTTTAAATCATCATTAAGTTATTTTCGACAATCAATTTCATGAAATAACTTTTTCTAATATATTGGATTTATCCACATAAAAATTAATAGTACAAAAATAATGTCACGGTTACATCCTAACTGTAACTCATAGTTCACTTTTATGCCATAAAATCCTTAAAATAATCTTATTTTCAACTTTTTCCCTTTTTCCACCAACTAAAACCTAAGTAATATTATATTACTCTTGCTCATTAATTAAAACTCATTATTTCGTAAAAACTCCTTAACACTTTTAACCGCATTATTAACTAAGCACTGATCACTGTCAGGCGTTTCAATCCACAAACAACATCAACAATCATCAACAACGTTGTATCAATTAACACAGGCAGATCGTGCATCAAAACACTATAATACATAACTGCAATTAAATAAACACAGATAAAATAGCACGACATACAGTAGCATGACATAAAATAAATTAAACAAAACCCCACAACCACAGATAACTAATACAGACCCACAAGTGGATAGCACGTAGCCATCGGAAAAATCCCTCAGGCAATCCCCTCTTACCTCTTGAAGATTTTTCCTAACGATACTCGTTCACCGACACTCTGGTTTCTTGACAGCACACGTACACGATTCACACACAATCTCCTTCAACAAACCATACAACATAATTATCAATCAAACAATTAAAATAACATATTCCTACTTGAGGGTTTTGGCTATGACTAGCTAAATTAGCTAGAGATCTCAAAGTTTAACTAACTTTTGGATCAATGATCCTTAAGTATAAGAGATACCTAATAAATTGTCACTTGACAAAGATTGGATAAAAAACTCCTCTAAATCAAATAGTTAGGGTTTCGGCCATCATGGTTAAATTAGGCTAGACATGCTAAAATTTTGTAAGCTTTTGGATTAAGGATCCTAAGCATTAAGGATACATGATTAAGGATTTAAAACACCACAAATGAAACAAAATCTTCTAACTCTACAAAGAGTGAGATTCGGCCAACACATCAATATTTGGCTAGAGAAATTATTTGGATTCAACAACATGGATTGATGACACATATGGACTACAAGTATGAAATCAAGCTTAACTTCTTAAGAAAATGAAACAAAACTTCCTCCACTCACACAAGTGAGTTTCGGCCATGAAGCAACAATGGACCAAGAGGTTTTAGTTTGATACAATAACTTGGATTCAACATACTTACATACTAGAAAGATGACATACAAGTTCACTTTCTAAGAAGAATCAACAAAACCTCCTACACCCACACCTATATGGTTTGGCCTTGGGAAAATAAATAGGGAGGAAAACTTTGTTTGCAACAAACTCTTGGATTATGATAGTAGAGTTGCTAACTAACTCATAGAAATTGGTTTCATATTTTTAGGATTTTTATATGATTTTCTAGAGAATTTCAAACTTCTAGATCTAAGAATGAAAAGTGATGATCATGGCATGAACAAGGCATTGAATAAAAACCTTAGGTGTTTCGTTCACGAGTCAAAATTAGGGCTTCTGATCAGTATAAATATACTGTCAGTGAAATTCACAGACCGTGTTTCACCTGACTTTTCAACCTAAATTTTAATCGTAACTCTCTACCGTTAAGTAGAGTGTAAATAAGGTTTTGTTTTAATTAAATAAATTTTCTAAGTCTCAGATAAAAATATAAACATAATTATATAAATTTCTGATATTAGAAAACGGAAAAACTCAGGGTGTTACATTGGCAACAGAAAGAACAAAAGTACTCTGAAGTTTGGACAAATTAATCATGGAATCAGAAAAGTGTTGGCAAATTGATTAAATAATTCAAAAGAAACCCAACGTAACAAAAACAATTTACATTGGCAAACCATTACTCTAGACTTATTCACAAAGTCTGGACATCCCACTTGAGACAATAAAAGAACCTCGAATCACTTAGAAAGCAGACTTAGTCAATTTAACATGGTAATGTTTATAACACAAACAAAAAACTCTATATATACCTGTTGATTCAGTGGTCTAGCCCAGAACACATCAAGGAGAGTCTCATAGCTACATGCTTTGGGATCATAGTGGATCCTTACAACCTTTGAGTGGTTTGTGGTCCCTGAAAACACATTCTCATAGCTTGGATTATGCCAAAAAAAAAAAAAAAAACTAGCTATAAAGAACCTCTGTATTGGTCACCCCAGGCACCCTCTAGAAGGCCAACTCGACACCCCAAAAGCAGCCAGGACCAAATTGGGCAAACTGCTGGCCTGGTACTGGTATGTCATCATCTGGTCCCTAAGCAATGGATGAATCCATGTTTTCTGGTGCCCTTGCACTACCAAACCCAATTCTATTCAACAGGTTCATGGCAATATTGGGACGAATTTGGGAAAAGAAGCAAGAATGCTTGATAGAAAATCTAGAAAGTGATGGCAAGAACGTGATACGGTTGGGCCATAAGAAGGAGAGACCAGCAGGATTCAGACAGAAATTGGGCCTTCTATTGCTGCCAGCATGCCCAAAGAGTCTAGAAAGTCCCTGCACATTTAAAAGATTATGTTTAGCTAATTGTAATAATTCAGGAATATTTCTCTTAAAGAATGTTCTAGAACAAGTTTGTTAGGGTTTCCATGCTTTCAAAAAGTAGGATGAGGCCAGCTGTCCTCATATCCTTATTGTTAGGAAAGATGCTAATTTTTTATGCTATTTAGCCATGATGAAGGAATGAAATGAGATAAGAAAGTTATATAGAAATTCTCGCTCTCCCCCTTTATTTCTTGGAGACCTATCCCTTCTCTAATTAGGATAAACCCTTACGCCCCTTAACCTAACATTGGTGCTTTCATTCTTCTCTGAACAATGCCTCGCCAGAACAATGACAAAACTGAATTCCAGCAGCTGCAAGAGACTCTTCAAGCTCTTGCTACCTCTCTAGAGGAATTCCACAATACCCAGGACCTGAGACATGACTCATGTCATATTTCAACAACTACAAAACCAATACTCTATACTACCACCACCCCCTCCACCACCCCCACCTTTCGACCAAACTCCTAAACCACCCAAACTGTTTCTTCAGCCCTTTGATGGATCCAACCCCATGGAATGGCTTTTTCAAGCAAATCAGTATTTTACACACTATTCCATTCCTCACGAGATGCGTCTCTCCCGTGTTTCTTGCTATATGATGGGTGACGCACTCGGGTGGTTCCAATGGATGCATAACAATAAGCTCCTAACAACTTGGGAGGAGTTTGCTCGGGCCATGGAACTTCGGTTTGGACCTTCAGAATATGAGAATCACCAACAAGCCCTCTTCAAACTCCAGCAAACCACAATTGTGGCTGATTATCAAAGGGATTTTGAAAGGCTTTGTAACAGAGTGAACTTGCCATCCTCAGACCAGAGACCATTTCCCAAGCCATTGGGTTGGCAAAACTTGTGGAGTCCAAACTCAAAGTTAGCCGCTCACTCCTAGCCTCGGCCCCAAAACCACAACCTCCTAGATAGTCTCAACCTCTCCTACCTAGCCCCCTTACCCGTTTAGCCTTAAATGCACCACCACCACCCAAAACAACCTATCCTATCCGCTACCTCTACCCAACTGAAATGGATGCCTGTCGAGCACAGGGATTATGTTTCAATTGTGATGAATGCTTTCACCGAGGTCATCGATGTAAATCCAAACAAATCCTTTAGCTGTTAACCTCTGATGACCCACCCGATTCCACAACTAACCCACCTGAGGACATATTTCTTTTCTCTGAAGATCCCCCACCTTTACCTATATCCCTTTTACCACAAAATCCACACCCTAACACAGCCTAGCCTGAAGCTAACCAGGACCAATTCCACCTATCTATCCATGCAGTAGATGGCCACCCTTCTCCCCGAACACTGCGGTTCTTTGCCACCATTTTCAGCCATAGTGTTTCAGTTTTGGTTGACACTGGGAGTTCCCACAATATTGTACAACCTAGAGTGGCTACATTTTTGGGGTTACCTGTCCAAGAACTTCCTTCGTTTTCTGTCATGGTGGGTAATGGGCCCATTTGTACTGTTCGGGTTTTTTCTTTGATGTCCCAATTTCAGTACAACAGAATACTTTTCAGCCTACTCTTTACTTACTACCCATTCAAGGAGCTGATGTGGTCCTTGGTGTACAATGGTTACAAACCTTGGGACCTTTTGTGTCCGATTACACAATCCCTTCAATGAAATTCTATCATAATGGTAACCTTATTACCCTCATAGGGTCTGTTGCCCCTAGCCTTTCACTAGCCACAATTCCCCAACTAAATAGAATGCTCATCACTGATGCTGTAGCCACCCTGCACTCAGTCACTATGCTACCTTCTTCCAACCCTTCGGCCTTAGAGCACCCTGACATCCCAAACTTTGCCTCATACCACCCTGCACTTGCCTTTATACTTGACCAATATGCCAAAGTATTCTCTACACCTCACAGCCTTCCCCCAAACCGGCCCCATGACCATCACATCCACCTAATCTCGGACTCCACCCCAGTTAACATTAGACCCTACCGCTACCCTCACTTCCAAAAAGAGGCCATGACTACTATGATTGCGGATATGTTGAGAGAAGGAATTATAGTACTAGTCCCTTCTCTTCCCCTGTGCTTTTGGTTAAAAAGAAGGATGGGACTTGGCGTTTTTGTGTTGACTATAGGGCACTCAATGCCATTACTATTCGGGATCGTTTTCCGATTCCCACGATTGATGAACTCTTGGACGAACTTAATGGAGCCTCCTACTTCGCCAAGATTGACCTTCGCTTCGGATATCACCAAATCCGGTTAGCACAGGATGATATTCCCAAAACTGGTTTTAGGACCTTTGATGGACACTATGAATTCCTAGTGATGCCCTTTGGTCTCACTAATGCTCCATCCACCTTCCAAGCGGCCATGAATGACTTGCTACGGCCTTTTCTTTGAAAGTTTGCCTTGGTGTTTTTTGATGATATTCTCATCCTTAGTACTACATGACATCTCACTTACAACACCTAGAGGAGGTACTTAAATTGCTTTTGATTCATAAATTTTATGCCAAGTTATCTAAATGTACTTTTGGGGTTCGTTCTGTGGATTACCTTGGGCATACATTTCTGGGCAAGGGGTGCAAGCTGACCCTTCTAAGCTCCAAGCTATTATTGATTGACCTGTCCCCACTTCACTCACTACCCTACGTGCCTTTTTAGGCATCATTGGGTTCTATAGGCGCTTTGTACAGCACTACGCCACAATTGCTAGTCCCCTCATGGATTTCTTACTGTCTACTACTTTTAAATGGAACGAAACAGCAACAGTAGCATTTGAAAAATTTAAAACTGCAATGACAAGCTTACCTGTATTGGCCCTGCCTAATTTTTCCTTGCCATTTGAGGTCACCACAGATGCCTCTAATGTTGCAATAAGCGCTATCCTATCTCAACAGGGTCACCTGGTTGCTTTCTTTAGCCGGAAAATGTGCCCCAGGCTATGCTCTTCCTCCACTTATGTGCGGGAACTGTTTGCTATCACAGAGTCAGTAAAAAAATGACATCAGTATCTGTTGGGAAACACTTTTAAAATTTTTACAGATCATAAAAGTCTCAAGGGGCTAATGACTCAGACCATCCAGACGCCAGAACAACATAAATGGCTAACGAAATTGATAGGGTACAGCTATGAGATTCATTACAGACCTAGCAAGGACAACGTAGTCGCAGATGCTCTGTCTCGCATTTTAGTTGAACCCTCTGCTGCTGTTTGCACCATGCTCAGTGGTCCTTCTTTGCCTTTGTTCAACCAGTCACAGGATTTTTATGTGAACCATCCATAAGGGAAACAACTGATTTCCAAGCTGCTTTCTGAACCAGCTATGCAACAGAAATTTATTTACAAGGCTGGACTGGTTTACTTTCAGGAGCGCCTCTTTATACCCCGGGAGTATGGCCTCGTTTCCTCCTTGTTAGAGGAGTTTCATTCTTCCCCTATGGGCGGACATTCAGGTATCAAGGCCACATTATCCCGCTTATCTGCCTCCTTCTATTGGCCCGAATGCACACTGATGTCAAGAATTTCATCTTTGCCTGTGGGATCTATCAATACAACAAATACAACTCCCAACCCCAATATGGACAACTGCAACCCCTTCCGGTTCCTGAGCAAGTCTGGGAGGACATCTCCATGGATTTCATTACCAACCTTCCCTGTTCTGCTAGTAAGACGGTTATCTGGGTCATAGTAGATCGGTTGACAAAATTTGCACACTTCATTGCCTTGCCCACACACTTTATAGTTTCATCCTTGGCCTCTGTGTTCCTTGCCGAGATCTACAAATTACACGGAGCCCCGAAAATGATTGTCAGTGACAGAGATAAAATCTTCATCAGTAAATTATGGAGGGATCTATTCAAAGCTCTAGGGACAACCTTAGCCCTTAGAGCTCTTACCACCCCATACGGATGGAGAAACAGAGGTGTTAAACAGATGCTTGGAAACATACCTTTGTTGCTTTGTCAGTGAGGAACCGAATCAGTGACATTAGCAAAGTTCTGGTACAACACCTCTTTCCACTCCGCCATTGGTATGACTCCCTTTCAAGCTCTCTATGACCGCGAACTGGGGTATTCCACTGGAAGCTCCAAAATTGCATCCTTAGATGTTGCATTGACCCAACGCACACAGATTCTGAAGCAACTGAAATCAAATCTTCTGAGAGCTAGGAATTGAATGGTTCAACCAGCAAATAAGAAGAGGCAAGAAAAGGAGTTTACAGAAGGGGAGTGGGTGTACCTCAAGCTCCAACCATAGCGCCAAGTCTCGGTTCACCGGGTACACCAACCATACCGCCAAGTCTCTATTCATCACCGCTCGTCACAGAAGCTGGCTATGCAGTTTTACGGGCCTTTTCGCTTCCTCCGTAGTATCGGCCCGATGGCGTACGAGCCTGAGCTCCCAGCGGCGGCCCAGATCCATCCAGTCTTCCACGTCTCCCTCTTGAAACCCTTTCACGGCCAACCCGGGACACAAATCCTACCCCTTCCGACCGCGAGTTCGAAGACGCTCCACCGCTTGGTACCCTTCAAGATCTTACAGCACCGTTTTCGGACCCAGGGAACTGAGTTACAAGAAGAGTTCTTGGTTCAGTGGAAGGGGATGTCTGAAACTGAAGCCACTTGGATGACACGAACTACTTTCGAAGACAACTACCCCCACTCAGATCTTGAGGACAAGATCATTTTTGGAGACTTGGGTATTGATACAGTTGGGCCACAAGAAGGAGAGATTAATAGGATTCAGACAGAAATTAGGCCTTCTATTGCTGCCAGCAAGCCCAAAAGAGTCCAGAAAGTCCCAGCACATTTTAAAGATTATGTTTAGCAAATTGTAATAATTCAGTAATATTTCTCTTAAAGAATGTTCTAGAACAAGTTTGTTAGGATTTCCCTGCTTTCAAAAAATAGGATGAGGCCAGCTGTCCTCAGATCCTTATTGTTAGGAAAGATGCTAATTTCTGATGCTATTTAGCCATGATGAAGGAATGAAATGAGATAAGAAAGTTACACAGAAATTCTCGCTCTTCCCCTTTATTTCTTGGAGACCTATCCATTTTATAATTGGGATAAACCCTTACGCCCCTTAACCTAACAGACCGTTTGACAAAAAAATCTAGAAAGTGAGGGCAAGAACTTAGTTTTGGCAAAACTGGAGAGGGAGGAAGAAATGAACACTAGAAGATTGGACGTGGTGGTGTAACAGCTGCTGGTTGCTAATGAGAGTTAGAGTATAATGAGAGTTATTTTCTGGAAGAAATAGCCAATTAAAAAATGACTTTGCATATAAAAACGGGAAAAAGAAAAAAGAAAAATAAACAAAGGAGCCACTGTTTATGCTAAAACAATAAAGGGATAGTCAAAGGGGATGCTGTATTAATTGATAGGATCTAAGTACAGAGTAATGAATTTTCAGTAGAAAGATTAAGCTAATCACAGTACTTTGTGTATGAATATAGCGTGTGTGTAGAAGGTGAAGGACCTTCTATATATAATCTACTTGGCGCGTGTCATTCACGCGAGTTGGTTATTCTGGGCGGGTCCCACCAGGCCGTTAGCGCGATTCACGGATTCATGCGTGGGATCTCCATTTTCTCCAATCATCAGGAGATTCTTCTAGAAGGGGGTGACATGTCCCTTGGCTTGTCCTATTATGACCATCACCTTTGACCGACTGGGATGCTCCTTTCTTCCCGACTTGAGACGCTCTTTGTTCTATTCGAGGTACCTTCTTTCTCCTTTGCCAGAGACTTTTGGGCTGGCCATGATGCCTAACAGATCGGGCCGTTGCAGTTCGTCTTCATTTGACATGGCCTTGCCTTGCAACGAAACTTTCCCGATCTCATGGTCATGAGTAATTCCTATGCTATCCCGACCGAGATGGCCTTGTGCCATTCCGGGTAGGAACAGAAGCCCCCTAAGTCTCAAGCCGTATTCAGCATAGAGGCTTGAGTCTTCATGTCCTAACAGCTTCCTTGATGTTTTGATTCTTCTATATCAGTTTTCTTGAAAGCCACGCTCCACAGTTTCTTCCATTCTTCGTTGTTCGTGCGCCATATCCTTTGGACACGTGTCAGGTGTCATCATTAACTCCCTTTCACACGTCCTTACCCCTGACCGTCAGATCTTTTCCATCTCTACGGCTGGGTGTTTGCTATTTAAACCACTTCCTCTCCCTCTCAACTTTTCGTTTTCTCACTTCTTCACCTTCATCAGTTTCCTGCTCCTCCTGGTTTTTCATCTTCGTCTTCCTGTCTCCTTCTTCTTTCACTTCTGCCTATTTTCCTTTGTTCTAGGTAGCCTTTCAGACTATCCTCTCTTCCTTGCTTTACTTTAGGTAGTTTTGTTTCTTTTTCTTCGTGTTTCACCATGGAGGAAATGGGAGAGGGTTTTCTCACGAAGGAGACAGATTCTGGTGCTAGCGGTTTACCGCCTATCGCAGCGGCTGGTGAGGCGACGCAGGCCGCCGTTGGGAGGAAGCCACATTGGTGGGTGCTGCCCAGTGTTTTGGGTATGCATTTGAAACTTACAGACTTGACTTCTCTTGATGAAGTCAAGGATTTAGTCGTGGATAAGAAGGGTCTAGGTCAGGTGGTTTTCCTTCCTTGTTCCGGCGAAGATCGTATTTGCCACTCGTTTGACTTGTTTTTTATGCATAAGAGAGTGTTTACCCTTGCTTGGGTTTGTCTCCCTTTTACTAAGTTCGAGTGCTCGGTCCTTTGTTCTTTGAATGTTGCACCCTCTCAATTGCACCATAATAGTTGGATCTTTATTAGGATGCTCGAGATCGTTTGTAAGTTTTTTGGTATCCCGGCTTCAGTGAAGAAGTTTTTCACCCTCTTTTGTGTAAAAAATACTGAACAGTTTGGTTGGGTTTCCCTTATCTCCATTCCAAATAGGAGAATCTTCGAGTCTTATTCAACTTCCTGGAAGGGTTTTAAACCGGAGTTCTTTATAGTGGTTGGTCGGGGAGAAGGTCATTCGTTCTTCCTTATTTGCTCGGGAGAGCCCAAATTCCTCTTATTCTAGACTCGCAAGTCCCAGATAATTAGGCGCTTTGAGTATTGTTGTCTTTCTAGCCAAGAAAAATTAGAAGTTGATTACATTGAGCAATTGGTAGAAGTGAGTTGCCGTAAGCTCATAGAATCTGAGGGTGATTTGCCCGAGCTGACCTCTTATATGGGTTAGGTCTTTTTTCCTCCTAACTTTTTTTGTCCTTCTGGTTCCACTTTCTTAGTGAATTTTAGCTTTGAACAGGGAAGATGGCCCCTAAGATGTCTAAGAAGGCTATGCTCGAGATCTTGGAGAGGAAGAACAAGGCTGGGGGAAATATTGGGAGTTCGGGTGGAGTTAACCGGGACAAGGCGGTGATCCAGTTTGAAGACCAGCCTAAGCGTTCCGAGAGTGAGCTTAGGCCGAGGAAGAGGAACATCGTGGAGATTCGGGAAGATGCTGGCACTGCTTCCACCAAGCGAATTGAGAGCGTAGAGTTTGACATCCCTCCTCTGATGACCTTGCCTGATAATGTCTTCGGGCAGTTGTTGGCTACCCGGGTGAACTTCCTTCCTAAAGCTGTTTCATTCTCCATTCCCTTTGCGCCTTACCTTGAATCCTCAGCTGCAATACCAAGCGGACATTGACCTTTATCGTTCTCTGACACATTCTTAGATTGCTAAGTTGACCGAGATCCTTGGCCTCTGTCTGGCCAGTTTAGCCTTATCTCTAAGATGGACTGGCCCTGATCGATACCAAAATTGTTGAGCTTGAAGCGAAGAACAAGCGTTTGAATCAGAAGGTTGCTGATGATCAGCGGTTGATGAACGAGGTCCCAATATGATTCGGCAGAATGGAGATTTAAAGGCTGAGCTGAAGCGATCGACTGATAACGTGTTCAGGCTAGAGGAAAACTTCTCAACTCTGCTCAAAACCAAGGATTCTCTTCAAGCCGACCTGAACGAGTCAAAAGAAAAGGTGGTTTAGTTGGAGGGTAAGGTGGGAGAGATGGAAAAGGAGGTGGCTGAACTAGAGGTGTTTTCGGCAGAGCAGCTCGAAGTGGGTTTTGGCATTGCGTAGGAGCAGTATACTAGCGTTTATCCTGACTTGGATCATGCTCAATTCAACTTGCGCAAGGAGGTCCGGGACGATCAATTGGTGATGCCAGCTGAGGTGGCGGTGCCGGCTGAATAGGAGGTGGTGGCTGAGAATGAGGTTCTGGGAGGTTGGGAGGATGCTCCCGTTAGCTGATGTAAACCTTCTCCCTTAATACTTTGTTAACTTTTGTTTAAAACTTTATGTTTTGTTGGATTTGACTGGGAAGCCGATCTAGGCTTTGTTCAATATTTTAAAGCTATCTTTGGTGCTGATTTCTGATTTGACCTCCAAAGAGGTCTTCGGTTTGCATATGTAGTCGGGTTGTTTTTGTTTCCTATTGACTTGTCCTTTGTGTTCCGTTGTTACTTTGTCTTTTTCAAGGCGTGCTGTTTTTCAAATTATTTTCAATGTTCTTGCTCTCAATAGGCTTTTAAAACTTCTCTGTTTTCCGCTCATTTTCCTTTAATGCTTTGACTGTTTCGGTTGGAAACGTTACTCGCTTTGACTCCTGTTTTAAATGTTCTTCGACCGCTTTTGGCTATAAATACGATGCCCCTGAGTGCTTTGCTTTTAACTTTTCCTTCATTCTTCTTACTACTTTTGTATCCTTGTCTTTTATTCTGATGGCTATGATGGGAGAACTCGTGCCCCTTGGAATGTCTCTGTCTTGATGGTCAGTTTATTCTTGGGCTATGGAAAATTTCGTCATGTTCCTCATGAGCTACAGCAAAGTTCGTAATGAACTTTGGTCCATGAAGGAGACTCGAGGGAGGATTCATCCTTCCTTGACTGGGTGGTGATCTTTTGCTCCAGCGAGTCAGCTTCAAGTTGTTCCAGTGAGGCGGTAGTGTGCAACTTCTCCTTTGAACACTCCAGTTGATTCAACCCTGGGGCAGGCAGGCACGTGCTTTGGAACTGCAGTGGATGCCTTGAAGTGTTGACTTTTCTTCCCTCTTTTCTTCTTCGTGGGATTTAGCCCTTTTTAGGTAGGTCCTCCTCTTGTACTCAGAAAGGAGGACCAAGTAACTTCTCTTGTACTCAGAAAATTAATAAAATTTCTTTGAACGTTTGTTTTGCCTTTTACTTTTTGCTCAGTGATCCAAAGATCATTTTTTTTGGATGATGCCTTGCACGACTTTATTAGGGAGAGTTGTCCGTCCTGATTGTTCTCTTCTGTTTTCGACTAGATAGCGATTTTGCTCAATTTAACTTATTTCGAGAGGTAGTTCCAGTTCGACCTCTGTATTTTTCAAGGAGCCAGGGATCAACTTGTGAGTTCTGAAGGGAGCTCGTGCTTGACCTTGTTATTTCGAAGGGAGCTTGGAGCTCGGCCTTGTAGTTTTTTGGGGAGGGAGCCTGGGCTCAACTTGTGAGTTTTGAAGGGAGCCTGGAGCTCGACCTCGTGATTTTTGAAGGGAGCCTGGAGCTCGACCTCGTGATTTTTGAAGGGAGCTTGGAGCTCGACCACGTGGTTTTTGAAGGGAACCTAGAGCTCGACCACGTGGTTTTTGAAGGGAGCTTCGAGCTCCACCTTGTGGTTTTTGAAGGGAGCATGGAGCTCAACCTTGTGGTAAGGGAGCCTGGAGCTCGGCCTTGTGGTTTTTGAAGGGAGCCTGGAGTTTGACCTTGTGATTTTTGAAGGGAGCCTGGAGCCCGACCTCGTGGCTTGAAGAGTGCGGCTGTGGTTGCGCAATATTGAATTTAAAGGACATATAAGGATATTTCTGATACACTTCTTTGATTAATATAAGGGAGGATCCTCAATAAAACCTTCCAACTAATGACATCATCGAATAGGAAAAAATATTACTCCTTCTTACATCAGTTATACCATAGTGTTTCGGGAAAGAAATCTGATAGGTTCTTCAGAGTTGCTGCTGATCCAGATGATTGTCAGCTCTTGGGGTGAACACTTGCTCCTCGTGGCCACTCATGATTCCGGCTAGGTGTCCTTCTTTCATGGGATTCATGGTAGCCTCTCGCAGAGTTCTGCAATCTTCTGTGGTATGTTCGAAACATTGATGAAAGCGACAATGCTTAGATCGGTCGCATCTGATCTGGTCTCTTCCCGGTATCAGTATTCCGGAGAAGTGATCTACATGTAATGCTTGTTGGTTCGCTGATCCTTCCATGCCATGTGGAGCATCATTGCCACACTTCGACCTGCCAGCTCTCTTCCAACTTGACCTGCTCCCTCTAGCTTATCTAGTTTTATAGCTAGAAAGGCTAAGGTTTCTATGCCATTTGAGCGATTTAGGCACTGTTTGGTTTGCCAAATCCGCTAGCGTTTAGCGGATAGCGTATAGCGGATGGAAAAGTAGCCCCGTTTGGTAGTCATTTTTAAAATTAGCGTATAGCGTTTTTTCACTAGCGTATAGCGTTTTTCCCAGACATTTTTTAAACGATAAATATATATTTTTTGACGTGATAAACCATAAATAATTTAGAATAAACTAAATTATTATAAGTGATAATTATTTTAAAATAAATAATATAAATAATATATTTACATATAATTTAATAAAAAAAATACAAACATATCCTTTTATGTCATTTTACATTTATCAGCTAGTCCAACCGCTAGTTTTATCAAACACTTCAAATCCAATCCGCTAGCTAATCCGCTATTAGCTAGCTTATCCGCTACCGCTATCCACTAGCTTATCCTCTATCCGCTAGTTTTTACCAAACAGAGCCTTAACCTCGCTAATTACCCAAATTTGGCTTCTTTTGTCCCTAAGAAACATTTTGAGTCGCTTAGATAATTTTTAGGATGTTTTGGTTATTTTTAAGTCCACAAAGCATTCTAATGCTACTTTTATTTTTCAGGTTAAAAGTGAAGTTCGAAAAAACAACAAAACTTGAAGAAAACAAGCTTAAGGACAAAAAAGAGGTCTCACCCCGCGAGACATTGCTGGCCTCACGAGCCAGAGATGTAGATTGAGCAGGAAAAGGCGACTCTTTAGCCTCGCCTCGCGAGCCAGACATCAGGGATTTTGTAGCTTCTCTGTCTCGCCTCGCGAGACAGCTTTCGCCCTGCGAGATTTCAAATTTGAACTAGAGCTAAAATTAAGGGCTCGCCTCGCGAGCCCCTGCTCGCCTTGCGAGCGTGCGCTGATCCAGATTTTTATAAGTTTGTTTTGGACAAGAATTAGGAGACAAAGTTTTGATATATTCTTTCTTGTTTCTTTGGAGCTGCGTCTCCTAGAGTTTTACACAGTTTTACTTTGGTTTTCTTTGTTTTAGGCTTTTGTTGTTATGACTTTCATGAGGAACTAATCCTCTTTCTAAGGGAACGATCAAGCCGCTCATGACGGCATAGTCATTCAATGTGATGTTTTTCTATTCCCTCATCTCAATTCTTATTTCTTAACTCTGTTTTGGTTAAGTTAATCAAAAGGGCCCATGGTTCACTAGTCAAGCACGTTGAGTCTGACCAGAGATTCGTGCTTTAGGACTTGGGTTAGGAACACCAATTGAGCGCTGCTAGAGATAGAGTAGGAGATTGGTGCAATAGTGATAGGGAACCAAGATCTTAATGAATCTAACCGTGGGTTGTCGGATTGAGAGATAGGCAATTTTCATGTTTAGGTATTTCCTTTTATGCTCGACAGAGACATTAGGATAGTTGAGGGTTCCTGGTTGGCAAAGAAATTGAACATAGGGATAATAGAATAATCACTTGGGTAGTATGCATGATTGGGTAGGTGGATTCGTGACCTTAGAGCCTTAGCCTTAATTTGAATCTGGTTGTTATCCGTTAGTTTTAGATTATTTGTTATTTGATAATTGATTTGATATTGGAAAATTCTCTCTCCCATCTCAACCAATGTTGACTTGGTCAAACTGGTTTGAATTCCCTTGAATTTTGGTATAATTGGTCTTCCAATCCCTGAGTTCGACCTCGTTAATTACTCGTCGTGTTTTATTACTTGCATCGACCAGGTACACTTGCCGGAGTCCATCAAGTTTTTGACGCCGTTGCCGGGGATTGGAACAACCAATTTTCCTAAATTTTAGGAAAATCAATTCTTTTTGAACAAGTGATTTTTCTTTTAATTTTCTGCATATTTATCTCTTTAAGCTTCTTTGATCCCACTTGGTCTTGCCATGTTGTTGTTGTATGCGAGGTACTGTTCCACTGGAAGACTTGCTATACGACCCAAAGATACAAAGGACTGAGAGAAGGTTGAGGTAGGAATTAAAAGAGAAAAGGAGACTTGAAGCAATCCTACCCATCAACTTTGAAGGGATGGCGGAAGAAAATCCACCGGCTTACAAGCCTCTCTATGAGTACAGTCTTCCTAACTTGGATATTGTACTCCCACTATTGTGAGGCCCATCATCCCGGCTAACAACATTGATATCAAGCCGTTAGTGCTAACTTTGGTGCAAAATCATCAGTTTGATGGGAGTGCACATGAGGTTCCTCACAGGCATATCTCGCGGTTCTTGGAGATATGTTATTTATCGAAGTGTGCTGGAGTTTCAGATGATGCATATCGCCTGCGTATATTCCCTTTCTCTTTACGGGATAGAGCACGTGATTGGTTGGATTGAACATGGATCGTGGTAGCATAACCACTTGGGAGGACATGGCTCAGAAGTTTCTTACAAGGTTCTTTCCTCCATAGAAAGCGGCTCAGCTGCAAAAGGCTATTACTTCTTTCAAGTAACATGATGATGAAACTTACATGATGCTTGGGAGAGGTATAATGTGCTTTTGAGAAGATGTCCATCCTCTTTCTTTGATATAGTGGCAAAAGTGCAAAACTTTTTCAATGGGTTGAAGGGTCACCAACAGATGATTTGTGATGCTGTAGCTGGCGGTTCTTTTTCTTCCAAATCAGCAGAGGATGCATGGGCTTTACTTGAGAAAATGTCCAAGAATGAGTACAACAGAGCCAAGGAGGAGCGTAACTTGCAGATTTCTACTCCTCATAACTTGTCATCAGGACTGAGTAATAGCTCCATTGAGGCTATACTAGAGCAAAATGCATTGTTGAAGAACCAGAATGAGGCACTTACCAGTCGAATGAAAGTGAATGTGGTGCGAGAGGGAATGCCTCTGGGTTGTGACTTTTGCAACGATGATCATGACAGCGAGTTTTGTCAGGGTAACTTTTCTTAGGAGCATGTGGACTCGTGTCATAATTTCTATGACATAGTGCCACAGCGCAATGACTATCAAGGGAACAGGCAGAATGACTACCATAATGGGCAGAATTGGAACATCAGGAGAGACCATCCGGGTTTTTATTGGAGTAACACTAGTGGTGGTTTGGCCGGACAACAACAACAGAATCAAAGGCAAAACTACGGAATTCAACAGCACAATACTCAACAAGCTCTACCTAGGCCTAATCAGTTATAAATCACAGATGGCGGGAGCAACCTTGGGAATTGGCTCTTGAAAAGACTAGTGCGGCAATTGAGAAGTTGACAGTGCATACAGACACAACCATTGATAAGTTAGCAACTCATACAGGTGTAGCGATTGATAAGTTAGCAATTGAGACTCAGGTAGCACAGCTTGTAAAGCAACTGAATGAGCATCCTCCAGGCTCTTTTCCAGGTAATACAGAGAACAACCCCAATAACCAATGTAATGCCGTGTCAACTCGAAGCGGTAAAGTGTTGGAACAAATTGGGGGTGCAACTAGTTCTCCTGAAGTTGAGATTCCAGAGGCACCACAGGTGGAAACAGAGCAAGCTAAGGAAGATGAGGTAGCTAGTGAGAAAAGGTTGGACCAAGGGGGAAATTGAAATTAGTGGATGAAGAATTTCGAAGGAAGAAGTGGGTTGAGCCCAAGGATCTCCCTCCTTACATGAAGGTACCATATCCAGAGAGATTGAAGAAGCCTTTTCAAGACAAGCAATTTAACAAGTTCCTTGATGTCTTCTGCAAGCTTGAAATCAACATCCCATTAGCAGAAGCCTTGGAACAAATGACTTCTTATGCTCGATTCACGAAGGAGTTTCTCTCCAAGAAGTGGAAGATAATGGATGAGGAAACAATTTCTTTAACCGAGGAGTGTAGTGCAATTCTTCAACGAAAAATACCCCCTAAGTTGAAGGATCCTGGTTCTTTTAGCATACCATGTACCATTGGAGAGATGACTTTTGGGAAGGCGCTATGTGATCTAAGGGCAAGCATCAACTTGATGCCCCTATCTATGATTAGGAATCTTGGCATTAAAGAGGCCAAAGGGACTATGATGTCACTCCAACTAGCAGATCGTTCGATTAAATACCCCTATGGGGTGGTGGAGGATTTGTTGGTAAAAGTAGACAAGTTCATTTTCCCGACGGATTTTGTGGTACTAGACATGGATGAAGATGCCGAGATCCCTCTCATACTAGACATGGATGAAGATGCCGAGATTCCTCTCATATTGGGTAGGCCTTTCTTGGCCACCGGACGTGCCTTGATAGATGTGCAACAAGGAAAGCTCACGTTTAGGGTGCAAGATGAGAATTTGGTCTTCAATGTCTTTGAAGAAATGAAGCATCCGGTTGAGTAATCTTGTGTATATAGTGTTAATGTGATGGAACCTATTGTGAAACCTTTAGCCACACAATAAGTGCATGGTTCTTCACTTGCAAAAGTGTTGGTAAAATCCCATGTTGAAGATGAAGAAGGGGAACTTTTGGAAGATGAGGATTATCTTGAGTGCTTGAAGCATATGGAAGCATTACCAAATCTCCCCAAGGAAGAATGCCAAAAAGAAAAGCTTGACATGGAAGGAACGGAAGAGAACAACAAGACACCGGAGTTGAAGCAACTCCCAACTCACTTGAGGTATGCATTTTTGAGTGAGGGAGGACATCACCCGGTCATCATTAGCAATGCCTTGAAAAAGGATGAGGAAGAAAGTCTCTTGAGAGTTCCTAGGGAACACAAATCCGCCATTGGGTGGAAGATTTCGGATTTGAAAGGTATAAGTCTCTCATTGTGCATGCACAAAATTTTGATGGGGGATGATTATAAACCGGTGGTTCAACCACAGAGACGGTTAAATCCCATCATGAAAGAAGAGGTGCGCAAAGAGGTGATTAAGCTTTTGGATGCCGGAATCATCTATCCAATCTTAGATAGTAATTGGGTTAGTCCAATTCATGTGGCCCCAAAGAAAGGTGGAACAACCATGGTGGTCAATGAGAACAATGAGATGATACCAACAAGGACCGTCACGGGGTGGAGAGTTTGTGTGGACTATAGGAAGCTAAATGATGCAACAAGGAAGGATCACTTCCCTCTTCCCTTCATTGATCAAATGGTAGAGAGGTTGACCGGATATGAGTATTATTGCTTCTTGGATGGGTACTCCGGTTATGACCAAATTGTTATGGATCCAAAGGACCAAGAGAAGACGGCCTTCATATGTCCCTATGGAGTCTTTGCTTATAGGAGGATGCCTTTTGGATTATGCAACGCTCCGGCTACTTTCCCAAGGTGCATGCTCTCTATATTTTCGGACATGGTGGATAAATTCATTGAGGTATTCATGGATGACTTCTCGGTTTTTGGAACTTCATTTGACAATTGCTTGAAGAACTTGGCTTGTGTGCTCAAAAGGTGCCAAGAAACCAACCTTATGCTCAATTGGGAAAAATGCCATTTCATGGTGAAGGAAGGTATGGTTTTGGGGCACAAAATCTCCCAAAAGGGGATTGAAGTGGATAGAGCCAAGATAGAGGTGATTGAAAAGCTACCCCCACCAACCAATGTGAAGGGGGTGAGGAGTTTTCTAGGACATGCCTAGTTCTGCCGACGTTTCATTCGAGACTTCTCCAAAATAGCGAAACCGCTATGTGACCTTCTTGTGAAGGATGTATCCTTTGAGTTTAATGCTTCTTGTTTGAATTCTTTCAATACTTTGAAACATATGCTTGTAACCGCACCTATAATCATTGCACCCAATTGGGAATTAACTTTTGAAATCATGTGTGATGCAAGTGATTATGCGGTGGGGGCATTTTTGGGTCAAAGGGTGGAAAAGTTAGCTCATGTGATTTACTATGCAAGCAAAGTTTTAAATGAGGTACAAGCTAAATATTCCACCACTGATAAAGAACTCTTTGCAGTGGTTTTTGCACTAGATAAGTTTAGATCTTATGTGGTAGGGTCTAAAATTATAGTTTTCACCGATCATGCGGCCATAAAACACTTGATGACAAAACAAGAGGCCAAACCTAGACTAATTCAGTGGATTCTTCTTTTGCAGGAGTTTGATCTTGAGATAAGGGACCGAAAAGGTTCGGAAAATGGAGTGGCGGACCACTTATCGAGATTGGTTAATCCCGACACCAAGGAGAAATTGCTAGACATCAAGGAAGAATTTTCAGATGAGAGTTTGTTTGCAATTTTTGAAAAAGTTTCTCCTTGGTTCGCGGATATAGCCAACTTCAAGTCTTCAAAGGTGGTTCCGCAAGGTTTGACAATGCAACATAGGAAAAATTTCTTCTCGGATGAAAAGTATTACATTTGGGAGGATCCATTCCTTTTCAAGCAATGTTGGAATGGATTGTTGCGGAGGTGCATTTCCCATGAGCAAATCGGGAACGTGTTGTGGTATTGCCATAGCTCGGACTACGGTGGCCACTTTGGGGGAAGAAGACCGCGAAAAAAGTCTTCCAAAGTAGGTTCTATTGGCCTACTCTCTTCAAGGATGCACAAACTTTTGTTGAAAGGTGTGATCGTTGCCAAAGGGTTGGAAACATCTCAAGGCGGCATAAACTTCCTCTCCAAGTATGCTAGAAGTAGAGATTTTTGATGTTTGGGGATAGACTTCATGGGACCATTTCCACCTTCTTTCTCTTACCAATACATATTGGTAGCGGTGGACTATGTGTCAAAATGGATTGAGGCAATTCCAACAACAACGAATGATGCGCGGGTAGTCATGGAATTCTTAAGGCGCAACATCTTCACAAGGTTTGGGGTCCCAAGAGTCTTGATTAATGATGGTGGTTCTCATTTTCGCAACAAACAAATGAATCACCTACTTGAGAGATATGGGGTCAAGCACAAGATAGCAACTCCTTACCATCCACAAACCAATAGGCAAGTTGAAGTATCCAATTGTGAATTGAAGCGCATTCTTGAGAAAACCATCAACTCTTTGCGGAAGGATTGGGCAAGGAAGGTAGATGATGCTCTTTGGGCTTATAGGACCGCTTTCAAAACACCAATTGGAAGATCTCCTTACAACTTGGTGTTTGGAAAGGCATGTCATTTACTGGTGGAATTGGAACAAAAATCTTATTGGACAATCAAAGAGCTCAAATATGATTTGAAGAAGGCCGGTGAGAAAATGCTATTTGACTTGAATGAATTGTCAGAGATTCGCATGCAAGCATATGAGAATGCGAAAATCTACAACGAGCGGACTAGGGCATGGCATGACAAGCACATCTTGTCTAGAATATTTGAACTGGGGGAGTGGGTACTTCTCTACAGCTCAAGGTTGAGTCTTTTCCTGGGAAAGTTGAAATCAAGGTGGTCCGGACCCTTCAAGGTCCACAAGGTTTTTCCACATGGAGCGGTAGAACTAGAGGGGCATGAACCTGGAGATATCTTTAATGTGAATGGCCAAGGGCTCAAGCACCATTATGGAGAACCATTCCAAATGGATCACCAAAGTTTCAAGTTAGATGAACCCTAAGGGGACAACTTCCGTCAAGCTCGGAACGTTAAACAAGTGCTACTTGGGAGGCAACCCAAGCTTTATATCATTTTTATGCATTAATAGAGTCATAAAAACTTAAAAAGTGTCTTTATATGGGGTCCTTAGTTAGAAATTTGAATTAGGAAAGCATATAGGACTTAGTTGCATTTAGGAAATAGGGGGCAGAATCTGTCTCTGGCTCGCCTTGAGAGCAGAGTTTTGCCTTGCGAGCTAGAGGGATGTAAAAATCCCTGTCTCTGACTCACCTCGTGAACTAGGCCTTGCCTCGCGAGTCTTGGACACCCAGGTAAGGCACTGGCGAGCCTAAAAGACAGAATCTCAAAGGTCAGAACCTCTTTCTGCCTCACGTTGCGAGCACTTGTTTGCCTCGCGAATATGGGCAGCTTTGAATGGGATGAAAATCCCAGATTCGCCTCGCGAGACACTCCTTGCTTCACGAGACGTTTGTGAGTCACTTTTGCAAGAAACTCTCAAATATTCTCGCATCTTCTCGCACGGCCTCCCAAGAACAGCAACAACAACTCACTACAATCTCACTCTCACACCTTCTTTTATGCTCAAAAGGTTAGAATATTGAACACTCATATGTCTTTATGCATTTCTTTGTTCATCTTCCCCAACACTTTTCCATTTCCGAATTTGAAACATTAAGGGAGAGAACAAGATGTATGTTTATCACCTATTGAGATATTTTGTAATGCAATATTTAAAAGAGGTGTGTAATTGTGAGAATGAACATTTTTCTTGAGTTGTGATGAACTGACAATGCATGCCTCTGATATGATGAAATGACTTTCTCTGCTAGATTCTAAGTTTGGGGTTCCTCTGGATTGTTAGAGATGATGCATGATTAGGGGGGCTTGGGGTTAATTTCCTGGAAATTTATAAAGAACAAAATTTTGTGTTCTTGATGATGCATGACTGCTTAGGATATGTCTGTTACTGGTTTAGGATAGAATTATGTTTCCTGAACTATATGGATGTTGATATTGTTGTAAATGTATTGGGACTTTTCTGGTTTATAGGTTATGGCTCCCCCAAAGAATATGGAGAAATAGCCCATGAAGCACAAGAAGCGCTAGCCTGTTCAGGGGGATGAGCAGTTGTTTACTGAGGGACCTGATTCCTCCTCTCAGGGTGCTTCGTCTTCCTCCACCTTTCGATCTCCTCTTCATGAGGAGCATTGCGGGTTTGTAAAGAAGAAGGTGATTGTCCTAGAGAGGAGGGTGGTCCTTGTAGGGAACAACTACTCTGCCATCTCTAGACAGATTAGCAGTAGGGGTTGGGGAATGTTGGCTAACCTTCCCCGGCGATTTGATCTTAAACTCATCTAGGAATTTTTTGCCAACGCCCTCAACCCCGACATTGATGAGTCTGGGTGCTTCTCTATGGTCAGAGGCATACCCATTACTTTCACAACAGAGGATATCAACAACTACCGGGGTATTACGAATACCTGGGGAGAGAGGAGTGAGCATCAGTTGTTGTCGGTAGTTCAGGGCCTAGCTGGGCTAATTTTGGAGACATGCTGCAGGACAGAGGCCCAATGGGAAGTAGGGAACTCAGCATGGCCATGCTCCTGGGCATGGCCATACTATTCTGGGCAGATTCGTTACGTGTTCTTGGAGCCAAAACTCCCTAACACTCTCAAATCAATTCCTAGGGTCTTAACTAAACCATTTGGCATCAAACCTCACCTCTCACTAACAGTCCATGTTTTATGAAACTTGAGGGGAATTAATCCATTAACTGATATGTTAATTAGGAGTCCTATTAACCAATTAGGGTCTTATTAACATTCCAACATCAACTAACAACATTCAACCAATCAATGCATAATAACAACATCATAATAGTGAAATTCATATCATAAACATATTTAACCAATTATACATCATTGGCATACAACATAGTAATTATAAACAATAGGCATATATGACAGGCATACCATTAACAAACTAACAATTATAGTAATTCAGCCAATTGAACATACAATCAAATATAACATGGCAATGACAACAGTTAATAACAACGGGGCTATGGGAACCCCTCATCTTATGCTACCCCCTTGCCTAATGTATACACTATCCTTATCCCCATACCTGGTATGAAGAATCCGATAGTGACAACTTAACGATAAACCAACGTGTCCCTCGAACGGCTCAGTTAGCTTTCCAAGCCTTGGTCACACAGAAAGGGTTAACCAATTAGTTCCCAAATCTAAATAACAGAAAAGGAAACACTAAGAGGGAAGAACCATTACCTATAAGGATCGACACAGATGAACTAGACGTTCCCAAGAGTCTCTAAAGCTCCAACAATGCAACGGGTTTAGAGAAAATAGGGAAGAAAGGGTTTGTAGCCGCAACAGGGTTCTGTTATGCCAAAATAGGGTTTACAAACAAAACCCTAAGTTACTGTTCTATTTTTAAAGGCACCAGACTCAAGCACGGTCGTGCTCCTCCTTGAGCACGACCGTGCTCACATCAGCACCTCCGAGGCACGGTTTGCCTTTGAGCACGTGCGTGCTCTCTATTGAGCACTGGCATGCTCAACTTATGCGCTCTCTCAACGAGCACGGTTGTGCTCTCTATTGAGCATGGTCGTGCTTGTGACTCAGACAGTCACAAGACACAAGCCTAAGAAAGGGATTTAAGCCTAGTATTCCCACTTAGCCCCTCAACAACAACTCTAAGCTAAGTCCTAAGGCATAAACAACCAAACAACATACATAAAAGCACTTAACGAAAAAATGGGTGTTACAAACTCAGCACTCCCCCTGTTGTCATACTTGTGCTGCATGACCAAGCCAGCCCAGTTAACCTTCTTCTTCTTCTCAAGCAACCGGAGTAAAATAACATCCATCCTCAATAGTTGTGAAAAATTATGGCGTCTAGGAAACAGAAGTCTACCTAACACATAGTGCAGTAGCCTACTTTGCACTTTCATTTGACCAGTAGTTATCTCTTTATCATTTGCATCCATAAGGTCAGTCAAGACTTCCTTGATTGCCTGAATCCTAGCAAACTCATTAACCAAGCCTTTCGCAGCAGGACCCTCGGCAGTGGAATAGGTGCCTTCAAAAGGCAAGCCAACTACTCTACCAAACGACTCATTAGTGAGACGAATGGGTTTGCGACAAACTTCAGAAATCATAACCCCATCAACAAGTTTAAGGTTATAGTAGAATACCTTTACCAAATTCGGATAGATATCCTCAGATTGACACAGAAACTCAGTCATCCCGGCAAAATTCAAAAATTCTAGAAATTAAAAGTTCCTTTCTCATCCACTCAATATCCAGAAAACGTGGTTTCTAAATCTCCTTGTTGATGTAGGTGCTCTTGAAATTCACAAATTGATCCCCATTTGAAAAATATTTTTCCACTTGCTCTTGAGTGAGTGGTCCAGGGCTGACAACAGTTCTTTGGCGCTTGGGAGGCATTATGATGATGGGTGTTGAAGGGAGATGAAGAGTTTTGAAGTATAGAAGATTATTGGCAGAAAACCAGAGAGAAAACGCAAGGAGAGGCGTAAAAGTAGAAAGCCATATGCAAATGAGCGCTAGGGTTTCAGATTTTACCTTATAAAGTTGCGCAATAATCGATTATTTTACCCCAATAATTGATTATTTTGATGATGTGGCAACTCCTGATTGGTTGGTTCCTACCCGTGTGGTTTTGGCGCCAATTCTTCATCTTCACATAATCGATTATGTAATCGATTATTTTCTAGGTTCATCTCCAAATATCGATTAGTGATGAACAATGAAGAACACTAATCGATTATGTAATCGATTAGTCACTTTCTGGAAATTTGAATTTATAGAGTAATCGATTCCCACGATCGATTATCACACTTCTATCCACGCTACTGAAAATGTCAGTGTACATAATCGATTATGATAATCGATTATGGACTCTCTGTTTGTTTTGCTGAAAATTCCTTTTTGGCATAATCGATTTTTCTAATCGATTATGTCCTCTCTGCCTACACATTTAATAAACATATCAACAAATAACAAGGTGTAATATGCAGAAGTTAATCAATGCATGACTGATTCAAAATCCCCAATTCAGTTCTTATAAAAAGAAGCTTTCTTTAGGAAGGGTTTTGTAAAAATATCTACGAGTTGCTTAGATGTTTCAACAAATTCAATCATGCAATCACCCTTTTGAACATGATCCCTATTGAAATGGTGTCTAATTTCAATGTGTTTAGTCCTTGAGTGATAAACAGGGTTCTTTGTGAGGTTTATGCCACTTGTGTTGTCACATTTTATAGGAACAGTGCTAATATTAATTCCATAATCATTTAACTGTTGTTTCATCCAAATAATTTGTGCGCAACAACTACCGGCCGCAACGTATTTCGTTTCGGCATTGGATAAAGCCATACTTGCTTGTTTCTTGCTATGCCAAGAAACTAAAGCATTTCCTAATAAGTGGCAAGTTCCACTAGTGCTCTTTCGGTCTAATTTACAACCCACAAAATCAGAATCCGAATACCCAATTAGGGTGCAGTCCGCCCCTTTAGGGTACCATAAACCCATATTTTGTGTGCCAATGAGATATTTCATAATGCGTTTTACTGCGACGAGATGCGATTCTTTTGGGTTTGATTGAAACTGTGCACACATGCAAATACTAAACATGATATCAGGGCGACTAGCAGTAAGATAAAGGAGAGAGCCTATCATACCTCTATACTTACTTACGTCGACAGACTTACCATTCTCATCCTTGTCAAGGTAACATGATGTGCTCATGGGAGTGGATAGCTCCTTTGAATTGTTCATCCCAAACTTCTTGAGAAGCTCTTTGCAATACTTCGATTGATTTATGAAAATTCCTTCCTTTGATTGCTTGATTTGCAACCCAAGAAAGTAGTTGAGCTCCCCCATCATTGGCATTTCAAATTTGCTTTGCATAATTTTAGAAAAGTTCAAGCAAAAACTTACTTAAACGTTCATATCAAGCCCTAGGAGCTTGCTTTAAACCATACAAAGCCGTTTTCAATTTGAAAACTTAGTTTGGAAATTCAAAATTTGTAAAACCAGGAGGTTGAGCCACATAAACCTCTTCTTGGATAAAACCATTTAAGAAAGCGCTTTTGACATCCATTTGAAAAAGTTTGAAATCCATGATGCAAGCAAAAGCAAGAAGCATATGAATAGCCTCTAGTCTAGCTACGGGAGCATAGGTTTCATCGAAGTCTATGCCCTCTTGTTGATTATATCCTTTAGCAACAAGTCTAGCTTTATTTCTAGTTATGATTCCTTTTTCATCTAGCTTGTTAAAAAAAACCCATTTAGTTATAATTATCAAATGGTTTTTAGGTTTCTGGACTAATTCCCAAACAGCATTTCTTTCAAATTGGTTAAGCTCTTCTTGCATAGCAAGAGTCCAATGTCATCAACTATGGCCTCATCAACATTTTTAGGTTCTATTTGAGAAACAAAAGCCATGTAATGACACATATGATTCAAAGAGTTTCGAGTTGTTACCCCTTTAGAGATATCACCTATAATGTTGTCAAGATGATGGTGTCTAGATGTTCTCCATTCTCTTAGAAGATCGGAATGAGGTGTCTCTTCTTCGTGTGGAGGTGGTTGAAGAACAATGTCCTTCTCTTGAGTGCTTTTCTCCTCAAGATAGGTGTTTCCCAAAATTTCTGCAAGATCATCAACACTTTCCTTTACTACAATTTTAGGGTTAGTCTCATCAAAAGACACATGCACAAATTCTTCAATGGTCATAGTTCTTTTATTATAGATTCGAAAAGCTTTACTAGAATTGGAATATCCAAGAAATATACCTTCATCAGCTTTAGCATCGAATTTACCAAGGTTTTCTTTACCGTTATTTAAAACAAAGCACTTACATTCAAATATGTGAAAGTGGGAGATGTTGGGCTTCCTTCCTTTGTAAATTTCATAGGGCGTTTGTTTCATAATAGGTCTTATGAGGACTCTATTCATCACATAGCATGCGATGCTTACCGCGTCTGCCTAGAAATACTTAGGAAGATTGGTCTCATTGAGCATCGTCCTTGCTAGCTCTACTAGAGATCGGTTTTTCCTTTCCACCACCCCATTTTGTTGGGGAGTCCTAGGTGAGGAAAAATTATGCCCGATTCCATTTTCAGTACAAAAGGTCTCAAATGTCTCATTTTGGAACTCACCACCATGATCACTTCTGATAGTTACAATTTTAATCCCATCTCGTTTTGAATAACCTTGGCAAGTTTACGAAATGCACCGAAAGCGTCATTTTTATGAGGAATAAACAAAGTTCATGTGTAACGAGAATAGTCATCCACAATGACAAGCGCATAGTAATTACCACCAAAGCTCATAGTTCTAGATGGACCAAACAAATCCATATGTAAAAGCTGTAAAGGTTGGTTTGTAGAAACAATGTTTTTAGATTTAAAAGAGGCCTTTACTTGTTTTCCCTTTTGACAAGTATCACACATCTTATCTTTTTCAAAATGGAGCTTTGGTAAACCAATTACTAGGTCCTTGCAAACCAACTTATTAAGATGATCCATGTGAATATGAGCCATCCTCCTATGCCATAACCAAGTTTCATCCTCTTTACTTATTAGACAGCATACATCATTTGAAGGTAGGTAATCCAAGCAAACCATATAGATATTTCCAATTCTTTGACCAATTAATTTAGTTTGTTTGTTAGAATCCATGACCATTCATTTAGACTTATCAAAGACAACATTATATCCTTTATCGCAAAGTTGGCTTATACTTAGTAAGTTGTGTTTCAAACCTTCAACATAAAGAACATTCTCTATGGTGGGGTTAGGACCTTTACCTACAGTCCCAATTCCCAAGATTCTACCTTTGTTGTTATCACCATAGAAGACAAAGCCACCCTTTTTAGGTGTGAGGGAGGAGAACTTGTTTTTGTCTCCCGTCATGTGCTTGGAGCATCCGCTATCGAGATACCAATTTGAGTTATTGATTTCAAGCACACCTCATCATCAATATCCTCATGATTGGCCATGAGACAAAGGTTGGCTTCCTTGTCATTGGATTCATCGGAAGAGTCCTTGTCATTGTCTTCCATGCGATGTAGGCCTTCCTTCCCCTTTTGTCCTTTTGTGGCCTCTTTTCCATCTTATCATTCTTCTTTTGGACTTGAGGACACTCGAGACGAATTTGGCCCTTCTTTTTGCAATTGAAGCCCGTGGGTACAAAGGAGGTTATTTCTCCATCCACCTTCTTTTGAGTGGTGAAGTTTTGACGAGCTTTCCCTTTGTTCCTTAGGAAACTTTTGAACTTACGGACCATCAAGCTCATGTTCTCATCTCCTTCATCAAGTCCTTCAAACTCGTCACATTCAATGTCTTCCTCAACAGTTTCATTCATACTTGCCTTAAGGGCAAGCCCTTTCTTTTTCTTGTCGCTTTCCTCACTATCAATGAGGCGGTTTAACTCAAGTTCATGTTCCTGCAATTTACCAAATAAAGTAGCCAAAGACATAGAAGATAAATCTCATGATTCAGATATAGCAGTTACTTTTGGTTGCCAACTTCTATTTAAGCATCTAATAACTTTGTTAATTAAATTTTCATTTGAAAACGTTTTCCCAAGAGCCCTAAGATGATTAATTATATGAGTGAAACATTTTTGCATATCTTGTATGCTTTCACCCTATTTCATCATAAATAGCTCATACTAATGGATCAATGTGTTCATCCTAGCCCTTTTGACCTCGGTAGTACCCTCATGGGTCAACTGAAGGGTGTCCCACATTTCTTTCGCGGTCTTGCAATTTGAGACCCTATAGAACTTGTGACACCCCTTTGTGCCATTAATTATTTATTTAAACTTACTCACGTTCTTAACATTAAACGTAACCCAAAAATACAACGATATTAAAAACTTAATTAAAAAAATCCAACTCTTGAAAAATAATCCATCACATCAAAGACATAACACAAATACACCACATAAGTCTATCCATCAGAGTACAAAACACTGACTAGGGTATCCTATCAATAGGATCCCTTGCAGGTACATACTTATACCAACTGTTATAATAAGCGGAAAAATAAAACATCTCACAAGACACATTGGCCATAAACACTAAACTCGATCGCTAGAATAAGATAAACATACACAACATACAGAAATAGGGAGATAAGAAACAGTTCTATCATCATAAGCGGAAAAGAGTACATAGCATATAATATAATATAATAACAGTCAAAGACAAGCATCACACATAAATAACAATCATCCTCAAATCATGATATCTTCCTCTACCCTCAATCTCATGCAATTAAACCTTTATGCTAACGTGGCCACTACCAACCCTGTCACACATCCCTCGTTAGGGATGTCAGTCAGTCGTTCAAGCGACGCGTCACCATTAACCGGTGCACAACCTCATCCATGGTGAGAATACTCATGCAAAGCAATGACACTATAGCTGCACGGTACAGTCGATGCACACCCTGGTTCAAGGGTGCTCATGCATAGCAATGACACTATAGCTGCATGGTACAGTCAGTGCACAACCCCATCCATGGTAAGAATGCTCATGCAAAGCAATGATACTATAGCTGCACAACACAGTCGGTGCACACCCTGGTTGAAGGGTGTTCATGCAAAGCAATAACACTATAGCTGCACGGCCTAAGTCTAAGTTGGGACGATCCCGCGAGAACTTCGGATCTCGTGTGTTGCCAACACACGGTTGTGAACAACAATGCAACTATATGAATCTCACTGACCTACATCTGTTACAACCTAGTGCCTCAACCTTCCATCACAGTCTCAACACACAATCCATGTCACATCTTATCTATAAAATAATTAATTTAGGCTAGGCACTTCTAAACCACAATTATTCTCTCACCCACATGCATATCTCCCGAACAACACATATCCTTACCTAAATACCAACTAAGCATGTTATCAAACCCGGCAAATCATACACAATACAATAATAATAATAATAATAATAATAATAATAATAATAATAATAATAATAATAATAATAATAAATATTCCTATAGTAAGAAACATCACATAAAGCAGTTTATCACAACCAACACATCACAAGCAGTTTAATAGTAATAAAATCAAACATCCTCGAATATTATAAAATTATCCTAACGGTGATAAACCTACAATCCCCAAATCATCATTGGTACTATGGAATACCCGCCAGTCTTGTCGATTACTCGACCACTAGTAGGGTTTAGGTCGCCCTACACCATTATTATAAATTATACGCTACTTATCCGTTCCAATGACAAGATATTTCTTTCCCCCACCTGATCGACGTATGTGCTTTCCCGTACAAGATCCGAATGCATCCATGTTACTGACACGAACCTCGGTATGCTTTCCAACAACATCCACAATTCTGCCACCATCCATCCCAACACATCCATTGTTTGGTTTCCGTCCCAATTACACGTACAGGTATCACAATTCGCAGGAAACAAAGAAATACCAACCGAATCAACAATAGGGTTATAAATCTATTTGAATCAAGAGACAAAATCGATAGAAAAACTTATTAGAACCGCGGCTGGAGTTAGGGGAAATCGGATTCAAAATAAGCTCAAGAATCCTAGGGAAAAGCTACCAAAACAGAGCTACTGTTCGAGCTCCATTTCTCTGGCCACAGAGCTTTATTTACAAAAAAGAATGGTGAAAATGAAGAACTATCCTTCCTAAACCTTCTCACAAATTATTAGCCCGGTCCAATGCTTAACGAATCTAAGATCGTAATTCTACGGTGACAGGTTAGTGGTATCCGAGTTGAGTTTCTCATCCTTTCAGTCCACTGTCCGAACTGATTATCTCATGATCTGGAGATTATGTCGAAATTATGACCGTTGGATATGAAGAACCACAAGTATTGAACTGTCTTCTAAACTTTGAGAATGATCCAACGGTTGAAGAATGTTTGGCGATTCTATCACTGGAACTACTCCAACTAGGTTTCAATTCTTCTAATTATTGAGAATTCTCTCTCAATTCTTCTCATCTAATCTGAAGTAGTGGGTGATAAAGAGAGTTAATGGGATGAGGAAGAGGATCCTCCATTGAAATGAAGAAAAGAATGATCCAAGATGCAAGCTTTGCCATCATGGAGTCTTAGGTTTTTGAGAGAAATGACTTAGAGAATTTTGATGAAATGAATGAATGGAATGGCTCAAATGATGAAGAAGGGAGGCTGCACAAAATTAGATGAATGTGGAGGTGTTTTCAGCCTTGTAAAATAAGTGGTTAAGGGATAGGAGATGTGTACTTAATAACCATAGTTAATTTTAACTAAGCTAGGTTAAGTTAAGTTAGAAATATAGTATTATAAGCTAGGTAGTCTTAGGAATCATCATGGCTAGGAAATAAATGTGTGGTAATTGGTGTTTAAGGGTGATGTGGCCGTGTATGCATCATATGGAGGAAGGAGAAGCCAAATTGGTAATTTCTTGGTTATGACCATGGTTAAAGTTTAACTACGATAGGTTAGGTTACTACATAAATATCTAGATACTTTAGGGTTTGCATTTATGATGAAGATGAGTCACCACCATGACTCACCATGGTGACTCATTCCCTTTGAGTCATCATGGACGATTCACCGTTCTATCTCCAGGTGTATCTCTGCGCATCCGTATCCGATTTCGTTGTTTACCCGATTACGGTTTTTGAGAGGAAGACGATGAAATGAAAGCAAAATGAAATGGGTTTGGTTGAGTGGATGTGGCTGTACTAAATTGGCTAGATGTGGGAGGCTTACAACCATGTAAAATGAGTGGTTGAGGGTGAGGAGGTCTGTCTTTGTTTATAACCATGAAAGCTTGGGGGCATTTTGGTCTTTTTACCTAGATATTTAGGAATAGTCATAAATGCGCCATAAATGCTTGTCCCCTCGCATTTAATGCTTGTCCCTTCATATTTAATGCTTGTCCTCTCCGTCACATCAATCACTTCCATCACCTTAGTTCCATATCTGGTTCCGTCGTTTTACCCGATTAAGGTTTCCGTCCAATTTTCCCCAAAATTCTCCCGAATAAAATAAAATATTTTATTTTTGAGCAAAATTTTGGAAAATAGACTTCCTCACCGACATAATATAAAAATCTACAATTTTTCAGTTTGGAGTCAAATTAGGGTTTTCTGCCGGTATAAAATTATACTGTCAGAAAAAACGCAGACGGTTTCCGTCTGAATTTTAAACCCAAATTTTAACCAGATCTTCCTACCATAGAAGTTCTAGATATGATTTTGTTTTCTCCAAAATCATTTCCTAGGTTTTAGATAAAAATATAAATAAATATATTTTAACCAGTAATACAACGTAGCTAAAAAGTAGGGTGTTACATAACTCATTGTAGCTTAAAGCTGAGGTGATGATGTTCCTAGCTTTCAAATTGTATTAGACCTTTTTCTTTTCCTCGTCGGTCCAAAGGGATTTTGGTTTATCCACCAAAGCACCATAGATTTCGTGCTTCGGGACAAATGGACCATTTTCCACAGCATCCCAAGCGTGCGCTGATCCGGATTTTTATAAGTTTGTTTTGGAGTAGAATTGGAGATGGAGTTTTGATATATTCTTTCTTGTTTCTTTGGAGCTGCGTCTCCCAGGGTTTTACACAATTTTACTTAGGTTTTCTTTGTTTTAGGATGAATTCTTTCTTCTATTTTGTTGTTATGACTTTCATGAGGAATTAAGCCTCTTTCTAAGGGAACGATGAAGCCGCTCATGACGGCATAGTTATTCAATGTGATGTTTTCTTATTCTCTCATCTCAATTCTTGTTTCTTAACTCTATTTTGGTTGCGTTAATCAAAAGGGCCCGTGGTTAACTAGTCAAGAGCGATGAGTCTAACCAGAGATTCGTGCTTTAGGACTTGGGTTAGGAACACCGATTGAGCACTGCTAGTTATTGAGTAGGAGATTAGTGCATTCGCGATAGGGAGCCAAGATCTTAATGAATCTACCTGTGGGTTGTTGGATTGAGAGATAGGCAATTTGCATGTTTAGGTATTTCCTTTGTGCTCAACAGAGACATTATGATAGTTGAGGGTTCCTGGTTTGCAAAGAAATTGAACATAAGGATAAGAGAATAATCACTTGGGTAGTATGCATGATTGGGTAGGTTGATTCGTGACCTTAGAGCCTTAGCCATAATTTTAATCTCATTGTTATCCGTTAGTTTTAGATTATTTGTTATTTGATAATTGATTTAATATTGGATAATTCTCTCTCTCATCTCAACCAATTTCTCTTGTTAACTTGGTCAAACGGGTTTGAATTCCCTTGAATTTGGGTATAATTGGTCTTCCAATCCCTGAGTTTGACCTCGGTATTTACTTGCCGTGTTTTATTACTTGCATTAACCTGATACACTTGCCAGAGTCCATCATCACTCCATTCATATTGTCGTCTCTTGGTCCAAATATCTCCTCCATGTTAATGTACTCGGCAGCTCGGCGCCTAAGTTCGTAAATGCTATCAGGAGGTCTGCGAGCTAAAGAGTTTGCGAAAGGCCCACTTCTCAATCCTTTCAGCAATGCATGTAATAACACGGCTGAGCAAATAACTCGGATTGGGAGGATTTCTTGGCTGAATCAGGACATAAAATCTCTCAAAAGATTCTGACATTCTTGCCTAATGTTGATGAGACTCACCAAAGTTTTGGGGTATCTCCGGCTGGTGGCAAATCGAGCTCTAAAAAGCCTTGCGAGGCTATTGAAACAAGAAATAGAATTTGGAGCTAGTCTGGAATACCATACCAGAGCCACCCCCCCAGGGTGGTGGGAAAGTGAGAGCCCCCATTGTGCCTCATTGTGTTATTAAATTAAACCTCATAAATTAATTGTTTAATTCGCGTACTTAACGTTAAAACCTGTATTCCGAAGTACGTGAATATTTAAAACCTAAATTAATAAGCATAAAAATTCGGATAAATATAGCACCACGCAATAATTATATTATACATACACCCATATTGTTGTACTATCATAATACAAAACACTGTTTAGGGTATCTCCTCAGTAGGATCCCTAACAGGTATATAGTTATACAACCATTATAAGCGGAAAAACGTAAAATATCTTAACATACTGGCCATAACTATCTAAACTCTATTCCCAGGGTTCACAGCTCATCCTCCAGCTTCAGGTTCATAAGGAGTTCCATCCAACTCCTCATTATCCAGCTCCTCCACAGGGTCTTCTCGTACGATCACATAACAAATGAAATATAGCATACACAAAATATAGGGGATAAGAAACATTTCTATCATAAAAAACGGATAGGAAAACATAACACATAATATAACAACCATCACAGACACATATCACTCAAATCAACCATCATCACTTTATGATATCATCCTCCACCCTGAAACTCATGCAATCTATCGTTTATGCTGACGTGGCCATCTCTGTTCCTGTCACACATCCCTTGCCTGCTGAGGGATATTAGTCAGCCTGTCCAAGCGACACATTCCTAAGTCCCGATGCACACCCTGTCCACTCCCGAGGGTGCTCATGCAAAACAATGACACTATAGCTGCACATTTTACCCGCTGCACACCCTGTCCACTCATGAGGGTGCTCATGCAAAGCATTGACACTATAGCTGCACAACCTATTATCTAAGTTAGAATGGTCTAGCGAGAACTTCGGACCTCGTTTGTTCCAAACACACGGTTGTGAACAACAATGCAAACATATGAATCTCACTGACCCACATCAATAACAACCTAGTGCCTCAAGCTTCCATCATAGCCTTAACTCGCATTCTATGTCTCATCTCATCTCTAAGATAATCAATTTAGGCTAGGCACCTCTAAGTCATATTCAGTCTCTCACCAAGACAAAATATCAACATATATCCTTACTTAATAGTCCACTAAACATATTATCAATCAGGCAGATCATGCATATCATAATAATCAATAATTTATTCAAACATAACAATATATCACATAAACCAATTTATCACAACCAGCACATCATAGTAGTTCAATAATAATAATAAATTCAATCAACCTTATATAAGATAAAATCATCCTAACGTCGACAAGCCTACAATCCCCAAATCGTCATTGATATTTTAGAAAAGCATTCAATGTGATTTTGGTCTTGTCGATTACTTGACCGCTAGTAGGGTTTAGGTCGCCCTACACAGTTATTATACTATGAACTACTTATCCATTCCGACGATAGGTTGAGTCTTTCCCCCACCTGAGTTAACACCGGAATCTCGAATTCGAAGCTCCTCATTATCACACCACAAATTACCAAATTCACCTTCAACCAAACAACACAGCAACTAATTCATTAAACAAAATCACCCTTAACCATACTAGGCTAGATTCGGTCAAACAAATCAAAAGAGGGCTATGGTTCTTTTCTAATTCCAACCTTTTGGATAATAGTTCCTAGAGTCTTAGATAGCTTAGATAAATTGCTATAATTTGAAAATATGAACAAAATAATCTAACCCCTTTTTAGTAGAGTTTCGGCCATAATAGGAAAATAGGCTAGGAAGTTCTTTTGAATATAAACTCTTGGATTTAGCATATTAAGACATAAGAGAGACAATATAAATTGTCCTAGATTCAAGATTGAACAACATCAACCAATCCCTTTCCCTTAGGGTTTCGGCCTCCAATGGCAAAATAACCTAGAAAATTCCTTTTGATTCAAACTCTTGGATTTAGATAACACAGACATTAGAGAGCTTGAATCAATCATTAAACTTCAAACATTGAACAAAAACATCACACCCACATTCAAAGAGGGTTTCGGTCTCATGAGTGAAAATAAGTTAGGAAATTCTTTTGAGTTCAAACTCTTGGATTTAGATTATATAGGTACTAGAGAGCTTAAATCAAGCATTTGATTTCATAAAAGAAACAAAAACACTAAACCCCTTTTCTAACATAGTTTCGACCAGCAAGGGTTATAGGGTTTGCGTTTCATTTTTTTTTTTTCATTCATACACCTCAACACAGTAAGTTAAAGTCCTATGAAAAGATAAAAAGGATCGTGATACAACAATTTTATTCAACATGTTCATGTTGATTCCATTTCACAAATAAATGGGTTTCAACTAAAAACATGAAAGAGTTGATGATGAATAAAAAGAAAAGAAGAAAAGAGGATCAAAGGTGATGAAATTACCTCAAGTAAGAAGAAGAGAACAAATAAGATGATGATCCTTGAGTTGTCTTCAATAAACACAACTATGGAGCTCTCAAAGTAATCTTAGAGTGTTCTTTGTGTTTGATGAAAAAACAAGAAGTGAGTGAGAGGGGGGGGGGGGGGGGGGGGGTTGGTCGTGGGTTAGGGGTAGATTTTGAGCGAGATATTTTCTCAATTAGGCATTGTTTGGATCTTTAATCCTTAATGGGTTTTGGTTAATATAGAATCATATTTTAAAGTTGTAATCATGATTTTAAAAGTTATGATGTGACAATTTTCACAAGTCCCATCAATCACTTTCATCATCTCTGCTCCATATTATCTCTGCACCACATCTAGTTCCGTCATTTACCCAACTTAAGGTTTTCACGCGCGTTTCGTTTTATTATTTCACCCGAATAAAATATAATATTTATTTTGGAGCGAATATATTGAAAAGACTCATATCACTTAAAAAAGGATAAGAATCATTGATGTTTTGTTCACGAGTCAAAATTAGGTTTTCTGATCAGTAAATTTGTACTGTCAGTGAAAACGCAGAGCGGGTTTCGTCTAAATTTTCAACCCAAAATTTTACTGGAACTTTTTACCATCTAGTATAATCTAGATATGATTTTGTTTTAGTCAAAATCATTTTCTAGGTTTCAGATAAAATATATAATTAAATATATTTTTACTGGTAATACAGCATAATTAACAACAGGCTGTTACGTTACTACCCCACTTAGAAACAAATTCCGTCTTCGGAATTTACGTACCTCAGAAAAGATGTGGATATTGTTGTTGCATATCTATCTCACGTTCCCCAGTAGCATCTCCAATAGTCTCATCCCATATGACCTTAACCAAAGGAATCTATCTACCGCAAAGCTCCTTAATCCGTCTATCTGTGATCTTTACAGGTAAAGCCTCATATTCTAGATTCTCTCGCAGTTGTATAGACTCAGAGTCAATAACATGTGATGGATCAAGATAATACTTTCTCAATTGAGAGACATGAAAGACATCATGAAGGTTAGAAAGGTTAGGGGGTAAAGCAATATGTTAAGCTACTGGACCAATCCGTCGAAGAATCTGGAAAAGTCCGATGAATCTAGGAGTAAGTTTTCTAGACTTAATAGCCCTGCCAATTCCGGTCTTTGGAGTGACTCTCAAAAACACATGATCACCCTCCTGGAATTCTAAAGGTCTCCTCCTTTTGTTACTGTAGCTCCTTTGCCTATCCTATGCTTCCTTCATCTTTTCCCTTATCTTCCTAACTTGTTCCATAGTCTGTTGCACCACATCTGGACGCAAAACTTGATTTTCACCAATCTCATACCAACATAACGGGGCCCTACACTTCCTGCCATACAAAGCCTCTTACGGTGCCATTCCAATACTACTATGGAAACTATTGTTATAAGTTAATTCAATCAATGGCAAGAACACATCCCAACTACCAGTGTGTTCCAACACACAAGCTCTCAAAATATCTTCCATTGACTGAATTGTCCTTTCTGACTATCCATCGGTCTGGGGATGATAAGCAGAACTCATCCTCAACTTTGTCCCCAAAGCACTATGCAGTTGCCTCCAAAATCTAGATGTGAATCTAGGATCTCAGTCCGAGACAATGCTCGATGGTACACCATGCAACCCAACAACTTCTTTGATGTAAACCTGGGTCAACTTCTCTAAACTATAACTTTCACCAATAGGTAAGAAGTGAGCACACTTCGTCAACCTATCAATGATAACCCAAATCGTATCATGTCTGTTAGGAGTTCGTGGTAATCCAACAACAAAATCTGTAGCGATGCTATCCCATTTCCACTCTGGAATATCTAATGATTGTAATAAACCTGCCTGCTTCTGATGTTCAATCTTAGCCTTCTGACACACCAGACAAGATGAAACGTACTCTGCCACCTCTTTCTTCATCCTTGTCTTCCAAAACATTTTCTTCAAATCCTGATACATCTTAGTGTATCCAGGATGAAAACTCAACTTACTCTTATGTGCTTATTCCAAAATCATTTTCCTAAGTTCTAGATCGTCTGGCACACATATTATATCTCTAAACCTTAGCACACCATCTGTTACTCTACTGGACTCAGAAACTTTGCCTTCATCTATACCTCTACTTACTTCTTGAAGATATAGATCTTGAACTTGTTTATCCTTAAGATCTTTCATAAAGTCACTACTAATAGTGATCATACTCAAGCAAATTTTATCCTCAACCAACTCCATCCCTAAGTTCAAATCTCTGAACTGTTCCAGCAATTCCAACTCTTTAACCATCATAGCGGATACATGTAAATATTTCCTACTCAAAGCATCCGCTACAACATTGGCCTTTCCAGGATGGTATAGTAAATCAAAATTGTAATCCTTGATAAACTCCATCCTTCTTCGCTGTCTCATATTCAATTCTTTTTTATCGAACAGGTAATTCAGACTCTTATGATCGCTATATACATTAAACTTTACTCCATACAAAAAGTGTCGCCATATCTTTAATGCGAACACTATGGCTGCTAACTCCAAATCACGAGTTGGATAATTCCTCTCATGAATTCTCAACTGGCATGAAGTGTAAGCCACAACTCTTCCCTCTTGCATTAAAACACAACCTAAACCTTGGTATGACGCATCACAGTATACGTCAACTATCCTAAAGGGTCTGGTAAAGTCAACACAGGTGATGTAGTCAACCTGTCCCTCAACTTTTGGAAACTCTGCTCACACTTATCTGTCCATACAAAAGTTGTATCTTTCCTCGTCAACTGCGCCATGGGTAACGTAATCTTCGAAAAACCTTCTATAAACCTCCGATAATATCCAGCCAATCCTAAAAGGCTTCGTACCTCACTTACTGACTTAGGTCGTTCCCACTTAAGAAGTGCCTCAACCTTAGCTGGATCTACTGTTATTCCTTCTTTATTGATCACATGACCTAGAAACTGAACTTCCTCAAGCCAAAACTCACACTTAGAAAGTTTGGCATAAAGCTGCCTATCCACAAAACTTGCAACATTACTCTCAAATGTTCCTCATGATCTTCTCGCGTACGAGAATATATCAGGATATCGTCGATGAACACAACGACAAACTTATCGAGGAATGGTCTAAAGATTCTGTTCATGTAATCCATGAACACTGCTGGAGCATTAGTCACACCGAAAGGCATAACTAAATACTCGTAATGCCCATACCTCGTCCTAAAAGCTATCTTAAGTATATCTTCTTTCCTTACTCGATCTTATGGTATCCAGACCTCAAATCAATATTAGAAAATACAGCTGGTCCTTTCAACTGATCCATTAGATCATCTATCCTAGGTAACGGATACTTGTTCTTAATCATTACCTTATTCAACTGTCTGTAATCCGTGCACAACCTAGCACTTCCATCCTTCTTTTTAACAAACAACACCGGTGCTCCCCAAGGCGAAACACTCGGTCTGATGAACTCTTTCCCTAACATGTCATCCAATTGTTTCTTCAACTCAGCCAACTCAATAGGTGACATCTGATAGGGTGCTATAGATATAGGTCTTGACCCTGGTACAAGATCTATGGTGAATTCCACCTCCCGCTTTGGTGGCAAACCTGGAACGTCGGGAGGGAAAACTTCAGGAAACTCTCTCACAATAGGCATAGAATCTATACGAGGAGTCTCATTAGCTTCCACTACGAACAACATCACGTCATGCCGAGAATCATCACTCCTCATGGATACTCCTTCATTGGCAGAGACTACACTAGAAGACTCAAGAAATTATAAGGTCTTACTAGAACAATCTAGCATTACATGGTTAGCCGAAAGCCAATCCATGCCAAGGATAACATCTATATGTTGTATAGGCAAACAAATAAGGTCTACAGTAAATGTCTTATTCTCAACAACTATAGGACACTGTAAACAAATAGACGTAGTAGTCAAAGGATTACTAGTTGGAGTAGATACTGTAAGGGTATAAAGTAATTGAGAAACCCTTAATTGTAAATGATCTACACACTCATGCGAAATAAATGAATGTGTAGCACCTGAGTCGAATAACACAGACGAGAGCCTACCAATTATCAAACCCATACCTTGTATAAGATCTGCAGATTGAGAGGATTCAGCTCTCCTCACGGTAAACACTCTTCCCGTGGCCTGAGGTCTTGCTCCCTGTTGTCCTGCTGTTGGGACTCCTCTTCCAGCTCCACCCCTATTACCTCCATTTCCTCTACCCGCAGCTACCGGCTGCTGCCTACCCGCAGTCTACACTATCTTGCCATATGGCCTGGTTTCCCACAGTTGAAATAGCTAGGCCTTTCCATGCAATCCCTAGCATAATGCAGGCCTCCGCATATGAAGTAAACTAAACCTTGTGGCTGCTGACCCGCTCTAACCACTGGTGTTGGTGCAGGTGTCTGCACTGGTCTAGTATATGGTCTCTGTCCCCATTGAGAACCACTACCTCCTATTCTTTGAAAACCTAAGCGAATAGGGCCTCCAATCCTCTGTTGTTTCTGCTCAGTGGCCTGCCTCTGATCTATACTTTCTATGGCACTGCATCTTTCGACCATCTCCGGGAAACTCTAGATATCAAGAGACACTATCGCTCTCTATAATTCATGTCGAAGACCCTCTTCAAACCTTCTACATTGCCAATCCTCATCTGGGAATCTCTGATAAAATTCTGAGTACTTAATCAGAGCCTCAACATATAGATAATTCTCTGTTTAAGACTCATAAACTCCCTCTCTTTCTCGCGTCGAATTAAACGCGGAAAATACTTCTCAAAGAAACACTCACTAAACAGCTGCCACGTGATAATTCTGCTCTCTGCCTCCAGTAATCTCCTCTTGCCTCTCCACCAAGACTCTGCTCCTCCAGTTAACATAAAGGCAGCATAGGTAACTTTCCTGTCCTCTCTGCAGCGCATGGTAATATCTTTTCTATCTCTTGTACCCACCATTATGCCTTCTCTGGGTTATAGTCTCCTCAGAATTGGGGTGGCTTCCCTTTCAGAAAAGTAGCCATTCCGACATCTTCAGCTTCTACAGCTTTCCTTTGATTCTGCATTTCTTGTTGCTCTTTGATCATTTGCAGCATTTTTACGTTCTGATGTGTCTGCTGTAGCATAGAAGTAGCTAAATCCCTGATAGTCCGAAGAGTCTCAGCTGACTCTCCTCCACCTCCAGTATGATTAGTTTCCATATTGCTAACTCCAGCGATTCTCTCAGGTAATCCATCATCACTACTGTTTCCGCGTCCTCTTCCTCTAGCCATGATCCTGTTAAGGAAATCATCAGCTCTCATCAATATGACATACAATACTACTTAAATAAGTATAAAAATACTATATGCCATACTAATGTTAGTTATCGCATCAAGTTCGGACACACTACCCACTTCTAAGCATAGTAAAATCCGAGGTGGATTCAACTAGACAGGTCCAGTAACAACATCCTAGACCTCACAGTCCAATTAGAATCGAACTGCTCTGATACCACCAAATGAGACACCCCGTTGTGCCCCATTGTGTATTAAATTAAACCTCATAAATTAATTGTTTAATTCACGTACTTAATGTTGAAACCTGTATTCCGAAGTATGTGAATATTTAAAACCTAAATTAATAAGCATACAACTTCAGATAAATAAAGCACCATGCAATAATTATATTATACATACACCCATATTGTTGTACTATCATAATACAAAACACTGTTTAGGGTATCTCCTCGGTAGGATCCCTAACAGGTATATAGTTATACAACCATTATAAGCGGAAAAACATAAAATATCTTAACATACTGGCCATAACTATTTAAACTCTATTCCCAGCGTTCACAGCTCGTCCTCCAGCTTCAGGTTCATAAGGAGTTCCATCTAACTCCTCATTATCTAGCTCCTCCACAGGGTCTTCTCGTATGATCACATAACAAATGAAATACAACATACAGAAAATATAGGGGATAAGAAACATTTCTATCATCAAAAGCGGAAAGGAAAACATAGCACATAATATAACAACCGTCACAGACACGCATCACTCAAATCAACCATCATCCTTACTTTATGATATCATTCTCTACCCTGAAACTCATGCAATCTATCGTTTATGCTGACGTGGCTATCTCTATTCCTGTCACATATCCCTTGCCCGCTGAGGGATATTAGTCAGCCCGTCCAAGAGACATTTTCCTAAGTCCCGGTGCACACCCTGTCCACTCCCGAGGGTACTCATGCAAAGCAATGACACTATAGCTGCACATTTTACCCGCTGCACACCCTGCCCACTCATGAGGGTGCTCATGCAAAGCAATGACACTATAGCTGCACAACCTATTATCTAAGTTGGAACGGTCTAGCGAGAACTTCGGACCTCGTTTGTTCCAAACACACGGTTGTGAACAACATTGCAAACATATGAATCTCACTGACCTGCATCAATAACAACCTAGTGCCTCAAGCTTCCATCATAGCCTCAACTCGCATTCTATGTCACATCTCATCTCTAAAATATTCAATTTAGGCTAGGCACCTCTAAGTCATATTCAGTCTCTAACCCAGACAAAATATCTCCCGAACAACATATTTCCTTACTTAATAGTCCACTAAACATATTATCAATCAGGCAGCTCATGCATATCATAATAATCAATAATATGACAACCAGCACATCATAGTAGTTCAATAATAATAATAAAGTCAATCAACCTTATATAAGATAAAATCATCCTAACGTTGACAAACCTATAATCCTCAAATCATCATTGATATTTCAGAAAAGCATTCAATGTGATTTTGATCTTGTCGATTACTCGACCGCTAGTAGGGTTTAGGTCGCCCTACACAGTTATTATACTATGAACTACTTATCCATTCTGATGATAGGTTAAGTCTTTCCCCCACCTGAGTTAACACCGGAATCTCGAATTCGAAGCTTCTCGTTATCACACCACAAATTACCAAATTCACCTTCAACCAAACAACACAACAACTAATTAATTAAACAAAATCACCCTTAACCATACTAGGCTAGATTCGGCCAAACAAATCAAAAGAGGGCTAGGGTTCTTTTCTCATTCCAACCTTTTGGATACTAGTTCCTAGAGTCTTAGATAGCTTAGATAAATTGCTATAATTTGAAAATATGTACAAAATAATCCAACCTCTTTTTAGTAGAGTTTCGCCCATAAATAGGAAAATTGGCTAGGAAGTTCTTTTGAATACAAACTCTTGGATTTAGCATATTAAGACATAAGAGAGATAATATAAATTGTCCTAGATTCAAGATTGAACAACATCAACCAATCCCTTTCCCTTAGGGTTTCGGCCTCCAATGGCAAAATAATCTAGAAAATTCCTTTTGATTCAAGCTCTTGGATTTAGATAACATAGGCATTAGAGAGCTTGAATCAATCATTAAACTTCAAACATTGAACAAAAACATCACACCCACATTAAAAGAAGGTTTCGAACTCATGAGTGAAAATAGGTTAGGAAATTCCTTTGAGTTCAAACTCTTGGTTTTAGATTATATAGGTACTAGAGAGCTTAAATCAAGCATTTGATTTCATAAAAGAAAAAAAAAACAATAAACCCCTTTTCTAACATAGTTTCTGCCAGCAAGGGTTATTGGGTTTGGGTTTCAAATTTTTTTTTCATTCATACACTTCAACACAATAAGTTAAATTCCTATGAAAAGATACAAAGGATCATGATACAACAATCTTATTCATCATGTTCATGTTGATTCCATTTCACAAATAAATGGGTTTCAACTAACAGCATGAAAGAGTTGATGATGAATAAAAAGAAAAGAAGAAAAGAGGATCAAAGGTGATGAAATTACCTCAAGTAAGAAGAAGAGAACAAATAAGATGATGATCCTTGAGTTGTCTTCAATAAACACAACTATGGTGCTCTCAAAGTAAGCTTAGAGTATTCTTTGTGTTTGATGAAAGAAGGAGAAGTTTGTGACCGGGGGGGGGGGGGGGAGGTTGGCCGTGGGTTAGGGGTAGATTTTTTGGGAGATATTTTCTCTATTAGGCATTGTTTGGATCTTTAATCCTTACTTAATGGGTTTTGGTTAATGTAAAATCATATTTTAAAGTTGTAATCATGACTTTAAAAGTTATGATGTGACAATTTTCACAAGTCCCATCAATCTCTTTCATCATCTCTGCTCCATATTATCTCTGCACCACATCCAGTTCCGTCGTTTACCAAACTTAAGGTTTTCACGCGCGTTTCGTTTGATTATTTCGCCCGAATAAAATATAATATTTATTTTGGAGTGAAAATATTGAAATGACTCATGTCACTTAAAAAGGGATAAGAATCATTGATGTTTCGGTCACGGGTCAAAATTAGGTTTTCTGATCAGTAAATTTGTACTGTCAGTGAAAACGCAGACTGGGTTTCGTCTGAATTTTCAACCCAAAATTTAACTGGAAATTTTTACCATCTAGTATAACCTACATGTGATTTTGTTTTAGTCAAAATCATTTTCTAGGTTTCAGATAAAATATATAATTAAATATATTTTTACCGGTAATACAGCGTAGTTAAAAACAAACTGTTACAGAAAGACCCGACAACAAATCGGATCGGTGGGCGTGAAGAGCATCATCCGAGTACTGAACATGATGAGGTGCTCCACCTGGTCCCCAGTTCCTTCGTACTTTTCCATTGTTAAAGTCTCAAATATCCTTGGCAATGGGGCCTCCATGATGTTTTCTATAAATGGGTGTCTTAGATGGTGAATGAGTTGACCTCCGTGGCGTTTGAGTTCTTCGTGTTCTTTTCTCTGGGCGTGCCTTTGATCGAAAAACTGGACTTGGGCTTTCGGGTACCAGGTCAGATATTCTTCATTTTCACGATTTTCTTATCGCTGCTCCTCACTGACATGATTCGGGAGACTAGAGTTGCTAAATGGTATTTTCAACTCCAGGTTATCCCTTCGCAGCTACTCCATGGTGTCCATCAACTGCTGGTAAACTCACTCGGCTGAGAACTGGGAATCAGTGACTGATTCAGGGTGGTAGGTGGGAGTCGCCTCCCTGAGCTCTGTGTTACTCATGCTTCTCCTAGGTGGTGGAGGAAAAGTTTTACCGGAGCCCCACGGTGGGCGCCAATTGTTTATGCTAAAACAATAAAGGGGATAGTCAAAGGGGATTCTGTATTAATTGATAGGATCTAAGTACAGAGTAATGGAATTTTCAGTACAAAGAGTAAGCTAACACAGTACTTTGTGTGTGAATACAACATGTGTACTAGAAGGTGAAGGACCTTCTATATATAATCTACTCGGCGCGTATCATTCACGCGAGTTGGTTATTCTGGACGGGTCCCACCAGGCCGTTAACGCGATTTACGGATTCGTAAATGGGATCTCCATTTTCTCCAATCATCAGGAGATTTTTCTAGACGGGGGTGACGTGTCCCTTGGCTTGTCCTATTATGACAGTCACCTTTGACTGACTAGGATGCTCCTTTCTTCTCAACTTGAGACGCTCTTTGTTCTATCCGAGGTACCTTCCTTCTCCTTTGCTAGAGACTTTTGGGTTGGTCATGATGCCTAACAGATCGGGCCGTTGCTGTCCGTCTTCATTTGATATGTCCTTGCCTTGCCACGAGACTTTCCCGACCTAGATGGCCTTGTGCCATTCTGGGCGGGAGCAGCCACCAAACTCAGATATCAAGAAAACTGGGTGACAAATTTGAATAACTACTACCTCCGGACTCAATAAAAAGCAAAAATAACTAATTTCACACTTATTAAGAATGTTAGTTAATTTAGTTTAGTTGCCTTGATTTATGTAAATGATGAGTTACAATTACCAATCTACCCTTTAATTGCCTCGGGAGTGTGCAATCCCAAATGGATTGAATAACTACTACGTGAAATGTATTCAGAGAATTCCTACCTTGTGCAACTATCCATATTCCTCTGACTCGATTAAGATATAGGAAGAATGTTATAATTGTTAAGACTTAAAGATCTCATGTTAGAAACTGTTTAGTATGCATATATTATTTTTACTATATAATAAAATGATAAAAACAGGTCTGATCAATAGTAGGAAATATGCTTTCTACATCACGGATTCTACATCGGTTTCACTAAAACTGTTGTAGAAAGTAGGGCGGTGACATTTTTGTAATAAAATGGATTCTGGGAATGTCTTTCTACATCGGTTGCAAAATGAACCGTTGTTGAAAGTAGTACGGTGCATTTTTGTAATAAAATGGGTTCTGAGAATAACTTTTTACGACGGTTACTTTTGCAACTGTTATAAAAAGTCTACTTTCTACAACTCTTATTTTTTCAACCGATGTAAAAAGTCTTATGATTTACTTTACTATTTTCACAAACCCTAACGCCATGGTTCCAAACCCGCTCGTTCTCTCTTTCACCCGTCTTCGGTTCTTCCTCCCCATGTTTCTGTAATATCAAACTCAAACACATGCCAAAACACAATGCCATCACAACAGTTAACAAGTCCAATTTTTTTCTTTCATTTTTCATTCGAGTCTTCGAGAGAAAAAAGTGAGAACAAATCCCATTTCCCTTTCATCCAACCCTAGACATTCGGAGTAGAGAACGTTGCACAGCAAGACAGCACCGCCTGGTTCTCCGCCACCGCCACACGCCATCTGGTTCTCCTCTATCGCCGCACGATAGCATCGTCTTGTTCTTCTATGCCGCCACACGACAGCTCTGTCTAATTCTCAGCCACCGCCGCACGACGACTGGTACTGGTTCTCCGTCGCCGCACGATAGTAGCTCGTTCCAGATCTCTGTCGCTACACTACTCCAGTAATCTGGAAAGTTAGAGTTTGTTCTCTTTTTGGCTTTGTGTGTTTGAGCCCTTAGATCTAGAAACTATGTCTTTTTGTATGTTTCTTGTATATTTCTTCAATAAACTTCATTCTCTTTGCCTTCTTTACATTTTGTTCCTTTGTGTGATTGTTTTTCTGAAACCCTGTGTCTTGCAAATTATTTAGCTTCAGGGTAAGGTGTGCAAGGAGTGAGAGTGAAACACAGACACAAATGTGAGGGGAAATGGGGTGAGAACATCTTGAGTTGGAGTATTCTTGTGGTAACTTGCAATGTTTCTCTTTGATTTGTTTTGGAAAAAGTATTGTTGGCTGCTGTACGTTATTTTCTGCCCAATTTTGGGTGGAGTTCACATCATGTTGATAGAAGTTAGGAAAGTGGAATTGGGATGCAAAGTGTCTGTCGTTAATTCTTTATGCTTGGTTCCTAGGTTTTTTTTTCTTCTTTTTGCTGAATGGTTCTTGGTTTTATGAGACTGTAATCTATGTGTAGCTAGGCCTATATGGGCAGTGTACATGCTATATTGAGTTTGGTAAACATCTTGCCTGATTTGTAATTCTCAGTGATGATTGGTTGTTACTTGCTAACCGGTGTTTTCTTCTTTTCATTGTATGCCTTGCTTGCAAATCTTCAATTAATGTGTTTTGAGAATGAGTCATATGTCTATCTTATGTTTTAATCTATACATAAAATTTGGTTGCAGGAATGTGTCAAGAAGCTGAAGAAAGAACATGGTAACACAGTTGGTTGGTCTTGTACATGTGTGTGTGTGTTTTGTTCATTTTAATGCCAAATGATATTTTATCATTTTTTTAGGTGTTGTTGCTCTCTCTGATGCATTTATGTTAGGTGTAGGTGGCTAATGACATGTTTCAGAACAACCATGATGAAATAGACTTAGTTTTTAGGAAACATTAGAGGTAAAGATTGGAGGATTCAGACTAATGTTTATGGTAATGGAAGTACCAGCATTGGCAGAGAGGAAAGATATGGTCTCTGGTTTGATCATGCTGAGGATTTCCATCAGTACAACATTCTCTGGACAGATTCTATGATCATGTAAGCACCTATCTGAATTCTGAACCCCATATGTCTATATTTGGTCATTTGGTTCTCTTTTGGATTTTTTATGCTATATATATTACATATCTATATTTTCTTTGTTACATATCTATCTGAATTTTGAATTCTTTGTTTCAAATGTCCCAAGCCAAACTCTAGCACCTAATTTCTTGGATGTCTCTAATCTCAACTGCATATTTACCCCATGGCCTTCTCCTTACTCCCCTGTAGTGTCTTGCAACTGCCTTATCTGCTCTAACAGCACCTTCTACCCTTTTGTTGGATTTGTTAGCAATGTCAATTTCCAAATTGGTATTATTACTAGAATCTTTTGTATTGCTTGCAGCAGGTAGATTAAGATTAGCATCCAAAATTTCGTCCCAAAATTCAGCTCCCATTGATATCCATCTCCCTAAACTTGGAAGCCTTTTCAAAATCTCCATGGACCTATCTTTTCCATCAAGATTAGGTAGTTCTTCCCATGAATTGGGAGATTCTGCTGCATCATCTGCTCTATCACATTTGATAATTTTAGCCCATATATTCTCAAGAATCCCTTCAGAAGCTGCATGAATAGCCATGTTGGCAGTCAATAAGTGAATAAAATTGGAGAAGGAATGTTATGGGTGAAGATATATATATTTGCAGTGTGGAGACTTCTTTGACAGATCATAATGGCTTTATTTTGATAAATGATTGAGAATTCCCAGTTGGAAACTTGTGCATTAATCCACAGACCAGATAAGTTCATGGAGGATTTCAGGTTTTTCAACAATAAGAAACGTGTTGAACTATTGTTGTTGATGAACACTCTTTCGGTATGACTGAAAGTTGATTTTACAGCCCTTGTTAGCATCACTTTGAGTGCCCTTTAATTATTGATCATTCATTGTTTTAATTTCTATAGTTTTGCTCTATTTGTATATTAATTCTGATGTGAATTTAAAGGAGATTGTTCATATCTTGTTTTGATGTGGATCTGAGTATCTGAAAAATGCATACAATATGTGCTGGTTGCTTTCGAATATCTCAGTTTAGGTATAACTGTTCAGAATTTTTGTAAGTAGTGAATATTAAGGTGAGCTTTTGTTGGCTACAAGTCAAATATCGTTGGAAGCAAATGAGATTACAATCTACTATTACTGTTGAACAACTATTGCCTAGGTAGATGCTTTTGGTAGCAAAAACTTATGATATTATGTTGTGTTTGTTTCAATTAACAATTTGCTTGAATATTGTGATATAGCCATTGAAGTATATTGAGCATGACTAATAGATTTTGTTTGATGGATGGTTAGAAGTGAGCCTTTTATAGAATTCTATTAAACATTGAAAACACCTTATGAAGTTTCAGAAGCAAGTGATGTTGTAATTACAATGTTACCTTCCTCTGCCCATGTGAGTATGGCCATTATGGTATTTCCTTTCCTGTGAATATATTACATCATTTGTAGCTCTTGAACAACATCTTGTTCTTTGGATAACTAGCTCAGATGATGTGAATTATGATTGTATTCTTCCTCAAACTGTTTCTAGGGAATAAAAGGGTGGGAAAAAAAACGTAGATTTGAACCAAACTGCTCTCTTCCACGGATAACTTCCCCTGCATAAAACCTAATTGATTCTTTAATATGCTGGCCTCTTGTCTTAATCTAATCTTGATTACTATTTTCCACAGTTTTGCAATGTGGCACATGAACTGCAATTCAGCAAAACTTTCCCTTCAGTTTACATAAAAGTGGAGCTTGATATAGGTTTTCTCGCTAAACTGCCTCTTCATTTTTCCTCTCTTTTTTTTTATGATTTGAATACTTGTTCTATCAAAAACAAAACCTCAAAACATGCTCTACTTTGGTACAGATGACATTGAAATAGATGAGCCCATAATTAAGGTTTCACACATACGTATTTGATTTTTTCATGATGAAGCATTTGCATGACACTGGAGATTTGAATTATTATTAGTGATATCTAATACTCATTTGAGTTGGTACATTTTTAGGCATTCTATAAGGCCTCAAAACAAAGATTGGACAGTGATCCTAAATTTAAGCAGAGGGCACAACATGCTGTGGTCTGGCTGCAAGTAAATTATATGTTAAGAGTTAATATTTTCCACTTTTTTATTCTATATTTGAGATCTTGGTGAACTTTGTTTTGAGTTTTACATATGGATTAATTTTGATTTCAGGGTGGAGAAATCAGGTATCACAAGGCATGGTTATGTCAAACAAATAATATCAGAGAAAAAACTCACCATTTGTATCTTAGATGTATTTAGTATGACATTCATATAGGTTTAGTTTTTTTGTTGATATAGCTAGATGCCTAGATTAGTACTGGTTAATTATATGTATATTGAATTATATATATGGATGTTAATGTTAATTGTTAAGTTTTTAATTCTGTGTTGTGGATTCTCTTGTTGTGTACTAAAAACTGAATGAAAACAGGGAAAGGAAGAGAGGGATGAAACAAACGTGGTTTTTTTTTTTAAAAAAAATGACTTTCTACATCGGTTGGTCAACAAAACCGATGTAGAAAGTTAACTTTCTACAACGGTTGGTCAACACAACCGTTGTAGAAAATCCACCAGAATCTAATAAATAGAAGTAGAAAACGCACTTTCTACTACGGTTGTGTCTTCCAACCGATGTAGAAATCTACTTTCTACAACGGTTGGACAACCGTTGTAGAAAGTCCCTACTTTCTACATCGAGCATAGAAAGTCTTTTTCAACTGTTGTAGAAAGGCTTTTTTCCACTAGTGGATATATAAATTGCATTGTATGTTATTAATACATTAGATAACAATGAATCATGAGTTAAGCTTCTGGTGTCATTCCAAAGAGTCTATCAGGAGGTATACCTTTGATGCCTGGAGACCATTTAACTTCCATTCTAAGTGAATCATCTGTTAGGATTAATCGATAAACTACTCCAGTAATTAAACTGCAATATATTTAATAAACACGAAAACAATATTGTAGAACTATTCAAATAAATGTGATAGGTAAAGTCAGTGATTAAATAATCATTTATATATGAAGAGGCTCTTAATATATATCTAAAGAAAGGGAACAATTAGTAGTTTAGATCTTTGATAAAGATGTAAGGCAGAAAGTAGACACCACTTAGTCCTCAAATGAGGCAACCATGAAGACCGAAGAAAACAAACTATATGATAAGAGTTCAATATTTCAAAGAATTCAGAATAATCAGAGCTTTAAACAAATGATGAGAGTGTAGTAATAAGAATGCTATATGATTAGAATGCTATTTAATGAGCTATTAAAAATCATAACATCTAACTACCTATCAATCACGTAGTAATAAAGGAATCTAAATAACATCTAAAAAACTAAACAATTTTCTAATCCTCACTGTCCAAACTCCAAATAATACTAAATCCAACCATATGAACAACTAAGTTATCTAGCTTTTCGCATTTTCACTTCAAGGTAGCACATAATGTAGATTTATCAAGTTAAATTAGCTACTCTAGGTTTTCAGTCAACCATGATGTTGAAATTTGAGAATTTTAACCAAACAAAAAAATTAAAAAAAATCGAGTTAAGAGAGAGTTGCATGAAAAGGAAATGGCCAGGAAGCGCAAGATAACAAAAAACAGAAAAACAAAAATGAAGTTAAATTTGAGGGTCAAATGAAGATGGGAAAAAGGTATACTTGAAGTGAAACCAAAGTGAGATGGGAGATCTAAAATATGTGGCGAGTTCTTGTTCTAGCCTTCTAGGCCATTGTCTCTATCAACATAAAGGAACAAAAAGATGAGAAGTTGAAGATTACAAAAAGCACTATCTCCCCTGTAAAGAAGGAAGAAAATGCAATCAGATTAAGAGATGCAAAATGGAATTGAGGTCTTTGACTGCTAACATCCCTCCTACTCTGATAATTATATAATTTAGGAGTTAATTAAATGTTAATATGATACGACGTCACGATAATGGTAAATAATGGAATAGAAATATATATCACCTTAGAAAAGCATAGTGCAAATCAGAATGTGAAGCCTTTTGAAATCCAAGTGTGTCAAGAGCAACCGTCCAGAGCTCTCCATCAGGCCAGACAACAGCATCTATGATAGAAAACTTAGGTCTCTACACTGAGCGAGCAACTCTCACTGGTCTATGAGAAACTTGTCTAACTTCTGACCCTCTCTAATCTGATCCATCAAACTGTTGGTAACCTTCAAGGTACCAAGCCTAATACTCTTAGGGGTAAACTCACAAGCTAGACTAAGGACTCTAAACTCCTCAATCAGATCCATCTCCCTAACCATCAAAGATAAGACATACAGGGTTTTCCTACTCAAGGCATCGGCCACCACATTGGCCTTTCCTGGGTGATAGGTCAGCTCGAAGTCATAATCCTTTAAGAACACCATCCACCTATGCTGCCTCATATTTAACTATTTTTGATCAAATAGGTACTTCAAACTCTTATGATCACTAAAGACTTCAAACCACGCTCCATTCAGATAATGCCTCCAAATCTTTAAGGCAAATACCACAGCTCCTAACTCTAGGTCATGGGTAGGGTAGTTCTTCTCATGGGTTTTCAACTGCCTAGAAGCATAAGCAACTACCTTACCACTCTGCATCAGCACACCACCTAACCCTTGCTTAGAAGCATCGTAGTATACAGCGAAAGGTGTACTAGGATCGGGCAACACTAAAACAGGTGCTGATGTCAACCTATTCTTAAAGGTTTGGAAACTCTCTTCATACTTAGAGTCCCACACAAACAACTATCCATTCTTGGTGAGACGGGTTAAGGGTAAAGCTATCTTAGAGAAACCTTCTATAAACCACCTATAGTACCCGGCTAACCCCAAGAAACTCCTAATCTCGGTTACAGACTTTGGCGCTTCCCACTAGAGCACCGTCTCTACCTTAGCTGGGTCCACTGCTATGCCACCCTTAGAGATGACATGTCCTAAGAAGCTCACTTCCTCTAACCAGAACTCACACTTAGACAACTTAGCATACAACTGCTTCTCCTTAAGGGTCTGCAAGACAACCCTCAGGTGTTCCTCATGTTTCTCCTTACTCTTGGAGTACACTAAGATGTCATCTATAAACACCACCACAAATTTATCCAAGTAAGGGTGAAAGGTCTTATTCATGTAGTCCATGAAGACCGCAGGAGCATTGGTCACACCAAAGGGCATAACCAAGTACTCATAGTGACCATATCGCGTCCTAAATGCTGTCTTCGGGTTGTCCTTAGAGTTAACCCGAATCTGATGGTACCCTGACCTCAAATCTATCTTTGAAAAGACACAAGCGCCCATCAATTGGTCCATAAGATCATCAATCCTAGGGAGAGGATACCGATTCTTTATGGTCACCTTGTTGAGCTGCCGAAAGTCGACACACAACCTCATACTACCATCCTTCTTCTTCACCAATAACACAGGTGCTCCCCACGGAGACACACTAGGCCTAATGAACTGCTTCTTCATCAGGTCCTCCAACTGTTCCTTCAACTTAGCTAGCTTTAGAGGAGACATTCTATAGGGTGCTATGGAGATTGGCCCGATGCCAGGTACTAAGTCTATGGTGAACTCAACATCTCTCTCTGGGGGTAAGTTATAAACATCCCCTGGAAACACTTCAGGAAATTCCCGCACAACAGGCACGCTGGCGACATCAGGAGGGCTGCTCTCTCCCTCCAGGGAAGCTAACATCATGTATACCTGGGCTTCGTCTCTCATTGAAGCCTGAACTTGGTTGGTAGAGAGAAGGTCCGGATTCTTAGACTCCTTTGGAGTTCCAAAAATCAAGGTTTTGTCAAAACAATTTAGTAGGACATGGTTGGAAGATAACCAGTCCATACCCAGAATAATATCCAGGTCTTTCAAAGGTAAGCACACAAGGTCAGCAATAAAGGTTTTATCATTTATGACTATATGACAGTTCTTGCATGCATAAGAAGTGGAAACAGGTTTATTTGTGGGTGTAGAAACCAACAAATTGAACTCAAGGAAAGTAACAGGAAATTCAAGACTCTTGACCCTATCATGCGATATAAATGAGTGAGTAGCACCCGAATCATACAATACAGTTAATCGAGTCCCACCAATGAAACACGTACCTTGGGATCAAGTCATCGGACTCGGAGGCTTCAGCTCCACTAAGAGTAAAGACTCTCCCAGTGGTCTTCAATCTGTTGGCTTGGGACTTCTGATTCTTGCTAGCGCTGGGAGGCTCGGCCTTAGCTCCATCACACTCGCAGCTGATATGGCCTGGCTTGCCACATTTGAAACACATGACTTGTGTTTCCTTGCACTAGGTCGAATAGTGATCCAGCGCTCCACACCTACCACACCTCATAGCTCTAGGGGCATCAGAAAATCCGCCTCTGAAGCTATTCTGCTGAAACTGTGGCTTCCTGCCACTTTGCTTGAAGTCCTTTCCCGCTGGAGCATACCGCTGCTTGCCCTTGTCCCTCTAGTCAGTCCTCTTGCCACTCTGACTATCCGATCCTCTGAAACTGGCAGCTCTGAACTGACTAGCATCCTTGTAAATCCGACACTTGTTGACCAGAACCGGAAAAACTCTGATCTCCTGATAACTAATGGCCTATTTGATCTGAGGCCGGAGTCCCGCTTCAAACTTCACATATTTGGAACGATCATCGGTCTCATGCTGGTAAGGAGTGAAGTACCTAGCCAGCTCCTCAAACTTGGCCGCATAGTCACCAACTGATAGTGACCCCTGTCTCAAAGGCAAGAACTCCATCTCTTTCTTGTCACTGATATTTGCCGGAAAGTACTTCTCCAGGAACTTCTGTCTGAACACAGCCCAAGTAACCGCTGTGCCCTCAGCCTGCATCCTCTATCTACAATTATCCCACCAATGCTCCGCCTCCTCAGTCAACATGAAGGTGGCGAAGATGAGCTTCTGCTGATCATTACAGTCCATCGCACGAAAGATCTTCTCTGTCTTCCTCAGCCACAACAGTGCTCCCTCTGGGTCGTATGCTCCCTTGAACGATGGAGGGTTGTTCCTCTGGAACTTATCCAGTCCCTGGAACTCAGCTGGCCCACCATTGTTGTTAGGGTTGTCCTGACCAATAGCATTGGCTAGGAGTGCCAATGCATCAGCAATTGCCTGATCGTTGCGTCCTCTACCGGCCATTAGTTCCTGTACATGCCCAAACACAACTTTTTAGTACAGAACTTAAGCGGGTAAAAGCGATAGGCAACCAACTTAAACATCATTATCTATAACAAGTATAGATAATCCAAACAAGAGCCACACAACAGACTCATACCACATCCGAATAAGGTCGAACTGCTCTGATACCACTAAATGTGACACCCTTCTACCTCGTATGTTATAAAGCATTTAAATCAAAACAAATTAAATGGAAAACATGCATTTACTGAAAAATATAAAATATTGTCCATGGGTAGAAAAGTCCCACATGAACTAGTTTACAATGCGAAAAATCAAATAAGTTTAAAACAATTAAAACATCACAAAGAAATAAACATATCCCAACCCTGATGTCACATACAGAGCTGGTATAACCGTTCAGGAAAAAAATCCACGGAATTACAACTGGAAACTATAAAACTAACTGAACATAAACTAGCCCTAACTATGAGGGGCGGCTCCTCAGAGTCACTCCTCTCCGGGCTGCTCGTCATCCTCTGCAAGGTGCCAATCAGGCCAAACACAAACAAACAAACAGACATAGGGAGTAAGAATCATGTAACATAATAGCAAGGAAGTAGGTAGTAAAGTAAACAGCAAGCATAGCAATATCACATCAAACATCAACATCATCATCATTATGCTATGCAGTGCAATGCAGTCCTACTCCGCTAAACCAACAATGCATGTGGATCCACTAAACTCGGGATGGACGACTTCGGAATTTATATATCCACATTGAGAATCTACTCAACGTCGGAGAATCTACTCCTTGGATAGCCAACGCATCAAACCAACGAATGCCTCGTCATGGGGGCGCTAGGAGAATCTACTCCAACTGTGGATGGCCAGATCGTCGTACTCTAGGACGACCTCCCCTCTGTCGAACATCCCTAAACAATATCTCCGATGCAATGCGTATGCAACACAACAACAATGGCAACACCACCTCCATAACTCCAATGGAATCGACCTAAAACAACTTGCCTCGCGGAATCTACCTGAGGACTTAAGCGGAATCAACCGCAACACTTGGGGCAAACTCTCGACCACCAAGGTACAACATCAACACCTTAGACCCAAACCGCGGGGTCAAGGCTTCCTTGGCCAAATGGCACCAAGGCACAGCTCATCAGCTTGCGGTACTTGATGGTTACCGACTTATCAACTCAACACCTTAACATCTCATCATCTTTAATTATCTTTAGTAACATTAGCCAAATTGTCTAATCAGCTTATCATTATTGGGGAAGTGGGGTTTGAAACCCCTTAAGTCTTTAATTCTGTTCTGTCCGATGGGGTTGAGCACGGTCGTGCTTCTTATTGAGCACGGTCGTGCTCATCAGCCTCGTACTCTTTGTCCTGCACGGCCATGCTAAACAGCGTGGCCATCTTCCCAGAATTCAACTGGGATCACGGTCGTGCTCCCTGTTCAGCACGGTCGTGCTCATCGAACGACAGTGTTGTTCTGGGCAGGAACAGAGACTGAACTTAACCAAATTCCAGGGTTTTTAATCAATTAATCCTAACATCAATTATCAGCATGTTTTAAGGCTTAAACTCATCATCATAACAACAACCAACTCAACAGTGGCTTCAACCCAACAATAACATCATGTTCATAACCATCACAACAACATAAACCCAAACCATATATCATGAACATGGCATTTAAATCACGTATCAACAATCACTAACATTTTATCAGAATAATCAACGAATCATATATATATAAAACAGATATTCACACAAACAAATCGGGGTTATGGGAACCCTTTTACTCTACTCTAACCCCGAGCCTATGATTACACTACCCTTCTCCCCATACCTGGATTGAAGGTAGCTCTATCAGCATCCTAAACAACGAACCGGTTCCTCCTCTTTAAGCGGCTCACACTCGAAGCGAACCTTGGATCAACAAAAACACCAACGATTAGTTCCCCATTCAAAATAATGAAAAGGAAACTTAGAAAGGGAAAGAACGTTACCTATAAACTGACACGGATATGCTAACGGTCTCCCAAGGTCTCCAACACTCACGAAGGAGGAAAAAGGGAGAGAACTCGCTCTGGCCACACAAGGATGGCTGCTGCTAACAAAATTTAGGGTTAATCGTTAAACCCTCGATTCTATTCACGTATATAAAACTTGGACCTGAGCACGGTCGTGCTCACCCTTGAGCATTAGCGTCACGAGATGAGGTCAGCACATTGAGCACGGGCGTGCTCACTGTTGAGCACGGTCGTGCTCAACTTAAAATCAGAAACACGCTCCTGACTTTAAGCACCGGCATACTGGCTAATGAGCACGGGCGTGCTCATGTACCAGAAAGGGAATTTTGAGCCAAAATCCCACTAAGCCCTTAACCAACCAAACAACTTAGCAAAACAGCTTAAGGAAAGCACTTACGAAAAATGGGGTGTTACAAGATACCTAATAGGAACACAAAATGTGGGATTATGGTATCCCAAGGGAGCCACTTGTAGTTTGGTTGGTTATTCAGACTCCGACTTTGCCGGATGCAAATTGGATAGGAAAAGCACTAGTGGGACATGCCACTTGTTAGGAAATGCATTAGTATCTTGGCATTGCAAGAAACAAGTTAGTGTGGCACTGTCAACTGCTAAAGCGGAATATGTTGCAGCAGGGAGTTGTTGTGCTCAAATCCTATGGATGAAGCAACAACTTCTATATTATGGAGTAGTTCTTGATCACATTCCCATTAAATGTGACAACACTAGTGCAATCAACCTCACTAAGAACCCAATTCAACACTCTAGGACTAAGCACATAGAAATTAGGCACCATTTTATTAGAGATCATGTTTTAAAAGGTGATTGTGTGCTTGAGTTTGTTGAATCATCGAAGCAATTAGAAGGGAACTTGGTATAATTGACCAATCTTGCATTGAATGAGTGAAATTGATTTGTTTGATTGTTTCAAAATGTTGTGAAATGTGATTTGTGATTGATTGTTGGTTGGTTATCATAATAGAATGTCACACAACTCACAAAAATCTTAGTTGAAAATAAACTTCAAGAGATGAACTTGGTTACTAAGAGTTGTAGCATGAAAATTAAGTGAAAAACTGTCTTTCTTGAGTTTAAGTGTAAATAATCGATTATTTATCATCAAATAATCAATTATCAGCCTTCTGAAACCAAAAACCTGCAAAATAGAACAACAATAATCGATTATATTGTCATATAATCGATTATGGACTTGCGAGGATAGAACAGAGAAAACAGACACATGATAATCGATTACCAAGGTTCCCGTAATCGATTACGCATGTTCAGAAACTCAGTCCCAAAAAAATGAAGGTTGATAATCGATTATGCTATATCCTATAATCGATTATAACGCGAATATAAAGGATTTTTAGGAATTTCAGACTGCGTCCAACCTTGTTCTTTCCTCTGCTCAGCCGCGCCTCCTCCTTCTTCACAACTCAAAATCGCTCCCCTGCTTCCATACAAGAAATCGTCACCTCCACCTCCATTCTTCACTCAAACCACCATTCTCATCAACTTCCTTCCATACCCAAGCATCTTCATCACTGTGACACTCCAAATCGCGCCCCACCACTCCAATCACCTTCAAACCGCGCCACCCTCACTTAAACCACCATCAAATCGTGCCCCATCACTATCCTCTCCCTCAAATCTTCATTTTTACTCATACCCACTCACTAAAAACTCCATTCTTCTTCACTTCCAACATCACCCACACATCAAATCGTGTCCCCATCACTCAAATCCTTCACTACCGTGCCTCCTTCCTCTCATTCACCCTTCAATCTTCTGTTTTGCTCATAGCCATCACTACCCACACACTCAATCATGCCAAATCAGATGTCTTATGGGTTTTCCAAACCCCCAAACAAACGGAAGAAGTCCTCCACAGAGCAAGGACAATCATCTGAGCCATCACAAGAGCAAGCTCAAACTTCGGTTCCTCGGGCAGTTTCTCTCGTAGGTAAATACTTTACCTCACAGATTCAGTACCAAAACTTTAAAGCAAATTTTGCTACTAGGAGTATAGACAAACCCATGGTTTTAGATTATGATTGGTTTTTAGAGCAAACAGGGTTTCATTTCTTTGACAAATTGACAAATTTGGACCTTGTTGAGTTTATGAAATTCAAGGGTCCATATTATGAAGAACCAATCAAAGCTTTTCACACTAATCTAAGGTTCATAGAAGATGCTGGTCTGTTGATATCTGAAGTTAAGGGCATTAAGATAGAAATGACCTTAGAAGAATTTGGGAATCTTGTAAATCTGCACACTGATGGAGATATATGTCTTGATTTTAAACCCCCTGTACACTGGACTGATTTTGATTCTGACAAGGTCCTTGATACTTTCAAACACTTAGAGGCTGGTTTCACCAAACCTGTTCTTGCTAAACCCCTCACTGTTCAGAATTGACTGATTCACTATAGTATAGTGCATATTCTAATTCCAAAATCTGGGAATTATGCACAAGTTAATCACAACCAAATCTTGTTGATGTGGATCATTAAAACCCAAAGGCGGGTTAATTGGGCACACCTTGTTGCATATCACATGAATGGAGCCAAAATTAGGAAAGAGACAGATTTGCCATATGCTATGCATATCACTCGAATTTTGGAACACTTCCATGTCCCATTGCAAGTTGAAATCAAATCAAAACAGAAAAATCACATACATTGTTCTCTACTGGCTCTATAAATCACATGAACATGAAGAAGATAGATGGTGATTGGGTTTATCCCCATCTTGGCTCCGTCTCAAATGAGGAATGGTCTTTAAATACGTCGTTTGAAGAATTGTAGCGAAGGCTTAAAGCAGCTCAAGATAGAGATGCCTGGAGGCAACAAGCTGTAAACAGAGATGCTAGAGGGACACAAGATGCAGCCTCCTCGAGTGTTGATCCGTTGAAGAGAGTGCTCACTGCGATGCAGGAGATGCGTGTGGAAATGAGAGAGATGGGCACAGGTCTTGGACAGCGCTTTGGTACCGTGGAGACACGTCTTACTGCCGTTGAGACGGGCCTTACCGACCTTAGGACCGACCTTTGGAGGCATATTGGCAGTTCTTCTCTGCCTGATTTTGTAGCTCCTAATGACATGCCTGCTGCTCCTGGGGATGGATTCTTTGATTGCTAGCCTGCTTATCATGCTTTCTATGTTTTTCACTTTATGTCGTTTGGTTGCTAGCACATGTATTTGGTCTGTACTCTTCTTTTGTTATGCTATAAGACTTTCTGTGGCTGATTAGTTTAACTATTTAGGACTTAACTACTTATGTTTATGGATCCTTATGACATTGATGCCATTGGTCTTTATTTTCGTGGTTGAATGATGGCAATTTAAATTTGCTTGGATGCTTCATTTTAGTCTTGACTTATATGTTTGGGTTATGCTCTCCTAGTGTGAATGAATTATTTTGGATGCACATATTTTAACTTTTAGACGGATGCCAATGTGGATGCCAATGGTATAGTAAATTGTAGTTATTATATGCTTTGAATGATGGATAATTGTAGTATGGATAGATCATTTTTTTTATAATGAATAGATGATATGAATGAATATGAATGAATGATGCATTGGAATGCATTATATGGATAGATGATATGAATGATGCATTGGAATGCAATTTTTGATGAAATATGTTTGAAGAACTAAATTGTGTGAGTTATATGCTTGAAATGGACATGAATGCATAACCTTTGAAAGCTTTGGAAGATTGACATGGATGAATAAATTTGAATGGTTGGAAAATAGAATAAAGTCATGCCATTTTCTCAATGTACTTGAACGTAAGATATTCTTTGAAAGCAAAATAAATTAAATGGCATTTCATGTGTCATTGAAACTAATTTTCATATCCTTATCATATGGCACCAAGTGAGGGGGAGCTATAAACATTAAGTTTTTACTTTCTAAACCCCATTGACATATGCACTTAGTAAGGGGGAGTTTTTACACTTCATGCTTCTCATATGCGCTTACAACTCTGATTATATTTTATATGATATTTGTGACTAACCTCCCACCTAAGTTTTTCAAAAATCTCAATATTGTTTTGTCATCATCAAAAAGGGGGAGAATGTGGATGTTATGTACTTTTAGGAATTTAATTTTGATGATGAGCAACAAAAGCAAAACAATTGATTGAGAAAGTGAAAGTGCAAGATCAAAGAAAGATCATCCAAGACCAAGAGAAGAACTTCAAGGGTATATAAAGTTTAGGTTTGGTCTTAGGATTATATGTAAGATTCAAGTGTAGGATTGGCTATTAAAATTGAAATAACTAAAATTGGTTTTAAAATTGAAAATGAGCTTAAGGTTTTAAAAGACTTGGAAAAATGTTTTCAATAAAGGTCAAAAATGGTTTTCATAATTGATAAGAATGTTTTAGAGTTGGGAAAACATCTTTTTTTTCTATTAAAAGAATTGATATAATCGATGATATTATGTTCATAATCGATTATTGGGTTTCTGGAAAGTTCAGAACAGCAATCAGAGGGCTCATAATCGATTATCAGATTGCCATAATCGATTATCAGATGGTCATAATCGATTACAGGAAGTCTCGTAATCGATTATACATCGCAGAAATTGCAGAAAACGCGTGACAGCTATTTAAAACGGTCATATTTTCATCCCTCACTATAAATACACTATTGTAGCTCCGAAAACCCTAGGTTAACACTCTAAGAACACTTGCCCAACATCTCTAACCTCAAGATTCAATCTTTCACTCTTGAAATCAAGATTTGAGCCAATCCTACACAAGAGTCATAGTGCTTCAACTTGTATTGATTCAACCTTTTGAGGTATTCTTCTTTGTAATCATTTTTGCTTGATTTTGTTGGTCAAAGAGAGTGAGGAATCTCTCTAGTTTGTGATTGTAACAAGGGTGAGGTATCCTTTGGTTTGATTTAGAGGCTCTTGCACAAGGGTGGGGGATCCCAAATGAAGAGTGCTCAAGTTTGTAAAGCTTGGATTTGCTTTAGTGGAAAATACTCACAAATGTATTGTGGGGACTGGATGTAGGTCACTCAAGGGAGTGATTGAACCAGTATAAATCGATTGTGTGATTTTCTCTTCCTTTATCTTCTTACAATTTCTCAAAAATTAGTCTAGGTCACAAAAAGGGGACAACAATTTTAAGATCTCAATTCACCCCCCTCTTGAGATTGAAGCCACTTGGTAACACCCATAACCCCGTTATTGTTGTTAATTGCTATGAATGCCTATTCGTTATATGTTGTTGTTAACTGTTATTAATGCCATGCTGTATTAATTATGATTATGCCTAAACTGTTGTTGATGCCATGATCTGGCTGGTTGTATGAGTTATTGTTATGTTGTTAGTTGGCTAATTGGTATGCCTCTTAGTTATTGTTGTTATGATGTTGAATGCTAAATAGTGTATATTGATGAATATCGCTATGTTGAATGCCATTGGTTATTAATGATGACGTGATGAGAATGCTATTGTTGTTATGATGAATGTTGATTGGCTGAGGTTGTTAATACGTTGATTATGTTAATAAGACTCTAATTAGTTTAATTAGGGTTCCTAATTAACATAGGAATTAATGGATTAATTCCCTAATGCTTCGTAAAATACGAACTGTTAGTGAGAGGTGAGTTTTAATGCCAAATGGATTAGTCCAAGGACCCTAGGATCTGATTTGAGAGTGTTAGGGAGTTTTGGCTCTAAGAACACATAAGATGAATCTGCCCAGAATAGTATGGCTGGCCCAGGAGCACGGCTGTGCTGAACAGGGAGCACGCCCGTGCTCCCAGTTGCATTCTGGAAGGTAGGCCGCACATTGAGCACGGCCGTGCATGACAGTGAGCACGACCATGCTCCTATTAAGTGGCAGCACGACCGTGCTGGGGTGAGCACGCCCGTGCTCCCCTTACTGGTCAGAATCTGAGATTAAAGGAATAATGGGGTGTTTCACCCCAATTGTCCCCAATAATGCAATAATACACCAATCGAATGAGGAAGAGTTAGATAACTTAATTAAAGGATTAACGAAGATAATGAAGGATAATAAGTTGGTTATGTCAGTAACCTTGGGTTACCGCACGTTGATACACTTTGGTGCTTTTTGGCCAAAGTGCCCTCGATGGTTTTTGGTCGAGGAGTTGATGAGTTGAACCTTGGTGCTTTTTGGCAAAGGCGTTGATGTTGATGTTGTTGATAATGGTGATAAGTCTTGCGTGCTTATTGGCCCAAGCAAAGGAGGTGGTTGCCTTGTTTGTTGTTGTGCTCATGCATTCATACGTTGAAGTTGTTAGTGGGGAAAGTTCAACATTGGGGAGGTCGTCCTAGAGTATGGCGATCTGGCCAAGTCTCGGGTGGTTTACCCAAGGTTTGGTAAACCGTACGGTCCGCGGTGGCGTGCCCTCATTATGGTGCGTTGACTATCCAAGGGCTTCACCCATGGTTTAGTGAACTGCCGGCGTTGGATCCACATGCATAATGGAGTAGCGGAGTAGTGTTGCACCGCATAGCATATGTTGGTTGAGATGATATGTTGTTATGTTATTTAAATGTTGATGTTATGTTGTATTGCTATGTCATGCTATGATGTATGTTCATCTTGCTTAACTACTTCCATGCCGATGTGTTTACATGATTTCTTACTCCATGTTTCCTCTGTTTCTGTTTTGGCATGTATGATTTTATGCAGAGGATGGCGAGCAGCCAGGAAACGAGTGACTCTGAGGAACCGCCACTCATAGTTAGGATTTCCCTGTTTTTAGTTTATTAGTTCCAGTTGTATTCCGATGATGTTTTTCCGGAACGGTTATACCAGCTCTGTATGTGACATTGGGGTTGGGTTTTGTTTATGTTCTTTGTTTATGTTTTATCTTAATAAAAACTATGTTTCTTTCCGCGTTAAGTGTTACAATGTGGTATCTTTCTATCAAGTTTTATTTTAATCGAATAAATGCATGTTTTTATATTACCTCTTTTGAATAAATGTTTTATATTAACGTGTGGGGTAGAAGGGTGTCACATTTAGTGGTATCAGGGCAGGTCTGTCCTATCAGGTCGTGGTATGAGTTTGTTATGTGCTCTTGTTTCAATTGTCTATATTTATATAGACAATGTTATGTGGTACTAAGTACCTATAGCTTCATTTTGGTTTAACTTACTGCATTTGGTGGTTTGCCTTGAATGATCCAAGAAGTGCGAGTGCTTTTTTTGTTTAGGAAGGCTGTTCTATTATCTTTTGATTATAAGAACTCTGCAGCTGATCTTGTGCTCTTAACTTTTTAAAACAGCTCAATGTTATTCTTGGCATGGACTGGTTATCTTCCAACTACGTCCTTTTGAACTGCTTTGATAAAACCAAAGTTCTTGGAACTTCTGGGAAATCTAGGAATCCGACCTTTCTTTCTGCCAACCAAGTTAAGGCTTCGATGAAAGATGAAGCCCAAGTGTACATGATGCTGTCTTCCCTGGAAGTAGAGAGCTCTCCTGATGTCGGAAGTGTGCCTGTTGTATGAGAATTTCCTGAAGTGTTCCTAGGGGATGTTTATAACTTGCCCCTGAGAGAGATGTTGAGTTCACCATAGACTTAGTGCCTGGCACCGGGCCAATATTCATAGTGCCCTATAGAATGTCTCCTCTAGAGCTAGCTAAGTTGAAGGAACAGTTATAGGATCTGATCCAAAAACAGTTTATTAGGCCTAGCGTATCCCCTTGGGATGCGCCAGTGTTGCTAGTAAAGAAGTAGGATGGTAGTATGAGATTGTGTGTCGACTATCGACAGCTCAATAAGGTAACCATTAAGAATCGGTATCCCCTCCCTAGGATTGATGACCTTATGGATCAGTTGATCAGAGCTTGCATTTTCTCGAAGATAGATTTGAGGTTAGGGTACCATCAGATTCGGGTTAAGTCTGAGGACATCCCGAAGACAGCGTTTAGGACACGTTATGGTCACTAAGAGTACTTGGTTATGCCCTTTGGTGTGGCCAATGCTCCTACTATGTTCATAGACTACATGAACAAGACCTTTCACCCTTACTTGGATAAGTTTGTGGTGGTTTTCATAAATGACATCTTAGTGTACTCCAAGACCAAGGAGGAACATGAGGAACACTTGAGGGTTGTCTTGCAGACCCTTAAGGAAAAGCAGTTGTATGCTAAGTTGTCTAAGTGTGAGTTCTGGCTAGAAGAGGTGAGTTTCTTAGGACATGTCATCTCTAAAGGTGGCATAGCCGTTAACTCGGCTAAGGACGAGACGATGCTCCAGTGGGAAGCGCCAAAGTCAGTAACCGAGATTAGGAGTTTCTTGGGTTTAGTAGGGTGCTATATAATGTTTATAGAAGGTTTCTCTAAGTTAGCTTTACCTTTAACCCGTCTCACCAAGAAGGGACAACTGTTTGTGTGGGACTCTAAGTGTGAAGAGAGTTTCCAAACCCTTAAGGATAGGTTAACATCATCACCAGTGTTAGTTTTGCCAGATCCTAGTAAACCTTTCTTAGTGTACTGTGATGCATCGAAACAAAGTTTAGGTGGAGCGTTGATGCAAAATGGCAAGGTAGTAGCTTATGCTTCTAGGCAGTTGAAAACCCATGAGAAGAACTACCCTACCCATGACCTAGAATTAGGAGCTGTGGTATTTGCCTTAAAAATATGGAGGCATTACCTTTATGGAGCGAATTTTGAGGTTTTTAGTGATCATAAGAGTTTGAAGTATCTCTTTGATCAAAAGGAGTTGAATATGAGGCAGTGTAGGTGGATGGAATTTTTAAAGATTACAAGTTTGATCTAACCTACCACCCAGGAAAAGCCAATGTAGTGGCAGATGCCTTAAGTAGGAAAACCTTGCACGTCTCCGCTTTGATAGTTAGGGAGATGGATCTGATAGAGGAGATTCGAGACTTGAATTTAGCTTGGGAAGTTACCCCTAAGCGCATTAGGCTTGAAACGTTGAAGGTTACCAACAGTTTGATGGATCAAGTTAGAGAGGGTCAGAAGTTAGACCAGTTTCTCTTAGACCAGCGAGAGTTGCTCGCTCAGGGTAGAAATCTTAGTTTTAAGGATGGAAGTGACGGAGTTTTGAGGTTCAAAGATAGAGTCTGTATATCAGACGTTCCGGAGCTTATAAAGTTGATCCTTGAAGAAGGACATAGGAGTGGACTGAGTATACACCTAGGTGCCACTAAGATTTATCAGGATCTTAAGAGGATGTTTTGGTGGCCTAGGATGAAGAAAGATGTGGCTGAGTTTGTGTACACTTGTTTAGTGTGCCAAAAGGCTAAGATAGAACATTAGAAGCCATCAGGTAAGTTGCAGCCGTTAAGTATCCCAGAATGGAAATGGGATAGTATTTCCATGGATTTTGCGTCTGGACTCCCTAGGACTCCAGCTGGTTTTGAGGCTATATGGGTTGTTGTGGATAGACTAACTAAGTCCACCCATTTCATCCCTATGAACAGGGAATATCCTTTGGAAAAGTTGGCTAAGCTGTACATCAGAGAGATAGTTAGGTTGCATAGTGTACTCTCTAGCATAGTATCGGATAGAGACCCGAGGTTTACCTCTAGGTTTTGGAATAGTTTGCAAGAGACCCTAGGAATGAAGCTTAGGCTTAGTTTAGCTTATCACCCGCAGATTGACGGTTAGTCTGAGAGAACCATCCAGTCCTTAGAAGACTTGCTTAGAGCTTGTGTGCTAGAACAGTCGGGTAGTTGGGACGATTTTTAGCCCCTGATAGAGTTTACCTACAACAATAGTTTTCATTCCAGTATTGGGATAGCACCCTATGAAGCTCTTTATGGGAGGAGATGTAGGACACCCTTGTGTTGGAGTGAACCTGGTGATAGTGTCGTGTTAGGACCTGAAGTGGTGCAAGAAACCACAGATAAAGTGAGGATGATTCAAGAAAAGATGAAAGTGGCATAGGGTAGGCAAAAGAGCTATCATGACAAAAGGAGGAAGGCGCTCGAATTCCTGGAAGGTGACATGTGTTCTTGAGAGTTACCCCGATAACTGGGGTTGGTAGAGTAATGAAGGCAGGGAAACTTACTCCTAAATTCATTGGTCCATACCAAATTCTAAAAAGAGTCAGCAAAATCGCCTAGCAAATCGCTTTACCACCATTCTTGTCCAATCTTCATAGTGTCATTCATGTGTCTCAACTCAGGTACATTTATGACCCTAGTCACGTGATAGTCCCCGATACCATACAGTTAAAAGAGAACTTGACTTTTGAGGTATTACCCCTTCGAGTCAAGGATAGGAGGGTGAAGCAGCTAAGAGGCAAAGAATTCCTTTGGTCAAAGTCGTTTGGAGTGGAACTACTGAGGAAAGTGCTATATGGGAGCTGGAAAGCAAGATGATAGGAGCGTAATTTCGAGGACGAAATTTTTATAATAGGGTGGAATTATAACACCATGAATTTCACCCTACGTTAATAAATGTTAATATGTGTTAGACTTAGCTTATATATGCTTGTTATGCTTGTTCTTGATATCTAACTTTATGTTTGGGGAAGTTTAGCCTTAGAAAGGTTCAAATCTTTTAGAGTCCTAGTAACCTGTTTCACCGTTTAGGCCATATCTTGAGTTCTAGATGTCCGATTGAGGTGATCTTTAATTCGTTGGAAATATAAGGGATTTATCTAAAAGTCCTATTTTATGTGTTTTGGACAATTCGGTTGTTTAGTAGGTCTCGTGCCTCAATCTTTGCTCGCCCCATGAACTGTGTAGATCCAGAAACGTGTTTTGGGCTATAATTAAGCCTAATTGTGCATAAACCATCCTTAACCTCCAAACCATGACCTTAACCTAATGTTATATATCTAAGTCACTCTAGATCAGCCTCCATTCACCCCTTTTTGAATTCCTAATCCTTTTCTCTCTAAAACTCTCTCAAAGGAACCCGTTCTTGCACCGTTCTTCACCGCTTCTTGATAGGAGAACATCGCTACGTATAGGGGTTCGTTGTGCTTGCTGTTTGGGATTTTAGAAAAGGTAAAATTTGTTCACCTTGTCCCTTATGTTTCTTTCTTTCAAGTTCTTGATCTTTTTCCTTTTGATTTCCTAATCTTAGAGTTGAATCAAGGTGTTTCTTGTCGTTCTTGAGGTAGTAGACAAGCGTTCGTGAGAGGGGACCCTAGCGGACTTTCTTCCTTTCCTTTTGAATTCCAATCTTCATACCAGGTATGGGGAGAAGGATAGTGTATACATTAGGTAAGGGGGTGGCGTAAGATGAGGGGTCCCCATAACCCCGTTATTGTTGTTAATTGCTATGAATGCCTATTCGTTATATGTTGTTGTTAACTATTATTAATGCCATACTATGATAATTATGATTATGCCTAAACTATTGTTGATGCCATGATCTGTCTGGTTGTATGAGTTATTGTTATGTTGTTAGTTGGCTAATTGGTATGCCTCTTTGTTATTGTTGTTATGATGTTGAATGCTAAATAGTGTATATTGATGAATATCACTATGTTGAATGCCATTGGTTATTAATGATGATGTGATGAGAATTCTATTGACTGTTGTTATGATGAATGTTGATTGGCTAATGTTGTTAATACGTTGAATATGTTAATAAGACTCTAATTAGTTTAATTAGGATTCTTAATTAACATAGGAATTAAGGGATTAATTCCCTAATGCTTCATAAAATACGAACTGTTAGTGAAAAGTGAGTTTTAATGCCAAATGGATTAGTCCAAGGACCCTAGGATCTGATTTGAGAGTGTTAGGAAGTTTTGGCTCCAAGAACACATAAGATGAATCTGCCCAGAATAGTACGGCTGGCCCAGGAGCACGGTCGAGCTGAACAGGGAGCACGCCCATGCTCCCAGTTGCATTCTGGAAGGCAGGTCACGTATCGAGCACAGCCGTGCAGGACAATGAGCACGACCGTGCTCCAATTAAGTGGCCGGACGACCGTGCTGGGGTGAGCATGCCCGTGCTCCTCTTACTGGTCAGAATCTGAGATTAAAGGAAAAAAAGGGGTGTTTCACCCCAATTGTCCCCAATAATGCAATAATACACCAATCGAATGAGGAAGAGTTAGATCACTTAATTAAAGGATTAATTAAGATAACGAAGAATAATAAGTTGGTTAGGTCGGTACCCTTGGGTTGCCGCACGTTGATACACTTTGCTGCTTTTTGGCCAAAGTGCCCTCGATACTTTTTGGTCGAGGCATTGATGAGTTGAACCTTGGTGTTTTTTGTCCAAGGCGTTGATGTTGTTGATAATGGTCATAAGTCTTAGGTGCTTAGTGGCCCAAGCAAAGGAGGTGGTTGCCTTGTTTGTTGTTGTGCTCATGCATTTAAACGTTGAAGTTGTTAGTGGGGGAAGTTCAACATAGGGGAGGTCCTCCTAGAGTACGGCGATCTGGCCAAGTGTCGGGTGGTTTACCCAAGGTTTGGTAAACTGTGCGGTCCCATGGTGGCGTGCCCTCATTATGGTGCTTTGGCTATCCAAGGGCTTCACCCATGGTTTGGTGAACTGCCGGCATTGGTGCTTTTTGGCCAATGTAGATATGTAACTCCGAAGTTGCCTTCCTGAGATAGTTTGGATCCACATGCATAACGGAGTAGCGGAGTAGTGTTGCACCACATAGCATATGTTGGTTGAGATGATACGTTGTTATGTTATTTAAATGTTGATATTATGTTGTATTGCTATGCCATGCTATGATGTATGTTCATCTTGCTTAACTACTTCCATGCCGATGTGTTTACATGATTTCTTACTCCCTGTTTTCTCTGTTTCTATTTTGGCATGTATGATTTTATGAAGAGGATGGGGAGCATCCAGGAGACGAGTGACTCTTAGGAGCCGCCACTCATAGTTAGGATTTCCCTGTTTTTAGTTTATTAGTTCCAGTTGTATTCCGAGGATGTTTTTCCGGAACGATTATACCAGCTCTTTATGTGACATCAAGGTTCGGTTTTGTTTATGTTCTTTGTTTATGTTTTATTTTTTAAAAAACTATATTTCTTTCCACGTTAAGTGGTACAATGTGGTATCTTTCTATCAAGTTTTATTTTAATCGAATAAATGCATGCTTTATATTACCTCTTTTTAATAAATTTTTTATATTAACGTGCGAGGTAGAAAGATGTCACAATACCCTCTCCAACTTGCACAGAATTATTAGAATGTTTTCTTCCATCTTCCTCAGACCATCCATCCTTAAAGTTGCATAGCATAGATCTTTGAAAAAATGATTGATTTCTGTAAGCGGGTTCAAAACATGCGGGGACAAAAACTGAAAGCAATAGGAAGCAAACACTCCATGAATACATGACAATCATGACTTTTCATCCCATGAAGCCTCCCTTGTGACACCCTCTACCCCGCATGTATTTATAAAACGCTAACATAGAAGGAAATATTTTAATTTTTAAAATAGGATAAACACATGCATATCATTTACATAGAAAGAAAACCAACGGGTAAAGGACACCACATTGTAACAAGATCTCATAAACGCGAAAATAAACATAACATGGTTTAAGAGAACATAACAAAAGATATAAACGAAACCCAACCCCGATGTCACATTACAGAGCTGGTATAACAAATCCGATAAAACAACTCGGATAAACAAACTAAACTGAAACAAAACTAAACTAGGAGTAAGAAAAATATATATCAACATAATGGCATGGAAGCAATTAGCAAAATGAACATGCATCTTATAAACATAGCATACCCAACATAATCATATCAACATATTAATATCATATATATATCATTCAAAACAATGTATGCTTTGCGATGCAATGCTACTCCACTACTCCAATGCATGAATGAGCAATCACAGCGCACAACCAACAACCACCACCTCCGCTTGGGTTCCTCGGCACCCAAGTTTATCACCATCAACGTTATCTTTAATCTTTAATCTTTGGTCTTTTAATCTTTTATCATTTAATCTATGCACTTACACTCTGGCCAATAAGCACCAGAGCTCAACACCTTGACCATTAAGCATCAAGGCCCCCTTGGCCACTCGGCTTCCAAGGTCCAATACTTTTTTAATTAACAACACCTTTACATCATGGATCAAGGCTCCCTTGGCCACTCGGCTACCAAGGTACAAAACAACAACACTCTGGCCAATAAGCATCAGAGCTCAACACCTCGACCACTCGGCTATGGAGGGCCCCTTGGCCACTTGGCTACCAAGGTACAAAACAATATCTGTCCACTTTAATTATTAACACTCTGGCCCATAGGCACCAGAGCTCAACACCTTGACCATTAAGCATCAAGGTCCCCTTGGCCACTCGGCTACGAAGGTACATTATTATCTTTAAGTTATCTAGCTTGTCTTTACTTGGTATGGTGTCTTATTCATTATTAGAAGCATTTGGGGTGAAACACCCATTGTTATCGTTTTTGTGTTCAAAAACGATGAAGAATGATGAACGGAGGCAATTTCCTTCAAGAATTCTCAGGAGAAACTAAATAAAAACCTAAGAGATGAAGAGAGGCAGCTTTTCTGAGTCTTGAGTCGTGGGAATTATGGTTTAGGTCGAGTCTTATGGTAAAAAAACAAGCTAGGGCATAACGGGCTCCTATTTCAGCTCAAACTGTATACAGATCAGTATTTTGACCATATCTTGAGCTACAAGTGTCCGATTGAGCTTAGAGAAATATCTATAAATTCATGTCTGACGATCGAATCCTAAATCGGACTCTAAGATGGTCAAAAGTGCGATGGAAGTTTAGAGACAAATTTGGTAGTTATTTCTAGATAGGATCCTTAGGAGATTATGATAAGATCTTAAAAGATAACCAAAAAGAGGATTATCCTTTATTAATAAGGACTCAAATCTGATTGATCGATGGACTAAAATCTAAGAATTACACTATCTCTATTTAAATACTAAATTACACGATATCTCATAATATCATTCTTAATCACTTATTATTAATAAAAATATTACATATTAACATAAAAAATCACATACAAAATCATATATCCATATAAGATCACACATTAAGAGACATAATCTCATATTAATGCAAATAATCATGTATTAATACGCATATTATCATATGTAATAATATATACATACTTATATATGTATAGGCATAAAAATACTACAACAATAATCACAATTACATTATCAATTATATAAATAACGATACTAACTTCATTAATATTAATAATAGTAATAATAATAATAATAATAATAATAATAATAATAATAACAACAACAACAACAACAACAACAACAACTAAGCATCCATAGTAACATATACCCTTATGCGAAAATCAGGGTGTTATAATTCCAACCCCCTTATAAAAATTTCGTCCTCGAAGATTCTATCACCTTGATTGAAAAGGTGTGGGTATGCTCCCTCCAATTAGGCACATACCATGGATCAAGTCCTCGAATTCGGAGGCTCCAACCAAGTAGGAATAACCAAATGTTCTTAATACTATGCATCATTATCTATAATAAATATAGATAATTCAAACAAGAGCACACAGAAGACTTGCAACAGACTCATACCACGCCTGATAGGACATACCTGCTTTGATACCACTAAATGTGACACCCTCTACCCGCATGTATTTATAAAGCGTTAACATAGAAGGAAATATATTAATTTTTAAAATAAAATAAACACATGCGTATCATTTATATAGAAAGAAAACCAACGGGTAAAGGATACCAAATTGTAACAAGATCTCATAAACGCTAACCTCGATGTCACAATACAGAGCTGGTATAACCAATCCTTTACAACAACTCGGAAAAACAAACTAAACTGAAACAAAACTAAACTACGAGTAGCGGCTCCTCAGAGTCACTCCTCAGCAAGATGATTACCGTCCTCTGCATATCCAAAAGATACATACAAGCAACAACAAAAGCTGGGACGCAAGAAACATATATATCAACATAATGGCATGGAAGCATTTAGCAAGATGAACATGCATCATATAAACATAGCTGGAGGTTGCAATGAAGGCAACCCAAACTTGCCGCAATTAAGGCGGCTTTCCAACAATAGCATATCAAACATAATCATCTCATCATATTAATATCTTATATATATATATATATATATATATATATATATATTCATTCAAAACAATGTATGCTTTGCGATGCAATGCTACTCCACTACTCCAATGCATGAATGAGCAATCACAGCGCACAACCAGCAACCACCACCTCCGCTTGGGTTCCACGGCTACCCAAGTTTATCACATCAACGTTATCTTTAATCTGTAATCTGTAATCTTTGGTCTTTTAATCTTTTATCATTTAATCTTTGCACTTACACTCTGGCCAATAAGCACCAGAGCTCAACACCTTGACCATTAAGCATCAAGGTCCTCTTGGCCACTCGGCTACCAAGGTCCAATACTTTTTTAATTAACAACACCTTGACATTATGCATCAAGGCTACCTTGGCCACTCGGCTACCAAGGTACAAAACAACAACACTCAGGCCAATAAGCACCAGAGCTTAACGCCTCGACCACTCGGCTATAAAGGCCCCCTTGGCCACTTGGCTACCAAGGTAAAGAACAACATCTTTCCACTTTATTATTAAAACTCTGGCCCATAGGCACCAGAGCTCAACACCTTGACCATTAAGCATCAAGGACCCCTTGGCCACTCGGCTACCAAGGTACATTATTATCTTTAAGTTATCTAGCTTGTCTTTACTTGGTTTGGTGTCTTCTTTATTATTAGAACCGTTTAGGGTGAAACACCCCTTGTTATCGTTTCTGTGTTCTGATCTGCACAGGGAAGCACGCCCGTGCTTCCCCCTCTGCACGGGCATGCTGGCAGTTAAGTCAAGCCTGGTCGTGCTCAATGGAGCGTGGCCGTACTGTTCCAGGGACAGAAGGGTTGAGCAACCCTTACTATGTACCCTAAGGCATTCAAAGATCAAACCTATTGGTTTAAGCTACACCATTGATCCGTGGTCGTACACGGGCCAAAATAATAATAATAATTAAAAACTGTAGTATAAGGCAAAACAACCTTGGTCGTCTCACGAGGATCTTTAAAATTATTAGCCAATCAAGAATGTTAGAGAAAGGGGATTGTTGAATTTTTCAAGAAGAAAACAGTTTGCAATAAACAAAGAAATTCAATTAATTAAAAACATCAATCCAAGACATCAAGTTCTTTGGTAGAATTCGTCATTGTTCCAAAAGATATAAATTCGTTTGCCCTCCTTCTCTGTTAATTCGAATCTACTACATAATCATGTAGGGTTTAATCAACAAAATTGAAATCACAATCGCAATCCCTAAAAATGTTGATTTATGCACAAATTCGATTAAGTTAGGTTACCAATCGGTTCCCTAATCTCTATTAGATTTTTAGGCTAATCAACCCTAGTCTCTAATTTCAATTCAATTATGAAAACTGAATCCACATCTAATCAGACATAGATCAAGCATAATCATACTCACAACACAGAAATCATAATTGAAAGAAGAGAAGAGGAGAAGAAGAAATTGAAAAACAATTAAAAGTAAGGAACTCGGAATTCAAACCAAATTACTTGAATGTCTAGGATTGATAAAAGATTTAGCCTTCCATAGTCATCACCATTGGAGAAGCTTTAACAACAAACAACCACCAAAGTGCAGAAAACTAAAAAGGAGAGAAGAGAACACAAGAATTCCAAAACTTGCAAAAACAATGATTGCAAAAGTGTCTAATTTTCGTCTCTGACTTGTGCGGCACTAAACTGCTAATTATACTCATTAATCCTTCTCTAACCCTAGCCCAGATTAAGGCCCTCTGAATAAGCTTTCCAACAAGGTATCATATGCCTTAATTGGGCTTAAAATGAGTAAGTTATGCCCATTTAAGTGAAGGAACATCATGGACTGCGGACTGATACGCATCAGAGAATTCGGGACCCAGTTTCGACTTTAATTTGGCCGAATTTGACAACTCTTGTGAAATCTTAAATTGTATATCTCTGTCTTAGCTTTCTTGCGACACCAAGATCACCCAAATCCGATATCTGTAGCTCAAGTTATGCTCTGCGGAAGACAACAAGGTCAGGATGAGTGAAAAATCCGAAAATTAACAATGTTTAACAATTAAGCCCAATTAACCCAATAATGCAAAACTCAGCCAAATCACCAATATTAAACACATATATAAATTAATTAGGCTAAGTATACAACACTAAAAGGTGACTCAAAATGATTTATCAAATTCCCCCACACTTATTCTTTTGCACTCCTGAGCAAAACTCAAAAATTGAATTCCCAAAAACTTGATGAACAAAACAAACACACTTATCAATGAATCCCAAGAATGTACAAGAGTGAGCAAGATACAAACGTTCGAAGCATCGAGGAATCAAAACAATCATGAATACGTCCTTAACATCTCAAGCAAACAAGGAGGCAATTCAAATCAAAGATGAATCAAAAGTGGTAGAGTCCTCACTAGGCATACTCTCCAACTCTCAAGTGTTTAATGTTTGTGTTTACACTCAAAGCACATCATGAATGCTAACACTACCATAAGCTTGACAAGCCTCTAACTTCCACCACTTGAAACACATGCACATAAAGATCAAAAGGACTTTTTCAATGTTGTAATGGGGCTAAGGTATGGGTGGATACAAGAAGGGATGCTAGCTAGAAACCAAAGAGACTAGAGGAGCAATGGGGAATGAGTTTAAATAAGCATGCAAATTTACCCCAAGAAACACAATTCAATGCCAATGAACACCACTTTGTCTCTTTTGAACCTTTTTCTTCCTTTGCAGCACCACTCATTTGCACTTTCACATTGCATTACAATCTACTTCCTCTTTTTTTTTTTCTATATTTTCTTTCTTTCTTTCTTTCTTTTTTTTTTTCACTTGCCACCCCAACCAAATAAGCAACAAAACTTTTGGGTAGACCCCCACACTTATTTAAGAGCCCATTCCCAAAACAATTCCAAAGCTCCTTTACTCCCTAAGGTTAGGGGAATCATGGTTTTTCACTTCATGAGCTTGTAATTAGCTACAAAACAAAGGATGGGTTAGACAGGCTCAAGGGGGCAAGCAATGGTCTTAATGCAAGGTAGGCTAATTTGGCTAGTAGCTTAAAAACAAAGAAGGCCTAAATCATCTCAATACATGCATGTGAACAAGAGGCTTCAAAGAGTCAAGTCAAGTTCTAGAGTAATTAACAATCATGAGTGTAATCACACAAGAAAGGAAAACTATGGAACAATGAAATACATCCATGTATAGGGCTCAACAACTCACAAGGGTTAAGTCTACCACAAATGATTCACAAATTAATTTTCAATGCCCACTTATTACACTAGAAATGCAAAAATTTCTCCATATCAAGTCATGAAACCTCTTAACCAAGAATGATGCGAATCACTCACAACTCATACAGACTTAAAAATCACTGAAAAGCATGCAACAAGACTCAAACAAAAATATATATATGTTTTCAAATTTTTTTTTAGACCCTAAAAACAGCAAACCAAACAAAAATAATAATAATTAATAAAATAAAATCCTAAAACACTAAAGCACCCCCCCACACCCAAATCACACATTGTCCTCAATGTAAGCACAAAGACAAATGTAAGGAATATGTGCAATTAAAAGCAAAAGGGAGAGGACTCCCTCATCAAGGTGCGAAAATCTGCACTTCAGGAAAGGTGGGCTTGTCCAAGGAGAGCTCCTCTACATTCTCCTCAACTAATATGGGGCTCTCATGAAACTGCTTCAGACGGTGGCCATTAACCTTGAAGCTCTTGTCAGTGGTCTCATTTTTAATCTCCACTGCACCATGGGGGAAAACATTGGTAACAACAAAAGGACCATCCCATCTAGAGCGAAGCTTTCCAGGCATAAGCTTGAGGCGAGAATTGAACAAAAGCACTTTCTGGCCAATGGAAAAGTCTTTCCTAGAAATCATTTTGTCATGAAAATGCTTAGTCTTCTCCTTATAGATCTTAGACTTCTCATAGGCCTCTTAGCGGAGCTCCTCAAGTTGTTGTAACTGAAGTTTCCTCACTGAACCAGCTTGTTCAAAGGCTAAGTTACAACATTTCACTGCCCAGTATGCACGATGCTCTATTTCCACAGGTAGGTGGCACGCTTTACCAAAGACAACCCGAAAGGGAGACATCCCTATAGGTGTCTTGTAAGCGGTCCTATGAGCCCAAAGAGCATCCTCAAGCCGCCGGCTCCAGTCCTTTCTATTTGGTTGCACCACCTTTTGCAAAATTCTCTTGATTTCCCTGTTGAAGACCTCGGCCTGCCCATTAGTTTGAGGATGATAAGCTGTGGCAACTCTGTGCACTACCCCATACTTCCGAAGCAAAGCCTCCATGGTCCTATTGCAGAAATGACTCCCTTGGTCACTGATGATAGCTCGAGGCACACCGAACCTGCAAAAGATATTAGACCTGACAAAATCTGCAACAACTCGGGAGTCATTAGTCTTGGTGGCCTTGGCCTCCACCCATTTAGAGACATAATCAACAGCAAGTAAGACATATGAATAACCAAAAGAAACAGGAAAAGGGCCCATAAAATCTATACCCCAAACATCAAATACCTCACAGAAAAGAATAGGTTGTTGGGGCATCTCTTGCCGGCGAGTGATGGCTATCCCTGCTCTCTGGCACTGCTCACAAGTGACAAAAATCTAATGTGAATCTCTGAAAATGGTAGGCCAATAAAATCCGAAGTCCAACACCTTCCTAGCTATCCGCTGTGAACCAAAGTGCCCTCCTACAGGGGAGGCATGACAGAAATGAAGCACCTATTGGATCTCATGGTCAGGTATGCATCTGCGAATTACTTGGTCACTACAAAATCTCCACAAATACGGATCATCCCACACATAATATTTTGCATCACTTTTTAGTTTAGCTATCTGTGATTTAGATGCATGAGTGGGAATAACAAACGCAACAAGATAATTAACTATATCAGTAAACCAGGGGTTAGTATCATGCAGTTTCATAAGCTGCTCATCTGGAAAATCATCCCTGATAGGAAAAACCTCAGCCTCTCTCTCTATCCTGCTTAAATGATCAGCTACCAGGTTCTCTGCACCACTCCTATCTCTGATCTCTATATCAAATTCTTGAAGGAGAAGCATCCAATGAATCAATCTCGGCTTAGCATCCGGCTTCTTCAACAAGAATTTCAATGCAGCATGGTCAGAGAAAACAATCACTTTAGAACCAAGTAAATAGGAGCGAAATTTATCCAATGCGAAAACAATTGCCAAAAGCTCCTTTTCAGTAGTGGTGTAGTTAGCTTGGGCTGCATCTAATGTCCTAGAGGCATAAGCTATGACATGGGAAATCTTGCCAACTCGTTGGGCTAAAACAGCTCCAAGTGCAAAGTTTGAGGCATCACACATCAGCTCAAAAGGAAGCTCCCAGTTAGGTGACTGGATGATGGGAGTGGTGGTGAGTCGCCTTTTCAGCTCATTAAATGCATCCTGGCAAGATTGATCAAAGACTAACTCTATATCCTTCTGTAAAAGCTTGAACAAGGGCAAAGCTATCTTGCTGAAATCCTGTATAAACCTCCTGTAAAAACCTGCATGGCCAAGAAAAGAACGCACCTCCCGCACAGACACGGGGTAAGATAAAGAAGCAATAACATCTAACTTGGCCTTATCAATCTCAATGCCTCTGCTAGACACTAAATGCCCTAAGACAATTCCTTCTGCTACCATGAAATGACATTTCTCAAAATTCAGCACAAGGTTAGTTTCAATGCACCTATCCAAAACTCTAGACAGACTCTGTAGGCATGCATCAAATGAAGAACCATAAACAGTGAAATCATCCATAAACACCTCCATGCAACTCTCTAAGAGATCAGAAAATATACTCACCATACACCTCTGAAAGGTACCTGGAGCGTTACATAAGCCAAATGGCATCCTCCTATAAGCAAAAGTGCCGAAAGGACAGGTGAAAGTGGTTTTATGTTGGTCCTCTGGTGCAATATGAATCTAAAAATACCCTGAGAATCCATCTAGAAAACAGTAATGGGATTTTCCTGCCAACCTCTCTAATACTTGATCAATGAAGGGCAAAGGGAAGTGGTCCTTGCGAGTGGCTTGATTAAGCTTCCTGTAGTCTATGCAAACTCGCCAACTATTCTGCACTCTAGTTGGGACCAACTCATTATTCTGATTTTTCATAACAGTTATCCCAGTCTTCTTAGGAACCACCTGTACAGGACTAACCCACTCACTGTCTGATATAGGGTATATGATCCCTGCTGCTAGTAGCTTGCTGACTTCTTTCTTGACCACATCAAGAATGGTAGGATTTAGTCGCCTCTGTGGCTGTCTTACAGCTCTGGCATCATCCTCTAACAATATCCGGTGCATGCATGTAGAAGGACTAATCCCTGGAATATCAGCTAAAGTCCAACCAATGGCTTTCTTGTGGCCCTTCAAATGTCTGCAGCAACTTCTCTTCTTGGTCCGGTTGGAGATTGTTGGCTACAATCACTGGCAGCTTGTCATTAGCCTCTAAGTAAGCATATTTCAGGTGCGCAGGTAGAGGCTTCAACTCTAAAATTGGTGGCTGCACAATAGAAGGCAATCGTGCTCTCTATTGCTACTGCTGCTACTACATCACAACCTGCAGAAACATTATCTATAGCAACATTTATTTCTGCACAAATAGCACACACATCAGATTCATCGCATGTGCAAGGGAAGTAATCTAAATCAGTAATTTCAGGAAATTCAGAATTTAAATTTGCATAATCATCAACAAGCAAATCAATGACATCAAGATATAAAAGAGAATGATCGTCCATGGGATGTTTCATGGCATCAAATATGTTGAACTGCACAATATCATCACCAAACTCCATAGAAAGAGTCCCTGCATGCACATCTATCTTGGTCTTTGCTGTCTTCAAGAATGGTCTCCCCAAAATCAATGAGGTTCCATGACTAGAGGACTCATCCTCCATGTCCAGAATGTAGAAATCTGCAGGAAATATCAACTCATTAACTCGAACAAGCACATCTTCAAGTACTCCAGCTGGATGTGTTGTGCTTTTATTGGCTAGTTGGATCACTACACCAGTTGGCTTCAAATCCCCAAGCTTCAATGATCTAAAAACTGATGTAGGCATGACATTTATGGAAGCACCTAAATCCAGCATTGTATTCCCAAATGTGGAGTTGCCTATAGTACAAGGGATAGTGAAAGTGCCTGGATCCTTACATTTCTGAGGCATACTAGGCTGAATCAGTGCAGAAACATTTCTTCCCATGCTTACTTTTTCATCACCCTTCAGCTTCCTTTTATGAGTGCACAACTCCTTAAGAAACTTTGTATACTTAGGAATCTGTTTGATGGCATCCAAGAGGGGAATATTCACCTCTACCTTCCTAAAAGTTTCCAGCAACTCTTTATCCATCTCGGCTTGGGATGCTTTCCTTGGTTGATCTATTCTGTTTGGGAAAGGTAATGAAGACCTTCTTTCCAAATCTGTTGCAGCAGTTGATTTTTCTGATTTTTCTCCTGCAACATGTTTTTCTTCAACTTGTTTTCCTGCAACTATATTTCCTGCTGCATTGCTCTTTCCTGCTTTACTTCTACTGCTAGATTCACTTTCCTGCAGTTCCAGCTCCTTGCCACTTCTCAAGGTAATGGCACTCACATTTCCCTTTGGATTAATAACTGGTTGAGAGGGAATTTGACCAGACCCTTCTGACTGCAGTTTATTAACAGTAGTAGCGAGTTGTCTAATCTGTGTTTGCAGGTCTTGAATGGTGGTATTGATATTCTTCTGGAACTGTATGTTGCTAGTTGCCATCTGTTTCATCAAATCCTCCAATGAAGGTCCAGCACTAGTGTTCTGCATAGGTTGCTGCATATTCTGCTGTTGCCTAAAAGGAGGTGGTTGGTACTTGTTGCTCGAACTAGCTGCCTGAAATCTCTGCTGCTGTTGCACATTTTGCTGCCCAGGACCATATTTCATATTAGGATGATCTTTCCATCCTGGATTGTACCTGTCAAAAAATGGATCATAATTCTGCTGCTGCTGAGATCTATATGGTTGTCCTCCTGTGGACATTCCAGCCACTGCAGCTGAATCTTGAACACCTTGATCAGTTTCTTGAAGTGTAGGACACATATCAGTAGGGTGCTCTGCTGAGGTGCATATGCCGCATGCTCTAGGTGGGCATTGATTTGCTGCATTAACTTGCTGGTGTTGTCCAATGGCTAGCTGTCTAACAAGAGAAGTAAGCTTTGTGATTTTATTTTCCAGCCTTTGATTATCTGCAGTAACAGTCACCTCATGCACTCCCTTAGCCGGTGTAAAAGCTCTTGAACTAAACTATTGGGAGTTCTCTGCCATATTAGCGATCAGACTTCTGGCTGCCATAGGTGTTTTGTCCATCAATGCTCCACCACTTGCTGCATCAACCATACTTCTATCCATTGGCATTAGTCCTTCATAGAAATACTGGATGAGAAGTTGCTCACTAATCTGGTGGTGGGGACAAGTTGCACACAGCTTCTTAAACCTCTCCCAATACTCATATAATGTCTCTCCAGTAAGCTGCCTGATGCCACAAATTTCTTTTCTGATTGATGCTGTTCTGGATGCAGGAAAGAACTTCTCTAAGAAAAATCTCTTCATGTCATCCCAGCTAGTAATTGAACCAGGATGAAGGTAGTACAACCAGTCCTTTGCTGCAGCATCTAAAGAAAAGGGAAATGCTTTCAGCTTGACATGCTCTTCAGGAACTCCTTGTGGTCGCATAGTAGAGCACACAACATGGAACTCCTTAAGATGCTTGTGAGGGTCCTCACCTGCAAGACCATGAAACTTGGGCAACAAATGGATTAAACCAGATTTAAGCTCAAATGGTGCATCCAAATCAGGGTATTGAATACACAAAGGCTGATATGCAACATCAGGTGCAGCCAATTCTTTTAGTGTTCTGTTATTTAGATTAGCCATATTATCAGCAATAAATTCATAAACAGAATCACCAATATCAGATTCAAAATAAGAACCAAAATCAGATGCAGATTCACTTGATTCACCTAAACCACTGCCTACTTGATTATTTGGTGCAAAACTATGAAAAGTAAGCCTCCTATTGACTCTATTTAGTCTATGATATGTTCTATCTATTTCAGGGTCATAAGCAAACAATTCACCTGGATCAGACCTAGTCATGCACAAGGGCAGCAACCACAGAAAACACAAACAGCTTATACGCAGTGTAACTAGCCTATATGTAGCCTAATTGTTTTTTTTTTTTTTAAAAAACAAACAAACAAACACTACAGAAAACCTTACCAGATGACCGAATTTGGCCTATACCGTAGAGGGAGATCCTAAAGGATCATCTTGCTCAGAATGGCCATAAACCCTTAGAAACAAAAAATCAGCTCCAAATTCCACGGTTCGAGTATCCCTGACAGCTTCCTACAACCTGCAGAAGGAGAAAACGTGCCTAACAAGCAAAACGGAGAACAAATAGGTTAGAAAACAGTGTTAGTAGACTTCCTAGATAGGATAACAGAGATCAAAGGTCCCCGGCAACGGCGCCAAATTTGATCCGTGGTCGTACACGGGTCAAAATAATAATAATAATTAAAAACTGTAGTATAAGGCAAAACAACCTTGGTCGTCTCACGAGGATCTTTAAAATTATTAGCCAATCAAGAATGTTAGAGAAAGGGGATTGTTGAATTTTTCAAGAAGAAAACAGTTTGCAATAAACAAAGAAATTCAATTAATTAAAAACATCAATCCAAGACATCAAGTTCTTTGGTAGAATTCGTCATTGTTCCAAAAGATATAAATTCGTTTGCTCTCCTTCTCTGTTAATTCGAATCTACTACATAATCATGTAGGGTTTAATCAACAAAATTGAAATCACAATCGCAATCCCCAAAAATGTTGATTTATGCACAAATTCGATTAACTTAGGTTACCAATCGGTTCCCTAATCTCTATTAGATTTTTAGGTTAATCAACCCTAGTCTCTAATTTCAATTCAATTTTGAAAACTGAATCCACATCTAATCAGACATAGATCAAGCATAATCATACTCACAACACAGAAATCATAATTGAAAGAAGAGAAGAGGAGAAGAAGAAATTGAAAAACAATTAAAAGTAAGGAACTCGGAATTCAAACCAAATTACTTGAATGTCTAGGATTGATAAAAGATTTAGTCTTCCATAGTCATCACCATTGGAGAAGATTTAACAACAAACAACCACCAAAGTGCAGAAAACTAAAAAGGAGAGAAGAGAACACAAGAATTCCAAAACTTGCAAAAACAAGGATTGCAAAAGTGTCTAATATTCGTCTCTGACTTGTGCGGCACTAAACTGCTAATTATACTCATTAATCCTTCTCTAACCCTAGCCCAGATTAAGGCCCTCTGAATAAGCTTTCCAACAAGGTATCATATGCCTTAATTGGGCTTAAGATGAGTAAGTTATGCCCATTTAAGTGAAGGAACATCATGGACTGCGGACTGATACGCATCAGAGAATTCGGGACCCAGTTTCGACTTGAATTTGGCCGAATTTGACAACTCTTTTGAAATCTATAATTGTATATCTCTGTCTTAGCTTTCTAGCGATACCAAGATCACCCAAATCCGATATCTGTAGCTCAAGTTATGCTCTGCGGAAGACAACAAGGTCAGGATGAGTGAAAATTCCGAAAATTAACAATGTTTAACAATTAAGCCCAATTAAGCCCAATAATGCAAAACTCAGCCAAATCACCAATATTAAACACATATATAAATTAATTAGGCTAAGTATACAACACTAAAAGGTGACTCAAAATGATTTATCACCATCAATCATCAGTTTCATTACCTTTAATTGTCCCCATGTCTTTTACTTCCAGCTTCAATACTAACGTCCCTAAAACACTCACTAATCAATCCTAGGGTCTTTGACTAAGCCCTATGAACATAACCTTGCCTCTCATACTATATTCATGTCTTATGAAGAAACTTGGAAAAAATCCCTTAAATGCATTCATCTTTATTAACATCTCTTCTAAGGTCTTGACATCATTAATATGCCCTATTAATTGGTTAGAGTCTTATTAACGTCATTGTTGGCATTAACATCCACAGCCATCAACACTCATTCAGAGCACCACGTCATCATCATTATCATAACAGTCTCATCATTGTCGTAACAACAACATCATCATCATAATAGCATCATCATCATCATGAACATTCATGGTATCATTAAACATCATACTCAATTGGGCATACCAATAACATCCAGTCATACATAATCAATAATTAACATCGAACAGTACAGCAATTAAAGCATGCCATTAACATTATAATCATATCATACATACATCAATTAACATCAAATAGACAAACATCATATGACAGGGTCATGGGTTAACCCTTCATCTTATGCTACCCACAAGGCCTACATGTCAATACTATTCCTTCTTCCCATACCTCAATCAAATTCTCAAGCCTCGAAGGGATGAGAGTGTCGAAACAAAGCCTCCTTCACTAGTTCCTAGCATTGCAAATACAAAGAGTTCATAAAGAGGACCACAACTCTCAAACCAATGAGAGAATCGAAAAGGGAACAATAGGTATGGCTTACCTTGATATTAAACTCTAAAGAACAGAAACAAGAAGAGGAGAAAAGGTCCGTTTGAGTCTCGTCTAACAAACGGTTGATCACTTCTTCAAGAACGACAACGAAAACACATGGATTAAGCTTCTAAATCAAGAAACTCAATGGGAAAAAATAAGGAGAACAATGCACATGAAATTTTACCATGTTTGCAGCCCAAAATTCAGAAACAAAAGGATAAAGTCGACACTAAAAGAAGCGCGTATCGTCAGCAATGTCCTTCTGGCCAAAAGCGGCGAAAAACGATGAACGGAGGCAATTTCCTTCAAGAATTCTCAGGAGAAACTAAATAAAAACCTAAGAGATGAAGAGAGGTAGCTTTTCTGAGTCTTGAGTCGTGGGAATTATGGTTTAGGTCGAGTCTTGTGGTAAAAAAACAAGCTAGGGCATAACGGGCTCCTATTTCAGCCCAAACTGTACACAGATCAGTATTTTGGCCATATCTTGAGCTACAAGTGTCCGATTGAGCTTAGAGAAATATTTATAAATTCATGTCTGACGATTGAATCCTAAATTGGACTCTAAGATGGTCAAAAGTGCGATGGAAGTTTAGAGACAGATTTGGTAGTTATTTCTAGATAGGATCCTTAGGAGATTATGATAAGATCTTAAAAGATAACCAAAAAAAGGATTATCCTTTATTAATAAGGACTCAAATCTGATTGATCGATGGACTAAAATCTAAGAAATATACTATCTCTATTTAAATACTAAATCACACGATATCTCATAATATCATTCTTAATCACTTATTATTAATAAAAATATTACATAGTAACATATAAAATCACATACAAAACCATATATCCATATGAGATCACACATTAAGAGACATAATCTGATATTAATGCAAATAATCATGTATTAATACGCATATTATCATATGTAATAATATATACATACTTATATATGTATAGGCATAAAAATACTACAACAATAATCACAATTACATTATCAATTATATAAATAACGATACTAACTTCATCAATATTAGTAGTAGTAGTAGTAATAATAATAATAATAATAATAATAATAATAATAATAATAATAACAACAACAACAACAACAACAACAACAACAACTAAGCATCCATAGTAACATATACCCTTATGCGAAAATCAGGGTGTTACAATTCCAACCCCCTTATAAAAATTTCACCCTCGAAGATTCTATCACCTTGATTGAAAAGGTGCGGGTATGTTCCCACCAATTAGGCACATACCATGGATCAAGTCCTCGAACTCGGAGGCTACAACCAAGCAGGAAGAACTAAATGTTCTTAATACTACTCATAATTATCTATAATAAATATAGATAATTCAAACAAGAGCACACAGAAGACTTGCAACAGACTCATACCATGGCCTGATAGGACATACCTGCTTTGATACCACTAAATGTGACACCCTCTACTCGCATGTATTTATAAAGCGTTAACATAGAAGGAAATATATTAATTTTTAAAATAAAATAAACACATGCATATCATTTATATAGAAAGAAAACCAACGGGTAAAGGATACCACATTGTAACAAGATCTCATAAACACGGAAATAAATATAACATGGTTTAAGAGAACATAACAAAAGATAAAAACGAAACCTAACCCCGATGTCACAATATAAAGTTGGTAGACCCAAATCGATAAAACAACTCGGATAAATAAACTAAACTGAAACAAAACTAAACTACGAATAGCGGCTCCTCAGAGTCACTCCTCAGCAAGCTGATTACCGTCCTCTGCATATCCAAAAGATACATACAAGCAACAACAAAAGATGGAAAGTAGGAAACATATATATCAACATAATGGCATGGAAGCAGTTAGCAAGATGAACATGCATCATATAAACATAGCTGGAGGTTGCAATGAAGGCAACCCAAACATGCCGCAATTAAGGCGGCTAGGGGCAAACCGCAATTAAGGCGGCTTTCCAACAATAGCATATTAAACATAATCATCTCATCATATTAATATCATATATATGTATATGTATATATATATATATATATATATATATATATATATCATTCAAAACAATGTGTGCTTTGCGATGCAATGCTACTCCACTACTCCAATGCATGAATGAGCAATCACAACGCACAACCAACAACCACCACCTCCGCTTGGGTTCCACGGCTACCCAAGTTTATCACCATCAACGTTATCTTTAATCTTTAATCTTTAATCTTTGGTCTTTTAATCTTTTATCATTTAATCTTTGCACTTACACTCTGGCCAATAAGCACCAGAGCTCAACACCTTGACCATTAAGCATCAAGGCCCTCTTGGCCACTAGGCTACCAAGGTCCAATACTTTTTTAATTAACAACACCTTGACATTATGCATCAGGGCTACCTTGGCCACTCGGCTACCAAGGTACAAAACAACAACACTCTTGCCAATAAGCACCAGAGGTTAACACCTCGACCACTCGGCTATCGAGGCCCCCTTGGCCACTTGGTTACCAAGGTATAGAACAACATGTTTCCACTTTATTATTAAAACTCTGGCCCATAGGCACCAGAGCTTAACACCTTGACCATTAAGCATCAAGGACCCCTTGGCCACTCGGCTACCAAGGTACATTATTATCTTTAAGTTATCTAGCATGTCTTTACTTGGTTTGGTGTCTTCTTCATTATTAGAAGCATTTGGGGTGAAACACCCCTTCTTATCATTTTTGTGTTCTGATCTACACAAGGAAGCACGCCCGTGCTTCCCCCTCTGCACGGGCATGCTGACAGTTAAGTCAAGCTTGGTCGTGCTCAATGGAGCGTGACCCTACTGTTCCAGGGGCAGAAGGGTTGAATAACCCTTACTAAGTGTCCTAGGGCATTCAAAGATCAAACATATTGGTTTAAGCTACACCATCAATCATCAGTTTCATTACCTTTAATTGTCCCCATGTCTTTTACTTCCAGCTTCAATACTAGCGTTCCTAAAACACTTATTAATCAATCCTAGGGTCTTTGGCTAAGCCCTATGAACATAACCTTGTCCCCCATACTATATTAATGTCTTATGAACAAACTAGGAAAACATCCCTTAAATGCATTCATCTTTATTAACATCTCTTCTAAGGTCTTGACATCATTAATATGCCCTATTAATTGGTTAGAGTCTTATTAACATCATTGTTGGCATTAACATCCACAACAATCAACACTCATTCAGAGCATCACATCATCATCATTATCATAACAGTCTCATCATCATAACAACATCATCATCATCATAATAGCATCATCATGATCATGAACATTCATGGTAACATTAAACATCATACTCAATTGGTCATACCAATAACATCTAATCATACATCATCAATAATTAACATCAAATAGTACAACAATTAAAGAATGCCATTAACATTATAATCATATCATACATACATCAATTAACATCAAATAGACAAACATCATATGGCAGGGTCATGGGTTAACCATTCATCTTACACTACCCCTAACGCCTCCATGTCAATACTATTCCTTCTCCCCATACCTCAATCAAATTCTCAAGTCTCGAAGGGATGAGAGTGTCGAAACCAAGCCTCCATCACTGGTTCCTAAAATTGCAAATACGAAGAGTTCATAAAGAGGACCACAACTCCCAAATCAATGAGAGAATCAAAACGGGAACAATAGGTATGGCTTACCTTGATATTAAACTCTAAAGAACAGAAAAAAGAAGAGGAGAAAAGGTCTGTTTGAGTCTCGTCTCACAAACGGTTGATCACTTCCTCAAGAACGATAACGAAAATACATGGATTAAGCTTCTAAATAAAGAAACTCAATAGGGAAAAATAAGGAGAACAAGGCACCCAAAATTTTACCTTGTTTGCAGCCCAAAATTCAGAAACAAAAGGATAAAGTCGACACTAAAAGAAGCGCGTATCGTCGGCGGTGTCCTTCTGGCCTAAAACGGCGAAGAACGATGAACGGAGGCTATTTTCTTCAAGAATTCTCAGGAAAAACTAAAGAAAAACCTAAGAGATGAAAAGAGGCAACTTTTTTGAGTCTTGAGTCGGGGGAATTAGGGTTTAGGTCGAATCTTATGGTATAAAAACAAGTTAGGGCATAACGGGCTCCTATTTTAGCCCAAACTGTATACAGATCCGTATTTTGACCATATCTTAAGCTACAACTTTCCGATTGAGGTGTTCTTGGTGGCGTTAGAAAGCTTAGGGAAATATCTACAAATTCATATTTGACGATCGAATCCTAAGTTGGACTCTAAGTTGGTCAAAAGTGCGATGAAAGTTTAGAGACAAATTTGGTAGTTATTTCTAGATAGAATCCTTAGAAGATTATGATAAGATCTTAAGAGATAACCAAAAAGAGGATTATCCTTTAGAAATAAGGACTCAAATCTGATTGATAGATGGACTATCTAAGAATTACACTATCTCTATTTAAATACTAAATCACGCGATATATCATAATATCATTCTTAATCACTTGTTATTAATAAAAATATTACATATTGACATATAAAATCACAGAAAAAATCATATATCCATATAAGATCACACATTAAGAGACAGAATCTCATATTAATGCAAATAATCATATATTAATACACATATTATCATATGTAATAATATATACATACATATATATATATATGTATAAGCATAAAAATACATCAACACTAATCACAATTACATTATCAATTATATAAATAACAATACTAACTTCATTAATATTAAGAGTAGTAGTAATAATAATAATAACAACAACAGCAAGTAAGCATCCATAGTAACACATACCCTTATGTGAAAGGTGTTACATCCCTTTTTTACATCAGCACATCGTGCCAAATTAGAGGAATAACCATCGGTGGTCCTAAGCTCTTTTAATCACCGACAAACAGACTTTGCTTCGTCAGCAGTTAGAATGTAACAAGCCTTTGGTTTGACCATTTTTCCATTTGGCTGCGACTTCAGCTCCAAATCCTTTTGTCTACAGTATAGAGCTATGTCCATCCTTGCCTTCTCATTGTCCTTCGTCTTGCCAGTCACATTAAGAACCATGTTAAAAATGTTGTCAAAGAAATTTTTCTCAATGTGCATCACATCAAGGTTATGTCTTAACAAATTATCCTTCCAGTACTACAGTTGCCAAAAATACTTTGTTTTGTCCAATTTTGCCATTCTCCTTACCTTGGTAATTTTGACACATTGACATAAGTTACTTTTGGAAGATCGCTAACCTGACTGCAAATTTGTTTAGGAGTCAACAAAGGCGGTGGACCTTCTTCTTCTGTCTGATTCTTTTTTAATGCTCGGATATTCCTTTAGAAGATCACAATCTAAGAACCGACGATGAGAATCAAACCAGGAACTTTTGCCACTGTAACACCCCATTTTTCGTTAAGTGCTTTTCTTTAAGCTTGTTTGATTGTTAAGTTGATGGTTTAGTGCTTAGTGGGATTTTTGGCTTAAAAGTCACTTTCTGGTACATGAGCACGCCCGTGCTCATTAGCCAGCCCGCTCGTGCTTAAAGTCAAAAGCATGTTTCTGATTTTAAGTTGAGCACGACCGTGCTCAACAGTGAGCACGCTCGTGCTCAATGTACAGACCGCGTCTCGCTGACGCTAAGTCCAGCACGACCGTGCTCAAGGGGAAGCACGACCATGCTCAAGTCCAGACTATATATTTTTGCACAGAGACCGAGGGTTTACGTGAAAAACCCTACTTTTGGTGGCTGCCACTACCCTAGTGCGGCCAGAGCAATTTCTTCTCCTTTTGTTCATCCAACTCACTCTGTTCTTGAGTATTGGAGACCTTTGGGGAGCTTTGGTTCATCTGTGCTTGATATATAGGTAAAGTTTTCCCCTTTTTGTAATTTCCTTTCATTACCTTGATTGGAAACTGAGTTGGTTGTGTTTCTGTTTAACCAAGGCTTGGAATCGGACTGAGCCGCTCGTGGGGACGTGATCAGTTGAATCATTTGAGCGTAAAGCAACCTTCAATCCAGGTATGGGGAGAAGGGTAGTGTTTACATAGGCTATGGGGGTAGTGTAAGGTAAAGGGTTCCCATAACCCTGGTTGTTGTTAGTTTTACATGCCTATGTGATGTATGTTGTTTGTATGATAAAATGTTCTATTGTATGCTTCGTATTCATGGTCATATGTTCCTATGTGTTTTCGATGTTATGTTGTTATCTTGACATGAATATGATAGTATGATGGTATTGTTGATATAAATATGATAATGATATGTTAGTTGAATGATTGTTGCCATAATTGTTGGTTGGATGATGATGTTATGACTGAGTTGATGGTGTTAAATCTGGGAATTTATGTTGCTAAAACGGATTAGGATTAATGGACTTAATCGTTGAATTAATTGGTTAAAACCTAAGTTAGAACTCTGCCCAGAACAGTACTGTCGTGCATTGAGCACGACCGTGTTGAACAGGGAGCACGATCGTGCTCCCAGTTTAAATTATGGAAAAGGGCCGCGCATTAAGCACGGCCGTACAGCAGATGAGCATGACCGTGCAGTTGAGCACGACCGTGCCAAATAGGAAGCACGATCGTGCTCCACTTAAGCAGCAGCACGCCCTTCATGTGTTAAGCATGCCCGTGCTGGGGTTTAAGCACGACCGTGCTCACCCCTCCTGGACAGAAACAAAATTAAAGGACTTTAAGGGGTTTCAAACCCCATTTCCCCAGTGATGATAAGTTAATATAGCTAATCAAAGATAAATATTAGACAACTTGGTTAATGATGATCTAAGATAGTTAAAGGGGATTAAGAAGATGAGATGGTGAGACGATAAGATGTTAAGTCGGTATCCGTTGGGTTACTGCACGTTGACAAGTTGTACCTTGATGCGTATTGGCCAGGGGGGCTTGACCCCACTGTTTGGGTCTGAGGCATTGTTGATGTTGAAGTCTTGGGTGCTTATTGACCCAAGCATGTTGAGTTGAACCTTGGTGCTTATTGGCCAAGGGAGCCTTGACCCCGCGGTTTGGGTCTAAGGTTACGTTGATGTTGATGTTGAAGCCTTGGGAGCTTCATGGCCCGAGCAAGGAGGTGGTTGAGATTGTTTGTTGTTGTGCCATTTGCATAGAGCATTGGAGTTGTTGGTTGATGGGGGAGGTTTGACATAGGGGAGATCGCCTGAGAGTACGGTGATCTGGCCATCCACGGTAGGTCACCCGATGGTTTGGTGACCACGGCCCCCGTGATGAGGCATCCACGATTTGATGCGTTGGCTATCCATGGGGTTCACCCAAGGTTTGGTGAACTGCCGGTGTTATTGCTTCTATGGCCAATACGGATATGTAACTCCAAAGTCGTTCATCTTGAGTTAGTTGGATCCACATGCATAGTTGGAGTAGTGTTGCATTGCACTGCATAGCATACTTGATGTTGATGATGATGATTATGGATGTTGTGATATTGGTATGATGTTGTATGCTAGTCGTTGCCATGTTGTTGTTTACCTTATTCCCTATCTCCATGCTATATATGTTTACATGATTCTTACTCCCCGTTATTTGTTTGTGTTTGGCCTAATCGGCATTTTACAGAGGATGACGAGCAGCCCTGAGAGGAGTGACTCTGAGGAGCCACCGCTCATATTTAGGGCCTTTCGCTTTGTTAGTTAGTCTTGTTTAGTTCCGGAACGGTTATACCAGCTCTGTTGTGACATCGGGTTGGGACGTTTATGTTTACGTTATCATTGTTAAACTTGGTTTTATATTTTCCGCTTTTGTGAACTCATTCATGTGGGACTTTTCTACCCATGGACAAATGTTTTATTTTATCCAGTACAGGCCTTTTCAGCGTGCTTTGTCCTCACTCACACGCTTCCTGGGAAAACTTCCCAGGAGGTCACCTATCCCAAAATTGCTCCAAGTCAAGCACGCTTAACTGTGGAGTTCTCAAGTGATAGGCTCCCGAAAAGAAGATGCATCTTGTTGGTATAGGTAGTACCAATAAATTCATATAAAACATCCTCAACTGTATAGTCCCATACCTACATAATCTCAGGATCCCTCTCATTCCGATGTGTTATCGGTTCATTAATGTGGCCCTCTGCCTAGAAGCCTGCCAAGAGCCGCTCCTTGTCCGTGCCTTCTTGCATCGGCGACCACTCCCCGCCCTCGTTGGCCCTGGGTGTCACAGCCACCATATCTTAGGGTAAAAGCCTTTCCATGTTCCATGAAATACTGGCATGCCAATTTATTGTGGGTCCCCCAACCAAAGAACATGCCATATGCGCAAAAATCATTGACAATCCACATCAATGCCTCTCTCATCATAAAGTTTCGCTTCATTGAAACGTCATACGTCAACACACCAGCCCGCAACTTCTTTAGATCATTGATCAGAGGCTGCAAATATACATCAACCCCAGCCTTCAGATTAGATGGGTCTAGTTTGAGACAAGTCAGGAACATATATGGTTTTGACATGCACAACTTGGGAGGAAGATTATACGGTATAATAATTACTGGCCCACATGAATATGGCGAGGTTGAAGCCCGAATGTACGGGGTAATACCATCTTCGCACAACCCAAGTCTTACATTGCGAGGATCTAATGCAAAATCACGATGTACCCGATCAAAGTGCTTCCAGGCTTCGACATTAGAAGGGTGGCATAAAACGCCCGTACTTCTTCTATTTTCATAATGCCACCTCATATGTCCCGTAGTTTGCGTTGTTGCAAACACTCTCTTCAACCTTGGAATTATTCGCAGATAGAACATTACCTTCGCGGGAACTGATTTGTTCTTACTATGCACGCTATTTTGAATGCAGTACCTGGGTGTCTAACAAAATCTACATTCTTCCAGTGCGCTATCATTTGTGCCCAATGTAACTGCCTGTTTTAAATTACGCTGTATTACGGGTTAAGATATAATTATTTATATTTTTATATGAGACCTAGGAAATGATTTTGGAGAAAACAAAATCATATCTAGAACCTACCCTATGGTAGGAAGCTCTGGTTAAAATTTAGGTTTAAAACTCAGACGGAAACCGATCTGCATTTTTACTGACAATATAATTTTATACCAACAGAAAACCCTAATTTGACCCGAAACTGAAAATTGTAGACTTTCTATATTATGTCCGTGAGGAATTCTACTTTCCAAATTTCTGATAAAAAATAAAATATTATGTTTATTTGAACGAATTTTGGTGAAAGTTCGAATAGAAAATGGTCTGCGTTTTCACTGACAATAAGATTTTACTGATCAGAAAACCTAATTTTGACTCGTGAACGAAACGGTTTATGTTTAAATTGTATTTCCAACGAGTTTAGTTATTTTGAAATTTTTCAATCGAAAAGGAAATATTATGTTTTTATTCGGCCATAAAACCCTAATCGGGAAACCAACGGAGTTGAGAACGAAACTGCAGAGACAGAACCGGACACCGGAGGAGCTGAGTCATGGGGTGAGTCACCACCATGACTCACCAAGCATTTATGAAGCATTAAATGGAATTTTAGGTGAAATGACCAAAATGCCCTTAATCTTAACCTAACCTATCCTAGTTAGTTTTTAACCATGGTTAAGGCAAGTCAAGGACAATTTGGCTTCTTCTTCCTCAACCATGGTTCCATTTTAACATTAAAAAATTCCTCCCCTCACTCCCTCACTCAAGGTCACGGTTCACACACCCTACCCACACACTTAGACATTTCATTTTCTTTCCTAAGTCATTTTACTCACAAAACACTAGGAACTTCATAGTGTTCTTGCTAAGTTCATCATAGTTCTTCATTTCTTCTCAAGTTATTGAACAAAATTCTTCATTCCAAGGTGGGGAATCCCTTCCTCATCATCTTAGCTTCATTAATCTTACATCAATATTCATGTTCATCAACTATTTCATGAATTTCCATTCTTAGATCTAGAACTTCAAATAATTCTAGAAAATTGTAGAAAAATCATTTTAATGTGAAACCAATTTCTATGATCTTGATATATCTCCTACTTTCATCATCTAAGAGCATGTAAGCAAAAGATCCTTCCTATTTATCTATTGATGGCCGAAACTAGGGATTTTTAGGTAAAGGAAGTTTTGTTCAATTTTTAAAGTATGACACTTGACCTTAACTCTCTAATACCTATAGTTGTTATATCTAGAAGCTTAAAATCAAAAGAAACTCCTCCCTATTTTACTATGTTGGCCGAATTTGTACTCACGTGAGCAAAATGAGTTTTGTTCAATCTTTAATTAGATAATGATTTGTATCAACTGTTTAAGGTGTGTAGGTTCTAGATCCAAGAGTTTGTGGGCAAAAGGAATTTCTAGCCTATTTTACTCATCATGGCCAAAACCCTAACCTTAGAGGTTAGAGGATTTTGTTTCATATTTTTAACTTATAACATTTTATCTATGCTAGTTAATACTATAATAACTAGAATCCAAAAGATAGAGTTGAGAAATTAACCCTAGCCTAATTTTGATATCATGGTCGAACCTAGCATAAAATGGACACAGATGAGTTTTGTTTGATTAATTGTTGTTATGTTGTGTTGGTTGAAGGTTAACGGATAATCGAGATCTAGTAACGAGGATCGGAAAGTTTGGGAAATCCGGTGATAAATCAGGTGGGGGAAAGAATCAACCTATCGTCGGAATGGATAAATAGTATATTTTATAAGAATGGTGTAGGGCGACCTAGACCCTACTAGTGGTTGAGAAATTGACAAGACCAAAATCACATTGGAATCTTTTCGGTAATACCAATAATGATTCGGGGATTGTAGATTTATCAATGTTAAGATAATGTTATAATATTTGAGGATGTCTGACTTTATTATTATTGACTGTTTGTGATGCGCTGGTCGAGGAATTCTATTACTTGTGACGTTTTATTTTGATGTTTGAATATTTTATGATGATTGTGTTATGCCTGATCTGCTTGGTTTGATAGTGTGCTTAGTTGTCTTTTAAGTAAAGATATATGTTGTTAGGGAGATGTTCATATGGGTGAGAGAATGAATTGACTTAGAGGTGCCTAGCCTAAAATAATTATTTTATAGATGAGAGGTGACATAAAACATGTGTTGAGGCTATGATGGAAGGTTGAGGTACTAGGTTGTAACCGATGGGAGTCAGTGATATATATATATATATATATATATATATATATATATATATATATATATATATATATATATATATATATGCATTGTTGTTTACAGCCGTGTGAGTGGAACACACGAGGTCAGGATATCCTATTTTGGATACCGGATATCACGAGTGAGTGACCTACGGATATTGATGTCGAGGTAGACTACCGTAATACTCTTTTAGTCCTTAATGCTTTGTTCTGATTATCCTATCAAAGATAAAGTTACTATGTCTTTGTGCTTATTGTGCTATTTCCAATGGGGGATTAGTGACGCACACTGTACTAAATGCACTATTTCCTATTAGAGATTAGGGAATATGGGTGCGCCGAGTTACTAGGTATTTTGTTCTCATTTTGGTATTTCCAGTGGGGGATAATGATGCGCACTGTGCTTAATGCATTATTCCCTACAAGAGATAAGGGAATAGGGGTGCACCGAGTTCTTGATCCTAGACCGTTCTGGACTATTGACTAACGTGACAGAAGTAGAGATGACCATGTTAGCATAAATGTTTAGTTGTATGAGATTGAGGGTAGAGGATGATTGTGAATTAAGGATGATGGTTGATTATGAGTGATGATTGTCTATGACTATTGTTATATTATATACTATGTATTCTTTTCCGCTTTTGATGATAAAACTGTTTCTTATCCCCTATTTTCTGGATTTGGTATATATTTTATCATGTGATCGTTTGAGAAGACCCGATGGAGGAACCAGTTGCCGAGGAACTAGATGGAACTCCGTATGAACCGAATGCGGGAGGATGAGCTGTGGACTTCAACGACGTAGTTTAGTGTCTATAGCCAGTGAGTCTTATTTGACGTTTTATATTTCCGCAAATGTTAGCTTCTATAATTATGCACCTGCAAGAGATCCTACTGATGGTATACCCTAGTCAATGTTTAAATACTCTGATGCTTAAACATATGGTGTGTATGTTTGATATATAAATATGATGTGATGCTTTAGATTTCATAAGCTATATACTTTATAATTTAAGTTTTTAATATCTTCGTATTTTTTGGTATATACGTTTAACGCTAAGCACGCGATTAAATAATTAATTAATAAGGTTCTAATTTAGTGGCACAACGGGGTGTCTCACCCAAATTACTGTCATAATAAAGCATGCACTTGTTTAAACAACAATCAATCCTCTTAGCACCCAGCCCTAGTTTCGACACCAATCGCTTCACATCATAATAAATTTTTGGCAACATCTCTTTGAAGGGTGTCACATCTTGAATCATTTTACAAAAATATTCCAAACACTACTCGGGGACATTCCAATTGGACTTGCAAGCTAAAAGCCTAACACAAATTGATAATTTTGAATCTGACGCCCCTTCAAACAATGGCTTATTTGTCTCTAACAATAGATAGTAGAATCTATGCGCTGATTCATTAGGAGGCTCTTCCATGTCATCAGACTCATTCACCTCAAAAGTCCCACATTTCCCGAGACAATCATCCACCATCCACTGCATTGATTGGAGTTGTTTGGCATAGTCATCGTGTAATCTACTGCCTGATGCACCCATGTTGTGATCATCACCACCCACTCCATTTAGATCAATATTCGGCAACACCTCACCATGACCAATCCATATCCAATAATTAGGCTTGAACCCACGTCGGTATAGGTGTACCTTTTCTTCATCATCAGTCAAAACCTTTGTATAATTGCACTTTCTGCACGGACCTCTAATCCCCCTTTTCGGCATAATCACAATGTTGTTTAGCTTTAGATATAAACTCCTCAACTCCAACTACACATGATTGTTTCAGACATCGTCTTCCAGACTCGTTCCTATCATACACCCAACTACGACTCGAGGAATAAAATCCCATCCTTCTGCATTTTCATATAAATTGACGTATATTTAAACATGATTCTATGATGGCAAATCACTCCCTTTATTTAAAAGGTATGGCCCTATCCTATTTGAGAAAAAAACTTTATCACCACTGTATTATACTAGTTACTCATTACTTCTCATGTCTTATAGCTGACGAAATTTTGACAGCATTTCCCATCGGTCTCCAAGTACACAACTTGACCGCGCGGGCATAGGTTTCATCAAAGTCTATGCCCTCTTGTTGGTTATATCCTTTAGCAATAAGCCTAGCTTTGTTTCTAACAATTATTCCATTTTCATCTAGCTTTTTACGAAAAACCATTTAGTTCCAATTACCAAATGGTTTTTAGGTTTAGAGACTAATTCCCAAACATCATTTCTCCCAAATTGATTTAGTTCATCTTGCATGGCAAGTGTCCAATGTTCATTAATTATAGCTTCATCAATATTTTTAGGTTCAATTTGTGAAACAAAAGCCATATAGTGACAAGCATGGATGAGAGAGTTTCGAGTAGTTACCCCTTTTGAGATATCACCTATAATATTATCAAGAGGATGGTGTCTAGATGTTCTCCATTTTCATGGAAGATCATTGTGAGGAGATTCTTCATTTTGAGGAAGTGGTTGATCATCATTTTCCTTCTCTTGAGTGTGTTTCTCCTCAAGATAGCTATTTCCCAATATTTCTACAAGGTCATCAACACTTTCCTCCACTACAACTTTAGGGTTAGTCTCATCAAAAGATACATGCACAGATTCTTCAATGGTCACTGTTCTTTTGTTATAAATTCGAAAAGCTTTACTAGATTTGGAATATCCAAGAAATATATCTTCATCAGCTTTAGCATCGAATTTACCAAGGTTATCTTTACTGTTATTTAAAATAAAGCTCATACATTCGTATACGTGAAAGTGGGAGATGTTAGGCTTCCTTCCATTGTAAATTTCATAGGGCGCTTGTTTCATAATAGGTCTTATGAGGATTATATTCATCACATAGCATGCGGTGCTTACCGCGTCTGCCCAGAAATACTTAGGAAGGTTAGTCTCATTGAGCATCATCCTCGCTAGCTCTACTAGAGACCTATTTTTCCTTTCCACCACCCTATTTTGTTGGGGAGTCCTTGGTGAGGAAAAATTATGCCTGATTCTATTTTTCAGTACACAAGGCCTCAAATGCCTCATTTTGGAACTCACCACCTTGATCACTTCAGATAGTTACAATGTTTAATCCCATCTCGTTCTGAATAACCTTGGCTAGTTTATGAAAGGCACCGAAATCGTCATTTTTATGAGGAATAAACAAAGTCCATGTCTAACGAGAATAGTCATCCACATTAACAAGCGCATATTAATTACCACCAAAGCTCATGGTTCTAGATGGACCAAACAAATCCATATGTAAAAGCTGTAAAGGCCGGTTTGTAGAAACAACGTTTTTAGTTTTAAAGGAGGCCTTTACTTGTTTTCCCATTTGACAAGCACAAATCATGTCCTTTTCAAAACGGAGCTTTGGTAAACCAATTACTAGGTCCTTGCGAACCAACATATTAAGATGATCCATGTGAATATGAGCCATCCTCCTATGCCATAGCCAGGTTTCATCCTCTTTACTTATTAGACAACATACATCATTTGAAGGTAGGTCATCCAAGCAAACGATATAGATATTTCCAATTCTTTGACCAATTAATTTAGTTTGATTATTTGAATCCATGACCATGCATTTTGAGTTATCAAAAACAACGTTGAAGTTTTTATCACACAATTGGCTAATACTCAAAAGATTATGTTTTAGACCTTCAACATATAAAACATTTTCAATAATGGAATTTGGACTCTTACCAACCGTTCCAATTCCCAAGATTCTACACTTGTTGTTGTCACCATAGAAAACAAATCCGCTCTTTTTATGTGTAAGAGAGGAGAACTTGGTTTTGTCTCCCGTCATGTGCTTGGAGCATCCACTATCAGGATACCAATTTGAATTCCTTGCTTTCAAGAACACATACAAAACATATTCAAGTTTTAACTTTTGGTACCCAAATCATGTTGGGTCCTTGAGAGTTAGCTTTGGGTGCATTGCCCTTCTCTACCCTAACTTTCTTGCCATTGACATTCACGTTCTTTCTAGCATTGCAAACGGATGCGATATGTCCCTTTCTACCACAATAAAAACATTTGACAAAGGGACTACTAGAAGTATTGGTTGGGTAAAAAAACATTTTAAAAGATTTTTCATGTAATTTAGGGTGATAACCCAAACCGGCTTTATCATAAGTTCCTTTTTGGTTTCCTAACAAAACATTGAGATTGTCTCTCCCATTTGTGAATTTTGCAAGAATGTCATACAAGTCCTCAATTTTGATTTTCAAAACATTACATTCATTGCATTTTGAAACTTCATTTATTTTGTTTTCACAAGATAAGCATGATGAAGTTGTTTGAAAGAACTTGTTTTTCCTTAATAGCTTCCATTTCTTTATTTAATAAGCCTATTTTTGCTTCAAGACTAGAAATGGTTTTCTTTGAAGAGAAAATGATTTTTCAAAGATGCATGCTTTCATTATTCAATTATTTACATGCAGCAAGTAAATCATCATAAGACAATTCATTTTCAATTTCATTATCAGTTACCTCATCCTCGTCATCCTCATGATTGGCCATGAGGTAAAGGTTTGCTTCCTCGTTGTCGAATTCATCGGAGGAGTCATGTCATTGTCTTCCCAAGCAATGTATGCTCTCCTTCCTTTTCTATCCTTTTATGGCCTCTTTTCAAACTTGTCATTCTTCTTTTGATTTAGAGGACACTCGGGCCTTATATGATCCTTCTTTTTACAGTTGAAGCATGTGGGAACGTAAGAGGTTCCTTCTCCCTCAACTTTCTTTTAAGGAGTGAAAGTTTGTCGTGCTTTGCCTTTGTTCCTCATAAATTTCTTAAACTTTCGGACCATATTAGACTCATGTTCTCATCTCCTTCATCAAGCTCATCAAGTTCATCAAAGTCACTATCTTCCTCATTTGTTTCACTAACATTGGCCTTAAGAGCAAGGCCCCTTTTCTTTTTGTCACTTTCCTCATTTTTAACAAGGCGATTAAGTTCTAGTTCGTGATCCTGTAATTTTCCAAATAGAGTTGCCAAAGACATAGACATTAGATCACGTGATTCAGAAATAGCAAGTACTTTGGGTTGCCAACTTCTATTAAACATCTAAGAACTTTATTTATCAAATCTTTTAAACACTTTCCCAAGAGCCCTAAGATGATTTATAATATGGGTAAAACATTTTTGCATATCTTGTATGCTTTCACCCTGTTTCATCCTAAATAGCTCATACTCATAGGTTAATGTGTTCATCCTAGCCCTTTTGACCTCGATAGTACCTTCATGGGTCAATTAAAGGGTGTCCCACATTTCCTTAGAGATCTTTCAATTTGAGACCCTATAAAACTCATCGTAGCTTAAAGCTGAGGTGATGGTGTTCCTTGCTTTCAAATTGTATTGGACCTTTTTATTTTCCTCGACGGTCCAAAGGGGTTTTGGTTTATCCACCGAAGCACCATTGACTTCGTGCTTGGGGACAAATGGACCATTTTCCACAGCATCCCCAATATCAATATCAGAAGCTTCCAAAAATATTTGCATTCTTTCTTTCCAATATCCATACCCTTCACCATCGAACGATGGGGGTCTATTTACGGAATTACCCTCATTACGAAAACTATTTGAAGTCATCTTTCCTCTTGAGACGGTTTCGTCCTTTATATCCAAGAGTTAAGCTTTGATGCCACTTGTTGGCAAGTGACCTCAAACACAAGAGGGGGGTGAATTGTGTGTGAATTGATTTTTGAAAACTTTTTGCGATTTAAACTAAATTTAAAACTCACTTTGCGAAGCAATAGATTAAAAGTAAAGCGTTACGAAATAAAGCGTATGAAATTTAAAAGCGTTGCGAAAAAGTAAAGAGATAAGGGAAGAAGATGACACAACGATGCACGTGGCCTATGTCCAGTCCCTATGGCAATACGACCAAAGGTTTCCAATCAACTCTAGTTTTTAAAACAAGCTAAACTAGAACCTTTACAAATTAGAGCACTCTTAACACAAATCACATGACGTACTATCCTTTGTGCAAGAGTCTCAAAAACAGTTTTGTGAGATCACACTCACTTAGAAAAACTTTAAAAATATTACAAGTAGAAAGCACTCAAAAGTGCAGATATGAAACACAAATTGAAGCTCAATTACAAAGGCACCTATATGGGGTATAGAACTCTCAAAGTAGTATGGTCAAGTGATAGTTCAAGATAAAATAGTATAAACGAAATTGATCAGAGTTTAAGTACAGAGTATGATAGCAGAGAATTGTGTTTCTTAGGCAAGGCTGCCCATTCTTCTATTTATAGGAAATAGGCGATGGTTCAAAACGAAATTAGGTCAAGCCTCTTAAAATTCATTTCTATCGAGACATAATCGATTATTGCATGACCATAATCGACTATTTAAGTTAATTTCAGGAAGCGCGCGTTTGACAGAAAAGTTGTAATCGATTATACTAATAAATTACGGGTCCACTGACTTTTGTATAAAAAGCCATAAACGATTACATAATCAATTATGGGGTTTTTGTTTGAAGTTCAAGAGAAGTCAGAGAGGACCTAATCGATTATACCACAATCATAATCGATTGTACTAATTCAAAATTTAAATCCAATAGCTTTAATGTCATTATAACCCATTAACACTAATTAAAGCCATTTAATTTCGACTCATATTCGATTACAAGATTGCCATAATCGATTATGGTACGTGTAAACTTGAATTTGAAAAACTTTACATTATGGAAAATGATTTCATATTAAGGTTAATTAATTGTCAGTTTCAATCCATTTAAAACACATATCAAAATCATTTCAACACATGTTAAACATTTAGGCACGTGTTAAATATGTGTGTGTGGGACCAATACTAAGTAGAGAACTCTAGTTACCATTTACATATAATTCTAAAACAAACAATACAAGTAATAAAATTCCCATTTTATCCCTTGTGCTTGCTTGCTGTACAATTTTCTGCTTTTTGCACTTTAGTCCTTCTGGACCTTTTTCTTTTGACTATCATCAAAACAAATAACCTATTCAAGGCATATATTCACATTCCATTGCACTAGGTCTGAATGGAGATTTGAGTGTGAGTCATCTTTACTTCAGCCTTTTCCCATAACTCCTGAAGTAGCAGTGGGTACATTGGTTCATGCAAATTGAAGAAGTTGACCCATTGAGAAGCTTCCAATTCGGACATCACGTTCATGCCTCATTTAATCATTTTGTTCATTTTGACAAATCTCCCAGGTACAATCATGGAGATATCCTCAATACTCATCCCTAAACGAGTAGTGTGACACCCTTTTACCCCATACGTTATAAGTCATTTAATATAAAAATAATTAAAAAGAAAACATGCATTTTAATAAATAAAAATAAAACAATTGTCCATGGGTAGAAAAGTCCCACATGAACTAGTTACAACGCGGAAAGTATAAATCAAGTTTTTTAACAAATAAACATAATAAAATAACTACCCAACCCCGATGTCACGACTCAGAGCTGGTATAACGTTCCGGAAAATAACATCCTCGGAATACAACTGAAAAACAAACTAAACAAAAGACAAGCCCTAACTATGAGTGGCGGCTCCTCAGAGTCACTCCTCTCCGGGCTGCTCGTCATCCTCTGCAAAATGCCAATCAGGCCAAACACAAACAAATAATAGGGAGTAAGATTCATGTAAACATATACAGCATGGGAATAGGAAGCAAGGTAAACATACCATATAAGCATACATCAACATTCATCAATATCATATCAACCAAGTATGCTATGCTGTGCAATGCATCAACTACTCCACTACTCCATCTATGCATGTGGATCCAAACTAACTCAGGATGAACGACTTTGGAGTTACATATCCGTATTGGCCATAGAACCACCAACACCGGCAGTTCACCAAACCTTGGGTGAACCCCATGGATAGCCAACGTATCAAACCGTGGATGCCTCATCACGGGGGGCCTCGGTCACCAAACCTTGGGTGACCTACCATGGATGGCCAGATCACCGTACTCTCGGGTGATCTCCCCTATGTCGAACCTCCCCCATCAACAACTCCAATGCTATATGCAAATGGCACAACAACAAACAATCTCAACCACCTCCTTGCTCGGGCCATGAAGCTCCCAAGACTTTCAACATCAACGTCAACATAACCTTAGACCCAAACCGTGGGGTCAAGGCTCCCTAAGCCAATAAGCACCAAGGTTCAACTCAACATGCTTGGGTCAAAAAGCACCCAAGACTTCAACTTATCAACATGCGGTAACCCATCAGATACCGACTTAACATCTTATTATCTTAATAATCTTAGATGATTATTAACTAGGTTGTCTAATCTTTCTCTTTGATTAGCTATCTCAACTTATCATCATTGGAGAAATGGGGTCTGAAACCCCTTAAGCCCTTTAATTGTATTTCTGTCCAGGAGGGGTCAGCACGGTCGTGCTTAAACCCCAGCACGGTCGTGCTTGGACACGTGAGGGTGTGCTGTCCTTTTAAGTGAAGCACGGTAGTGCTTCACGTTCAGCACGGTCGTGCTCAGCAGCACAGTCGTGCTTTTTGACCTGCACGGCTGTGTTAAACAGCGCGGCCATTTTCCAGAAATCAAAAGGGAGCACGATCGTGCTCCCTGTTCAGCACGGTCGTGCTCATCGCGCGACAGTGCTGTTCTGGGCAGGAACAGTAACCGAATTCATAGCCAAAATCTTAGGTTCTTAATTCCTTAGTCCTAGGTCAGTTCACAACATGTTTTAGGGTCCAAAAGTCATCATCACAACAGCCATAGATCAATCATTCAATCCAACATACCAACAAGATAATCATGGCATCAATTTTATAACAACACAATTTAGTAATGACACATATATCAAAACATATTATCACAACCAATCAAACTGACATATAAACATACAACCACATATAACCAACCGGGGTCATGGGGACCCCTTTACCTTACTCTACCCCCACTGCCTAATGAGTACAATTCCCTTCTCCCCATACCTGGATTTAAGGTTGCTCTAATGGTCAAACTGGTCACGTCCCTACTAGCGGCTCTGTCCGATTCTACACCTTTGTTAACCAAAAACACACTTGGTCAGTTTCTTTAACCAAAACAAGAAAGAAACTGAAGGGAGGGAAGAGACCATTACCTCTAAACCAACAAGACTCTCAAGGGGCTCCCAAAGGCTCCCAAAACTCCAGAAACGGGTTGCGTTTAGTGGAAGTAGGGAAAGAGATCACTCTGGCCGAAACTGGTGACGACTGCCAACACAAAATAGGGTTTCACATTAACCCTCGGGTTCTGTGCCAAGCTTATAAAGCTCGGACCCGAGCACGGTCGTGCTCACCCTTGAGCACGGTCGTGCTCAACTTAGCATCACAGAGACGCGGTCAGCTCATTGAGCACGGGCATGCTCACTATTGAGCACGGTCGTGCTCAACTTAAAATCAGAAACACGCTTCGGGCTTTAAGTACGGGCGTGCTGGCTGATGAGCACGGGCGTGCTCATGTACCAGAAAGGGAGTTTTAAGCTAAAATCCCACTTAGCCCTTAATCAACACTTTTAAATTAATAAAACTAGCTTTATAAAAACATTTACGAAAAACGGGGTGTTACAATTCCACCCCCCTTATAAAAATTTCGTCCTCGAAATTTCTACGTACCTCAAACAAAAAGATGCGGGTATGCCTCCATCATCTGGCTCTCGAGCTCCCAGGTAGCGCTTTCCTCATTTGCCCCGCTCCAAACTACTTTAACCAAGGGAATCTCTTTGCCTCTTAGCTGCTTCACCCTCCTATCCTCGACTCGAAGGGGTAACACCTCAAATGTCAAGTTCTCTTTCAACTGTATCGTGTCGGGAACTATCACGTGACTAGGGTCATGGATGTACTTTCTGAGTTGAGACACATGGAAAACATTGTGGAGATTTGACAAGAACGGTGGCAAGGCTATTTGGTAGGCGACTTCGCCGACTCTTTTGAGAATTTGGTAAGGACCAATGAACCTCGGAGTAAGTTTCCTCGCCTTCATCACTCTACCAAGCCCAATCGTCGAGGTAACTCTCAAAAATACATGATCGCCTTCCTGGAATTCGAGCGCCTTCCTCCTTTTATCATGGTAGCTCTTCTGCCTACTCTGTGCAACTCTCATCTTTTCCTGAACCAACTTAATCTTTTCTGTTGTTTCCTAGACTATCTCTGGCCCTAGCACCACACTATCACTAGGTTCACTCCAACACAAGGGTGTCCTACACTCCTCCCATAAAGAGCTTCATAAGGTGCCATCCCAATGTTGGAATGGAAACTGTTGTTATAGGTGAACTCTATCAAGGCAAAAACTTGTCCCAACTACCAGATTGTTCTAACACACAAAAAGCCCTTAACAAGTCCTCTAAGGACTGGATGGTCCGCTCAGACTGCCCATCAGTCTATGGGTGGTAAGCTGAACTAAGCCTAAGCTTTGTCCCTAAAGCCTCTTGCAAACTATTCCAAAACCTAGAGGTAAACCTCGGGTCTCTATCTGAAACTATGCTAGAGGATACACCATGAAGCCTAACTATCTCTTTGATGTACAGCTTAGCCAACTTCTCTAAAGGATACTCCATGTTCATCGGAATGAAATGGGCAGACTTAGTCAGTCTATCCACAACAACATATATAGCCTCAAAACCAGCTGGAGTCCTAGGGAGTCCAGACACAAAATCCATGGAGATGCTATCCCATTTCCATTCTGGGATACTCAAAGGTTGCAACTTACCTGAAGGCCTCTGATGCTCGATCTTAACCTTCTGACAAACTAGGCACGCATACACAAACTCAGCTACATCCTTTTTCATCCTAGGCCACCAAAATATTCTCTTAAGATCCTGATACATCTTAGTGGCACCTGGGTGCACACTCAGTCCACTTCTATGTCCTTCTTCAAGGATCAGCTTCCTAAGCTTAGGAACATCAGGTATGCAAACTCTATCCTTGAATCTCAAGATACCATCACTGCCATCCTTAAAACTTAGGTCTCTACCCTGAGCGAGCAACTCTCGCTGGTCTAAGAGAAGCTTGTCTAACTTCTGACCCTCTCTAATCTGATCCATCAGACTGTTGGTAACCTTCAAGGTACCAAGACTAATACTCTTGGGGGTAAACTGATAAGCTAGACTAAGGTCTCTACACTCCTCAATCAGATCCATCTCCCTAACCATCAAAGTGGAGACATGCAGGGTTTTCCTACTCAAAGCATCGGCCACAATATTGGCCTTTCTTGGGTGATAGGTCAGCTCGAAGTCATAGTCCTTTAAAAACTCCATCCACCTACGCTGTCTCATATTCAACTCTTTTTGATCAAAGAGATACTTCAAACTCTTATGATCACTAAAGACCTCAAACCATACTCCATACAGGTAATGCCTCCAGATCTTTAAGGCAAATACCATAGCTCCTAACTCTAGGTCATGGGTAGGGTAGTTCTTCTCATGGGTTTTCAACTACCTAGAAGCATAAGCAACTACCTTAACATTCTGCATCAATACACCACCTAATCCTTGCTTAGAAGCATCGCAGTAAACTACGAAGGGTTCACTAGGATCTGGCAAAACTAACACTGGTGCTGATGTCAACCTATTCTTAAGGGTTTGGAAACTCTCTTCGCACTTAGAGTCCCACACAAACAACTGTCCCTTCTTGGTGAGACGGGTTAAGGGTAAAGCTATCTTAGAGAAACCCTCTATAAACCACCTATAGTACCCGGCTAACCCCAAGAAACTCCTAATCTCGGTTACAGACTTTGGCGCTTCCCACTGGAGCACCGTCTCTACTTTAGCTGGGTCCACTGCTATGCCACCCTTAGAGATGACATGTCCTAAGAAGCTCACTTCCTCTAACCAGAACTCACACTTAGACAACTTAGCGTACAACTGCTTTTCCTTAAGGGTCTGCAAGACAACCCTCAGGTGTTCTTTATGTTCCTCCTTGCTCTTGGAGTACACTAAGATGTGTTGGAACCAAAATAGTTTGGATTAAATAATCTCTAGGTTTTGATGTTAACAATGAGAATTAAATTTGTGTAGCAAAGTGTTAATGCTTTAATTCTAACAAGTGCCTTTAGTCTTAAAGAATCTCTGTTCTTATAAGCTAAATATGTTAAGTCTATTTTCCTTGCGAATCCGCGTCCATGTGTTTTTTTTTATTGAATATCTTATGCTGAAAGAGTGGTCGAGTCCACTCTATCAAGGATCTCCTTTTAACTCAAGTGCCACGTCAGTGGACGAGCGCTTGAATGCTTTTAGTGGACGGAGAATTTCTCTTGGTGTAGACGAGAGCTTCTCTCAAATAATAACCTTAGTCTGCTATTGCCACGTCACTGGACGGAGACTTTAGATATTGCAAGTACTGGCAAGACCGATGTTTTAAGTAGACGAAGTTTTGGTTGCCACGTCAGTGAACGGAGCCTTAAAACTCTTTTTGCTTATCTTGCCTTTACTCTCGTTTGTTGGACGAAGATTTTCTTAAGCATTTATACCAATCTGAACCAAAGCGAATTTATTTCTTATGATTGATATTCTTTTCATTTATAATGGCTCTTCTCTTTTTTCTATTAACGGCTCACATTGCCTTGTTTCATTGAGAGAAACATAGTACAAAAAAGGGGACTTGCAAA